>CM044356.1:2704437-2810617 GCA_024294585.1 Vipera latastei
GATAGATAGATAGATAGATATAAGATGGATGGATATAGATAGATGATAGGGATGGATGGATGGAAAGGTGGAGATAGATAGATAGATAGATAGATAGATAGATAGATAGATAGATAGATAGATAGATAGACAGACAGACAGACAGACAGACATGGGTGGAAAGGTGGAGATAAATAGATAAGATGGATGGATAGAGATAGATAAGATGGATGGGTGGATGGATGGATATAGATAGATGATAGGGATGGATGGATGGAAAGGTGGAAGATAGATAGATAGATATATAGATAGATAGATAGATAGATGATAGATAGATATAAGATGGATGGATGGATATAGATAGATGATAGGGATGGATGGATGGAAAGGTGGAGATAGATAATTATCTCTCTAGATAGATGATAGACAGATGATAGAGACAGACAGACAGATGGAAGATAGTAGAGGGAGGGAGGGAATGAGGGAGAAAGAACGATCTAGTCTTAAGAGAAGAATGGTTGCAGGATTTCGGTTTGGCTAGACTAAAGAAAAGAAGAACCAGTGGTGACATGATAGCCGTGTTCCAATATTTGAAGGGCAGCCACAAAGAAGGGGGGCGGTGTCAACGTATTCTCCAAAGCCCCTGAAGGCAGGAGAAGAAGCAACGGATGGAAACCGATCAAGGAGAGAAGCAACCTGGAACTAAGGAGAAACTTTCTAACAGTGGGGACAATTAACCAGTGGAACGACCTGCCTCCAGAGGTTGTGGCTGCTCCATCACTGGAGGTCTTCAAGAAGAGTTTGGGCAACCATTTGTCTGGAATGGTACAGGGACTCCTGCCTCAAGGAAGGGGTTGGACTAGAAGACCTCCAAGGTCCCTTCCAACTTTTGTTATTCTGTTATTCAGTGGAGCAACCTGCTTCCAGAAATAATGGGTGCTCCCATCACTGGAGGTTTTTAAGAAAAGACTGGACAGCCGTTTTTTTTCTGGAATCTCCTGCTCCAGCAGAGGGCTGGACTAGAAGGCCTCTGGGATCCCTTCCCACTCTGTTATTCTGTTAAATGGAGCATATAGGATGCAGCTGACGACCCAGTTAGTTTGATTTAATTTCTCCTGTTTCTGGCTTTCTTAAACTTCAGCAGCATTGACGCCGAGGGGTTTTCCTATTTCCAGACTGAATCCCACGTTTTGGGGGATTTGCACACCCAACAACAACAACAAAAGAAAACCCTTAACGGCCTGAACATCCTGGCTTATCTGAATAACAAACCATCATATAGTAGACTAATGTCTTCCTTTAATGGAGCGGGTCCTTTGGTGGGAGTAGCTTTAGAGCAGAAGCAGATTTAACATCAAGGCTAGAGCAAAAAAAAAAAGGGTGTGTGTGTGTGTGTGTGTGTGTGTGTGTCTGTGCGAACCCCCTGGGAATCCCTTAAAAAAAATCTAAATGAAGACATTCCTTGTGCTAAATGTTCAAAGGATCACATTCTTCCCTTCTCTCAAATTCAACCTCCATCAGTATGTTGGGTTGGCCAACGTCATCATCCCCAGATAGCATGACCATGGGTTTAGAATAGAATAAAGCTGGAAGGGACCTTGGAGGTCCTCTAGTCCAGCCCCCTGCTCAAGCAGGAGAACCTATACCGTCTCTGACAGGTGAATGTCCAGTCTCTTCTTAAAAATCTCCAGTGATGGAGCACCCACGATTTCTTAAATCTAACATTTTATTGATTTTTCTCATTTTACAGCTGAATATTTAAAAAGCAATGTGTTGATTGGGTTAATCCATAGTTCAGTAGTGTACATAAATCTTTAGTATAAATCTCAAGGTTGACTCAGCCTTCCATCCTTCCGAGGTAGGTAAAATGAGGACCCAGATTGTTGGGGGCAATAAGCTGACTTTGTAAAAATGCCGCTTGGGGGGGGGGGGTCCCGAAAGCCCTAATAAGCAGGCATATACATAGAATGAAGGCTATTGCTAAGCACATTGGTTTGTGCTTCTTAGATTGTAAGCCGCCCTGAGTCTTCGGAGAAGGGCGGGATATAAATGGGATTTTAAAAATAAATAAATAAATAAAAATCTCATGTTACAACATCAAATATTTCCTCTCCTTTTCCATTAACATCTGTTATCTCACATTGGGCTAGTACAATTCTTATTGTTATCAACTAAATAAAAAGGCCCACAATTTCTGGTGGCAAGCTGTTCCACTGGTTGATTGTCCTCATTCTCAGGAAGTTTCTCCTTAATTCCAGGCTACTTCTCCCCTTGGTCAGTTTCCAACCATTGTTTCTCGTCCTGCCCTCTGGTGCCCTTTGGTGAACAACCTGGCCCCCTTTGCCCACCTGGAAAGGACCAGGTTGAAGATGGCCAGCCTGACTGATCATGTATAGTCAGATCTTGGTTTAATGCAAGGAACAACAGGGCAGCCACAAAGTTGGTACTGTCATCTGAAAGCTTTCTTGGTGTCTCCTGATGTCAGGCGTGGACAAACTGGGTTGAAACGCTGCCACGCTGCCTTCGTGCTCTACTCACCGGCCTTCCATGTCCACAATGTTCAGTGTGTCTTCCAAGAGGCGTGTCTTGAGGTCGTGGTCTTCCTGGCTGCTAGCGGTCAGAGAAGGCGAGGCATTGACCTCTAAGAGCCACCTGGGCGGGACAGCACAAAGAAGGTCAGAGGCAGAGGAGCATTCGTCGCAGGCGAAGCTTGGACAGGAAGTTGGAGGATTGTTCTAGTGTCCAATTGTTTGGAATTGTGGGGTCCTTTTGTGGCTGATGTTTCGTGACCCAACTACGGAGCATCATCAGTGCTAGAAGGGAGGAGGAGGAGGATGACAACAACAACTGTGGGGTCCCTGGTGCTCTCTGAGCTTGGTTGTCTTCTTGCAGACATTTCATGACCCAACTAGGGAACATCATCAGTGCTAGAAGGGAGGGGGGGTTGAAGATAGGAGAAGAGGAGGAGGAGGAGGAAGAAGAAGAAGAGAAGGAGGACTGTGGGGTCCTTGGTGCTCTCTGAGCTTGGTGGTTTTCGTGCAGACATTTCATGACCCAACTAGGTGACATCATCAGGTCTAGAAGGGAGTCAGGTTTGGGAGGAGGAGGAGGAGGAGGAGGAAGACTATGGGGTCCTTGGGACTCTCTGAGCTTGGTGCTTTTCTTGCAGACGTTTCATGGCCCAACTAGGGAACATCATCAGTGCTGGAAGGGAGGAGGAGGAGGAGGAGGAAGAGGAGGAGGAGGAGGAGGAGGAGGAGGAGGAGGAGGAGGAGGAGGAGGAGGAGGAGGAGGAGGAGAAGGACTGTGGGGTCCTTGGTGCTCTCTGAGCTTGGATGTTTTCTTGCAGATGTTTCATGGCCCAACTAGGGAACATCATCAGTGCTAGAAGAGATTGTGGAAAGGAGGAGGAGGAGGAGGAGGAGGAGGAGGAGAACTGTGGGGTCCCTGGTGCTCTCTCAGCTTGATTGTTTTCTTGTAGACGTTTTATGACCCAACTAGGGAACATCAGCAGGGCTAAAATTGAAGGGGAGGAAGAGGAAGAGGAGGAACGGGACTGTGGGGTCCTTGGTGCTCTCGGGGCTTGGTGGTTTTCTTCCAGACATTCTAGGGAACTTCATCATCCGTGCTTGAAGCTGCCCTCCCTTCTAGCCCAGATGACGTTCGCTAGCTGGGTCACGAAACGTCCGCGAGAAAAGCCGCGAAGATCAGAGAGCACCAAGCACCCCTCCCCCCTTAGCCACGTTGAGCCAAAGTAGAAATAGTCCTCGGCTTACGACGCCAATGGGGATCAGACCTTCCCTCGCTAAGCAAGTCAGTTCTCACATTGCTGCCTGGCTGGGGCACTCTGGGAGTTGAAGTCCACCTGCCCCCCCCAAAGGCCAAAGGTCGGGAGAGGCTATCTGAAGTCCACCCCTCCTGCTCCCCTCCTCCTTACGGCTTGAGGTTCTGGTCGATCAGGATGTCGTAACCGTAGAGCTCAAAGCAGTGCTTGTCGCTGATGATGACTTTCTGGACGCTCTGGAGGCTCTTGATGAAGATGTTGTCCATCTCGGAGAAGAGCATCTCCACAGCTTCGGCCCCGTGCTTGGCCGTCAGGTAGACGCGGAATTGCTGGATCATCCATTTGCAGCCCTGCCAGGAAAGAAGGCCGACAGACATGGAGGACGGCCTTCACCTCGGGCCAAGAAGCACCGGAGGGAAGACCAGGCCTGAGGTTCATCTCCAGAAATGGGACACCCACCCACCCACACCCAAGTTGCTTCTCTTTCTTTGGCGTTGTAACATTGCTGCTGTGTCTGCCAATCACCCCGTCCACCGAGTTGGGGATTTATTTCACACTTTACCGGTCAATTCATGGGCTCCTTGGTGCTCTCTGAGCTTGGTGGTTTTCGTGCAGACATTTCATGACCCAACTAGGTGACATCATCAGGTCTAGAAGGGAGTCAGGTTTGGGAGGAGGAGGAGGAGGAGGAGGAGGAGGAGGAGGAGGAAGACTATGGGGTCCTTGGGACTCTCTGAGCTTGGTGCTTTTCTTGCAGACGTTTCATGGCCCAACTAGGGAACATCATCAGTGCTGGAAGGAAGGAGGAGGAAGAGGAGGAGGAGGAGGAGGAGGAGGAGGAGGAGGAGGAGGAGGAGGAGGAGGAGGAGGAGGAGGAGGAGGAGGAAAAAGACTGTGGGGTCCTTGGTGCTCTGTGAGCTGGGTGATTTTCTTGCAGATGTTTCATGACCCAACTAGGGAACATCATCAGTGCTAGAAGGGAGGAGTGGGGGGTTGCAAGGGAGAGGAAGAGGAGAAGTACTGGGAGGGGGTTGGTGGATCAAAATAACAAATAGCTGCCTTGGAGCTCTGCTCTTATTTTCTGCTTAATTTTAAAAACGGGATTCTTGCCAACTGCTCACAGAACTAATCTATGGCCTTATAAGGTGAGGAATCAAAAGGTATTGTGGGAAGTCAGCCCCCCATCCCAGAGAAGGAAATATTAAAAAGGCAGAATATTATATTTCCTCAAAGGATCTTAAAGAGGCAGAAAAGCATCCCCAGTTTTTTTCTTAATAGCCCCAAGTCTCCCTCCCCCAAGCGGAAACCAGCTCTGTAGAAATGCAGATGTGATAATCCATTCAGGAAGGTTGGAGGCCCCCAGCTAGAAGCTTAGGAAGACAAAGACACCTAAAATCTACATACCCCACCCAAACTCGTAAGACAGGACAGAATAGGATTAACCCACAGATGCCAAATGGACTCAGGTCAAAATACATGACACAGGAAATACAAAGCCTCAAGCAGGAACAGGAAGGAACTCCAGACAAAAGGCTCCAGAGGGTATAAAAACCCACTCCCTACATGTGCTCGACCCTTTTTTTTTCTTCCAGAGCCATCTTCCTGTCTGGCTCTCCTCTTTAATAAAATGCAACCTTCTTTCTAAAGCAGTCGCCATGTTGTTTATTCCCAGCTTGGACTCAACCACGATGAAGACTTTTCTTTCGACAGTATAAAGGAAACTTTTTTTTTTAAAAAAAGGCTTACTTTCTCGGGATCGTAGTCGGGGGCCGTCTTCTGCACAGCTACGTTGGTCAGGTGAATATCTGGCATCGGGGTTGAAGCTAAGGATCGTGCAAATTGGACAGAAAACTGCAAGTGCTCCTCGACTTTCCATCGCTCAGAGTTACAGTGGCACTGAAAAAGCGATTCCCACAATAGCAGCCCACTTCACCATCGACGGCTTCCCTCCTGCCTCCTTCAGCATCCCTGCGGATCTGTCTCTTTGCATTGACAGGGGACTGAAGGAGACATACAGTCACACACCACCTCAAGGAGTTGTACGCCTCTTTTAACAAAGGGGAAGGTTCCTCCTCCGAGCTCGTGGGTCGGTTTCCGAAGCGTTTCGTTACCCATTACTAGGTAGCATCTCCAGCGGAGTTTAAGGGGGTGGCGGTGTTCTTCTGTTCGTCAGGGCTTCAGGTGTGGGCGGGTGGAGGGTCTGCTGATGGGTCAGGTGTGAGTCGTCAGCGAGAGGCTTGCGATGGGTCTTGCGATGAGGTGGTTACATCAGCTCAAGGTCCTTGGGAGGTGAACTGATGAGAGGTGGGGGATTGTCCGGGATGGTTGAGGATTCTGAGAGGTTGTAGGTCAGCGTGTCTGTTGATGGAACTGCCAGACCCATCACAAGACCCTCATTAAACACACCCACCCCTGAAGCCCTTGATGCCGACATCCCCTAAACCAGGGGTCCCCAACCCCCGGTCCGTGGACCGGTACTGGGCCACGGCATGCCAGCAACCGGTCTGCACAAACAAGCAAAGCCCTATTCGTAGGATGCAGGCAGCACACAAAACCACGCACCCTCCGGTCCATGGGAAAACCTCTCTCCACGTAACGGTCTCTGGGGACCAAAAGGTTGAGGACCCCTGCCCCAAACGCCACTGAAGATGTTACCTAGCCTGGTAAAGAAATGCTCTGAAACCAACCCAGAAGCTCGGAGAACGAAACTTTCCTCTCATCCTACACCGGAGCTAGAGATATTCGCCCCTATTGCAAATCTCTTTTGATCTCTAAGTCAGGGGTGGGGGAACCGTAGGACTGGTGGACTGGCTGGCTCAGGCATTCTGGGAGTTGAAGTCCACCAGTCATCAAAGGGCCATGGTTCCCCAACCCTGCCTAAGGTATTATTTCTCAAGGTTGCCTACTGGGCTTGGTTAGAGAACTCTGGGATGTTTTTCTATTATTGTTCTTTCTTTTCTTTTTTTTAAATCCTTCCTAGCAAATGCCCCTGCTGTGTATTAAATCAGTGGTTCCCAACTTTGGCCTCTTTAAAATGTGTGGACTTCAACTCCCAGAATTCCCCAGTCAGCATGCTTGCGGTTGAATGGGCTTCAACTTAAAGCCAACACAGTGCTAGGCTGCATTAACAGAGGGAGAGAATCAAGATCACGCAAAGTGTTTATACCACTTTACAAGGCCTTGGTAAGGCCACACCTGGAATACTGCATCCAGTTTTGGTCACCACGATGTAAAAAAGACGTTGAGACTCTAGAAAGAGTGCAGAGAAGAGCAACAAAGATGATTAGGGGACTGGAGGCTAAAAACATACAAGGAACAGTTGCTGGAATTGGGTACGTCTAGTTTAATGAAGAGAAGGACGAGGGGGGACATGATAGCAGCCTTCCAGTATCTCAGGGGCTGCCCCAAAGAAGAGGGACTCAAGCTATTTTCCAAAGCACCTGAAAGTAGGACAAGAAGCAACGGAGGGAAACTCATCAAGGAGAGAAGCAACCTGGAATAAAGGAGGAATTTCCTAACAGTGAGGACAATCAACCAGTGGAACTACCTGCCTCCAGAAGCGCTGAATGCTCCAACACTGGAAGTTTTTAAGAAGAGACTGGACAGCCATTTGTCTGAAATGGTATAGGGTTTCCTGCCTGAGCAGGGGGTTGGACTAGATGACCTCCAAGGTTCCTTTTCAACTTTATTATTATTAAAACTCCCAGAATTTCCCAGCCAAATAATAATCCAGGATCCAGGAAGCGTGGTATCTACCTGTCTGCTTATGACTTCCTTGGCAACACTGCTTCTTAAGAAGGAAGACCCCCTTCGCCCACCCAGGGCCCTCGAACATGGGTGGGCTAGCCTCTCCCAGCAGGCCTTGGGGCAATTGCCAGGGAGAGGCAATTGCCAGGCCTTCTCTGTGTTTGAACCCAAAGCCATAACGGAGAGAGGTTTTATTCAGCTTTCGGGGCCAGCTTTATAGGCTTACAACCACAATTGGACCCCAAACGTCTGTGGCTAAGCGAGACAGCGGTTAAGCGAGTTTGGCTTCGTTGTGCGACCTTTCTTGCCACCGTCGTTAAGCGAATCACTGCATTTTGTTAAATGGATTCTGCTGGGTTTTCCAGCCAGCAAGAGGGACTTCCTGCAATTCAGTTGGGACCCCACCCACCCCGTATATCGTCCCTGCCTCCCCCACCCCAGTAGCCCACCCCTCCCCGGTCTCTCTGGAAGCGGGCCTCAGGATACACTGATCGTCCAGGGTGTTCAGGGTGAAGCGCGTGTTGGAGAAGCGAGCAAAACCGTCTCGGTACAGCCACGCTTTGAGAGGGAGATACTGCGGAAAGAGAAGTTGGTGATGAGAGGCAGGATCGTCCCAGAACTCGAGCCCGGGTTTTTCAACCTGGGCCACTTTAAGATAGGTGGACATCAACTCCCAGAATTCCCCGGCCAGCATGCTTTAGGATGAATGGACTTCAACTCCCAGAATTCCCCGGCCAGCATGCATTAGGATGAATGGACTTCAACTCCCAGAATTCCCCAGCCAGCATGCTTTAGGATGAATGGACTTCAACTCCCAGAATTCCCTGGTCAGCATGCTTTAAGATGGGTGGACTTCAACTCCCAGAATTCCCTGGTCAGCATGCTTTAAGATGGGTGGACTTCAACTCCCAGAATTCCCCAGCCAGCATGCATTAGGATGAATGGACTTCAACTCCCAGAATTCCCAGCCAGCATGCATTAGGATGAATGGACTTCCAGAATTCCCCAGCCCACATGCTTTAAGATGGGTGGACTTCAACTCCCAGAATTCCCTGGCCAGCATGCTTTAAGATGGGTGGACTTCAACTCCCAGAATTCCCTGGCCAGCATGCTTTAGGATGAATGGACTTCAACTCCCAGAATTCCCAGCCAGCATGCTTGAGGATGAATGGACTTCAACTCCCAGAATTCCCAGCCAGCATGCTTTAAGATGGGTGGACTTCAACTGCCAGAATTCCCTGGCCAGCATGCATTAGGATGAATGGACTTCAACTCCCAGAATTCCCCGGCCAGCATGCTTTAGGATGAATGGACTTCAACTCCCAGAATTCCCTGGCCAGCATGCATTAGGATGAATGGACTTCAACTCCCAGAATTCCCTGGCCAGCATGCATTAGGATGAATGGACCTCAGCTCCCAGAATTCCCAGCCAGCATGCTTTAAGATGGTGGACTTCAACTCCCAGAATTCCCAGCCAGCATGCTTTAGGATGAATGGACTTCAACTCCCAGAATTCCCCAGCCAGCAATGATTTGAGATGGCTGGACTTCAACTCCCAGAATTCCCCGGGTAGCGTGAAGGTAGTCCTCAACTTACAACAGTAATGGAGCCTCTTAAGGTCAGAAGTCGTCGTGATGGTTTTAAAGCGGGTCACGAGACCAGCCTGATTTGACGACCATTGGTTTGCAGCAAACCACTAACTGAATGTGACGGTCATAAAGCAAGCACCATAGTCTTTAGGTGAAGGCTGCGGTCATTAAGCGAAGCCATTACTCGCTGTGAGGCATTTTTAACGAAAACCAGAAGTAAACATCAATTTTGGGCAAAAATGTCACATACCGCTAACATGTGATGCAAGACCCTGGAAACAGCAGCCTAGTTGCTAAGCGCCCCAAACTCGGTCACGTGACCCCTCCCCCCCAAGGGTGGGTGGGGGCAGCCATCAGAACTGCGGAGTTCACTTTATGACGGGCTGTCTTTGCTTAACGACGGCCATGAAGAAAGTCGTACAATTGGATCGGTGGTGACATAGGTCCATAACGGGCATTCTCCCTTAATGGTCGCATGCCGAGGACTCTCTGTACAGGCAGTCCTCAATTTACAACGGTTCATTTAGTGACCATTCAAAATTACAACGGCAGTGAGGGAAAGGACCAGGCCATTTTTTTTATAGCTACCACCTTTGTGGTCACTATGGTTGTGTGATCAAATTTCAGACGCTTGGCAACTGGTTCACGCTTACGACGGTCGCTGGGTTCCAAGGTCACGCGATCCCCTCTTGCGACCGTCCAAGAAGCAAAGTCAATGGGGGAAGCTGGATTCCCTTAACGACCACAGTGATTCACTGAACTATGGCGGGAGAAAGGTCACCAAACGGGGCAAAAGCCACTTAGCAAATGTCTCGCTTAATGGCAGAAATTTTGGGCGCGATTCTGGCCGTAAGCCGAGGACCACCTGGGTTCCCAGAATTCCTTTCCCTTGTGTTTGGTTGAAAAGCCTTTTTCCACTGGGCTGGGAAGAGAACGGAAGGGGGAACTCACCGATGTTACCAAAACGTAGACCCGTAAGTCGAATTTCCGACCTGCCAACCGGAGAGAAATAAATTTATTAAACGCTCCGTTGTGATACGACAAGTCTTCAGTCCAGGGGTCTCAAACCCCCAGTGTAGGGTCTCTTGCTTGGGCAGGGGGTTGGACTAGATGACCTTCAAGGCCCCTTCCAACTCGGTTATTCTGATTCTAACCCTAACCAGGGGTAGGCAACCTTAGCTCTTTTATGACTCGTGGACTTCAACTCCCAGAATTCCTGAGCCAGCCATGCTGAGGGGAAACGGAGAGATTTCCAAGCTGAGCCATGCTGGCTCAGGAATTCTGGGAGCTGAAGTCCACAAATCATGAAGGGGCCATAGTTCCCCCATGCTGGCTGAAGAATTATGGGAGTTGAAGTCCACAAGCCATGAGGGGGCCATAGTTCCCCCATGCTGGCTCAGGAATTCTGGGAGTTAAAGTCTGCAAGCCATGAAGAGGCCATAGTTCTCGCATGCTGGCTCAGGAATTCTGGGAGTTGAAGTCCATGAGTCATAAAAGAGCCAAGGTTGCCTACCCCTGCAAAAGGGCTCAGATTTTTTTTTTAAGTACAGCTAATCCTCCATTTATAACCCCCGTTGAGCCCCAAATCTCCATTGCTCAGGAAAACAGTCATTAAGGGAATTTTGCCCCATTTTATTGTCGTTAAATGAATCACTGCAGTTGGGAAGTTAGTAATGCTGTTGTGAAGTGAATCCAGCTTCCCCCCCACTCACTCTGCTTGTCAGCAGGTTGCAAAAGGGGATCAGGACACACACACACACACACGGATGCCGCAAAACCTCGCTTAGCAACTGTGGGCTGGGTTGTGGTGGCAAGACTACATTCTGGCAAGATTCTGTGTGTAGGTGAACAGCAAGAAAGAAACTTGTTGTGATTCCTCGCCAGCCAGTGGATCCGGCAGCCAAGTCTGAGGAACCAGAGGAGGAGGAGGAGGGGGGGCCTGGAGGAAGGCTCTGAGGAGCTCCGAGACTTACAGTCGGATGAGGAGCCCGGCCCCTCTACTCGCGCTCAGGCTGAGACACAGCCTGAGTTGGACAGCGATGAAGCACAGCTGGGAAATATCCAGGATGCACGAAAGCGCCGGCAAGAGAAGCAAGTAGGACAGAGGGATGCAGTGGGGCGGCTCCAAAGGCAAAGGAGAAGGCGTTAGGAAGCCACGCCTGGGCTGAATGATAAAAGGGGAGGTGTGGGAGGTGCTGGTTGCCGAAGGCAGCTGTTTGTGTGGAGGATGGAGTTTCTGTGGACTGTGTTTGTTTGACTTGGATGTTGACTCAGGTCTGTGAGAATAAAAGGGGTTTTTTCTTGGGATTCCTGCCTGTTTCTTGGAAGAGGGGTTTCTCCCTCTGAGCATAACCAGGACTGACGTAGGCTGGGACACAACGCAACTACTCAGAAGTAACTCTTAAGTGTCATTCTTGGTTCTTGGCTCCTGACAGTAGATGCTGTTCAAGAGATTTGAACTCAGGACAGGGCTAGCTAGGAAGCTGGATGTGCAGATGGTCCTCAATTTACAACCGTTCTTTTACAGTAGTGACCGTTCAAGGTTACAATGGCACTGGGAAAAAAGTGATTTAGGACTTTTTCACTCTGACAACCGTTGTGGCATTCCCAGGGTCACACGGTCACAATTCGGACACTCGGCAACTGGTTCATACTTACGATGGTTCGCGGCATCCCGGGGGTGACGTGACCCCCCCTTTCATACAGGTAGTCCTCAACTTACAACAGCTTGTTTAGTGACCGTTCAAAGTTACAACAGCACTGAAAAAAGCCACTTAACAACCGTTTTTCACACTGACAACCTTTGCAGCGTCTCCCTGATCATGTGATCAGAATTCGGCCGCATAGCAAGTGGTTCATACTTACAACGGTTGCAGCGTCCTGGGGTCACGTGATCCCCTTTCGCGACCTGCTAACAAGCCAAGTCCACGGGGTCAGCCAGATTCGCTTAACAACCATGCTACTAACTTCACTGCACTGATTCGCTTAGCGACCACGGCAATACAGGTCGTAAAATGGGGCAAAACTCAGCAACTAGCAAATGTCTCACTTAGCGATGGAAAGGTGGGTCCCAATTTCGTTCACAAGTCGAGGACTCCCAGCCTCTGGGTCGTGGGAACGGGCAACTTACCACCTATTAAGTACGGGTTCTCAATATAACGCTGAGCCACGTAATTCTCCACCGGAATGTCATCTTTCTGATCATCGGGGCGCACGGCATCCTGGGGAAGAAAGCAGGGGTCCTGATGGGTTTAGGAAGAAGAACAAAAGCAAGAAGTGCAGGGACATATTGGGGGATGGGGGGTGGGGGGGGGAGAAAGGGGTCAAAAGCCAAGATGGTGCAATCGAAGACCTGATCTTTGTCCACGTGTGCGGGATCCCACGGTTGCAGCCTCCATTTTGACTTTGTGACCACTTGCGGATGGCCCTCTTATCTGGCCAGGATGTAGAACAGGGGTCTTCAAACCTGGCCCTTTTATGACCTGTGGACTTCAACTCCCAGAATTCCTCAGCCATCCCCTACGTCATAAAAGGGCCACGTTTGAAGACCCCTGATCTAGAAGGAGCAGCAAAGCTGCCTCCTCCTAGATCAAGGGTGGGAAACTATGGCCCTTTTATGACCTGCGGACCTCCCAGAATTCCTGAGCCGGCCCCACGTCATAAAAGGGCCATAGCTCCCCACCCTGATCTAGTTGATCCAAGGAGCAGCTGCAGAGGAGCCTTCTAAATCACGAAAGGAGCAGCTCCTTCTAGATCAGGAGTCTGATCCTTGGATCGTCTAGATCAAGGGTGGGGAACTGTGGCCCTTTTATGACTTGTGGACTTCAACTCCCAGAATTCCTCAGCCGGCCCCACATCATCAAAAGGACCATAGTTCCATACCCTGATCTAGATGGATCAAAGAAGGAGCAGCCAAGCAGCCTCCTAGATCATGACAGGAGGAGCAGCTCCTCCTAGATCAGGGATCTGCTCCTCCTTTGATCATCTAGATCAGGGTGGGGAACCGTGGCCCTTATATGACTTGTGGCTGGCCCAGGAATTCTGGGAGTTCAAGTCCACGGATCACAAAAGGGCCATAGTTCCACACCCCTGTTCTAGGCGACCAGAGGAGCCTTCTAGATCATGAATGGAGCAGCAAAGTACCCTTCTAGATCATCAAAGAAGGAGCAGCTCCTTCTAGGTCAGGGGTCCCCAACCTTGGCAACTTTCCAACCGTGGCTACTTGTAAGACTTGTGGACTTCAACTCCCAGAATTCTTCAGCCAAGCATGGCGTTGAAGTCTACAAGTCTTAAAAGTTACCGAGGTTGAAGCCGCCTGTTCTAGATCATCAAAGTTCCTGAGAAGCCCAGAGACGGCTGTGAGGAACCCAGGTAACCGCTGTTGCAAGATGCGGGGTTGCCAGGAGATCTTTGGCAAGGCAGGAGCCCCAGCTGATGCGGAACCACCCATCCCGCTGTCCCCAAGGGGTCATGTGAAATGGACACCCACTAGTCTGATCTTTACCTGGTTTGGTTTCAGGAGAACATGGGGAACGGAGCCCACCACCAACCCTTGGGGATAGGCTAGGTGAAGAACCAGGAATGGCGTGGATGGTGCTCATGCTTTGCATCGGGAAAGACAGAAGAACAGAAGAATGGTGAAATTTGTCTTCTTCCACCCTAACAAAACCGAGGTGGTGGGCTTCTTCCTCGCACCTTCCTCTTTCCTGGGACCCCGTTGACTTTTCTCCTTTTTGGACCGAGAGGCCCTATGCACGGTCACCCACGCCCTCGTCACTTCTCGCCTGGATTACTGCAATGCTCTTTACACGGGGCTGCCCTTGAAGAGCACCCGGAGGCTTCAACTGGTGCAAAATGCGGCCGCGCGAGTGCTTATGGGAGTATCTCGATACTCCCATGTTACACCACTCCTGCGTGAGCTGCATTGGCTTCCGGTTGCCCTCTGGGTGCGGTTCAAGGTGCTGGTAATAACCTTTAAAGCCCTGCATGGCTTAGGCCCAGGGTACTTGCGAGACCACCTGCTGCCAATGTGAACCTCCCATCGCCCAGTTCGCTCCCACAGAGTCGGCCTCCTCAGGGTGCCGTAGGCCAGGCAATGCCGGCTGGCAACCCCCAGGGGGAGAGCCTTCTCTGTGGGCGTGCCGACCCTCTGGAATGAACTGCCTCCGGAGCTGCGGACGGCCCCTGACCTTCGGTCCTTCCGCCGTGACCTGAAGACATGGTTGTTCCAACAAGCAGGCCTGGACTGACTACGGTTTTTAATTAGGCTTTTTACTGGGTTAAATTGTCTTGTATTTACTGTATCTACTGTTTAATTCTTTTTTAAAATTTTTACTTTATGTTTTTTTAATTTTTATGGTTGTGAGCCGCCCTGAGTCCTCAGGGAGAAGGGCGGCATATAAATTTAATCAAATCAAATCAAATCCTCCCTTCATGGTCCCATCCCTTCTCCCCTTCCCAAAGTCCAACCACGGAGAGGAAGTCCGGTCAACCCGGGAACCTTTTGGAGAGGTGGTCTCAGCAAGGGATCCACCTGACCTCCTCCTCTGGCCTCTCCCCTTAGGAGCCTTCTGGAGAGACTGGAGGAGACGATGGAAGTTCCTCCATTCAGCACCTCAAGAGCTTCGGTCTCGGATAAAGCAGAATGGGAAGCCACCTGAGACGCCACCCAAGTGGAGAAAGGAGAAGCATCCTTGCCAGGCCGGAAGCCATTCAGCCACAGAGGACCTGAGAAGGTCCAGGTGGGCTGGTGGCTCCATCACAGAACTTCAGGAGGACAGCCCCACTTCCATGGTGGACCAGCCCTGGATCTAAGGAGCTTTAAAAAGGAAAATGGAGGCACCGTCCTTGAGCAGATGAAGCCCACAGGGCCGCTCGCCGAGCTGAGCTTTCAAGGTGGGCTCTTCCCAACTCATCCCTTCCTCAGAGGTGGGAAGGAGGAGGAGGAGGAGTAGGAGGCATCTCACCTTCCTCCAGTCAATCACATCCTTGAGTTTCCGGAAGAGAAAAATGCCCCTCCCTTGAGATCGGGCAACCTGGGGGAGACAAAAGAAGAGAGTCTTCTATTATTATTATTATTATTATTATTATTATTATTATTATTATTATTATTATTATTATTATTATTATTATCAACAACAGTATCATTTTATTGTTATTAATATTAATATTAATATTAATAATAATAATAATAATAATAATAATAATAATAAGAAGAAGAAGAAGAAGAAGAAGAAGACGAAGAAGAAGAAGAAGAGTGGGAAGGGACCTTGGAGGTCATCTAGTCCAACCCCCTGTTCAGGCAGGAAACCCTGTACCATTACAGACAAATGGGTGTCCAGTATAATAAGAAGAAGAAGAAGAAGAAGGAGGAGAAGGAGAAGAAGAAGGAGAAGGAGTAGTGGGAAGGGACCTTGGAGGTCATCTAGTCCAATCCCCTGCTCAGGCAGGAAACCCTGTACCATTACAGACAAATGGGTGTCCAGTATAATAATAATAATAATAATAATAATAATAATAATAATAATAATAATAATAATAATAATAATAATAATAATAATAATAATAAGAAGAAGAAGAAGAAGAAGAAGAAGAAGAAGAAGAAGAAGAAGAAGAAGAAGAAGAAGAAGAAGAAGAAGAAGAAGAAGAAGTAGTAGTAGTAGTAGTAGTAGTAGTAGTGGGAAGGGACCTTACAGGTCATCTAGTCCAACCCCCTGCTCAAGCAGGAAACCCTATACCCTTTCAGACAAACACATGGCTGATTCAGACGTACAGATAGCCCTCAACTTAGCCACCGTTGGAAGTTGCAACGGCGCTGAAAAGAGTAACTTAGGACCACCTAACGACCGTTGCAGCATCCTCCATCATCACATGATCAAAATTCAGACGCTTGGCAACCGGCATGTCCTTACGACAGTGGCAATGTCCCGGTGGGTCACGTGAACCCCGTTTTGCGACCTTCTGACGAGCAAAGTCAATGGGGGGGGGAGCCGGATTCACTTAACGACCGTGTTACTAACGTAAGAACTGCGCGTGGCAAGGAAGGGTGGTACAACGGGGCAAAACTCCCTCCTCTCTCCCAACTGCTTTTCTTTCTACTTCCATCTCCCTTCCTCCTCCTCCTCCTCCTCCTCCTCCCCCCCACCCTCTTACTGGTTTCATGATCCAGGTGATGCCGGGATTCTTCCGAAACTCCTCCACAAACAGGTGATACTCAGAGGGCATCTCGAAAGTCTTGGGGAAGAAGTCACACTTGGTGGCCTCCAGTTTCCCGCACTCCCTTTCCAGCTGTTTCCGGAGGCGCTTCAGGTTTTTCACGGTGTAGTTTTTCCGAGTCAGCTGCAGGGGGAGGGGGACGAGATGGAGGGGAGAGCCACTTCAGCCAAGGCTGCCCTGGGTCGGTCCCGTCTGGGTCAGCACCGGCTCTCTGCAGAAGCTCATTCAACACTTTTTCTTCATGTGGGAAAGACGCTGAACTCCGTTATAGGAATCTCCCCCCCCCCACAAAGCCATAATCCTGCACCTGGAGGGGAGAGGTCAAGGGGTCAAGGTCCCAGATATAGTCCTGCACCTGGAGGGGAGAGGTCAAGGGGTCAGTGTCCCGGATATAATCCTGCACCTGGAGGGGAGAGGTCAAGGGGTCAAGGTCCCAGATATAGTCCTGCACCTGGAGGGGAGAGGTCAAGGGGTCAAGGTCCCAGATATAGTCCTGCACCTGGAGGGGAGAGGTCAAGGGGTCAAGGTCCCAGATATAATCCTGCACCTGGAGGGGAGAGGTCAAGGGGTCAGTGTCCCGGATATAATCCTGCACCTGGAGGGGAGAGGTCAAGGGGTCAAGGTCCCAGATATAGTCCTGCACCTGGAGGGGAGAGGTCAAGGGGTCAAGGTCCCAGATATAGTCCTGCACCTGGAGGGGAGAGGTCAAGGGGTCAAGGTCCCAGATATAATCCTGCACCTGGAGGGGAGAGGTCAAGGGGTCAAGGTCCCGGATATAGTCCTGCACCTGGAGGGGAGAGGTCAAGGGGTCAAGGTCCCGGATATAGTCCTGCACCTGGAGAGGAGAGGTCAAGGGGTCAAGAGAGGACCCTCCACCCACATCCTGGTTCAGCCATGATTTCCTAGGCTAGCAGGTCTCACCTTAATACCCTGATTGGGTATGTCTAGTTTAAAGAAGGGGGGAAAAAGACTAGACATGATAACAGTCTTCCAATATTTGAGGGGCTTCCAACAAAGAAGAGGGGGGGGTATCCACCTATTCTGCAAAGCACCTGAAGGCAGGACAAGAAGCAACAGATGGAAACTAATCAACCTGACAGTGAGAACAATTGACCAGTGGAACAGCCTGTCTCCAGACGTTGTGGGCGCTCCATCACTGGAGGCTTTCAAGAAGAGATTGGACAACGATTTGTTTGGAATGATATAAGGACTTTGCTCTGAGCAGGGGTTGGACTAGAAGACCTCCAAGGTCCCTCCCAACTCTGTCATTCTCTTCTGTTAGTTTAATGAAGAGAAGGACCAGGGGGGACATGATAGCAGCCTTCCAATATCTCAGGGGCTGCCCCAAAGAAGAGGGAGTCAAGCTATCCTCCAAAGCGCCCGAAGGCAGGACAAGAAGCAACGGATGGAAACTCATCCAGGAGAGAGGCAACCTAGAACTAAGGAGGAATTTTCTGACAGTCGGAACAATTAACCAGTGGAACAGATGGGTGCTCCATCATTGGAGGTTTTCAAGAAAAGATTGGGCTGCCACTTGTCTGGAACGGCCTAGGGTCTGCTGTTTGAGCAGGGGGGGGGTGGACTAGACGGCCTCCGAGGTCCCTTCCAACTCTGTTCTTCTGTCACGTACAGCATAACCACAGCACCAGCGGCACAACGAGGCCACAATGGACAGTGGCTTCCAAGACGACCCCTTAGGAACCGTCTCTTGGACCCCTGCCCAACCTGCTCACCTGTCTTGGCTGACCCCGCCCACCCCAAGCACCCCCCCTCTACCTGCCCAGTTTTGCCCACCTCGTAATGGTTGCGGAAGTGGCTGATGCGGACGTGCTCATCCATGTAGGTGTGATCAAAGTTTTCCTGCAGCCAACGGACGTCACACCAGTAAAAGTCCCATTCGCCCTCGCTGGGAAAGAAGGCCAAACAGTGATGGGTCAGCCAGCAACTCTTTGGAGCTTTTTCGAGGCGGTTGTGACACCCCAGACTACCCAACCTTTGGGTCTAAAAGGCTCCGGTCAACACCAGAGGTTTCTGAATCTCCCAGCGTGCATTGATGGGCGAAAGCAACAGCCCAGAAGGGTGAGAAGCATCGTTACAAAGGAACAGGCTTTCCAAAATGGCAAGCGGAGCCCGGGGGATTCTGGGAGTTGAAGTCCACCCATCTTCAAAGTGCTAAGAAAACCCCAGGCTAAGGTTTACACCACTTAGCGGTTGACGGGCAGAGACCCTTGTGTCCACTGCGCGTTCTAAAACGTCGGCGTTGATAAGCCTCAAGAGTGTTTACATTTTACACCCCGAAAGCAAAATAGGGTATTAATAGGTAAAGGTAAAGGTTCCCCCGCACATGCGTGCTAGTCGTTTCCAACTCTAGGGGCCGGTGCTCATCTCCGTTTCAAAGCCGAAGAGCCAGCGTCTGTCCAAGGATGTCTCCGTGGTCATGTGGCCGGCATGACTAGACGCCAAAGGCGCACGGAACGCTGTTACCTTCCCACCGGAGTGGTCCCTATTTTTCTACTTGCATTTTTACGTGCTTTCGAACTGCTAGGTTGGCAGAAGCTGGGACGAGTAACAGGCACTCACTCTGCTACGCGGCACTCGGGATTCGACCCGCCAAACTGCCGACCTTCAGATCGACAAGCTCAGCGTCCTAACCCACTGAGCCACCGCGTCCCTTATTTAGGGTATTAATAAACGAGCGCAAAACACACACCCTTTGATTAGCAGGTGATTGGGCTCAATCCGCAGCCCGAGAAATGACCGAGTCCCTGGGATTTTCTTGCCGGCGTTTCACGACCCAACTAGGTAATATCATCAATGATGGAAGGGAGCGGGGTTTGCAGGCAGGAGGAGGAGGAGGAGGAGCAGGAGGAGGAGGAGGAGGACTGCGGGGCCCTTGAGGCTCTCTGAGCCTGGTGTGGTTTTTTTTTGCACAAGTTTCATGACCCAACTAGGCAACATCATCAGTGCTAGAAGGGAGTGAAGTTTGTGGGGGGGCGAGGAGGAGGAGGAGGAGGAAGACTGTGGGGTCCTTGGACTCTCTGAGCTTGATTGTCTTCTTGCAGACGTTTAATGACCCAACTAGGTGACGTCATTAGTGCTAGAAGGCAGTGGATATCTGACAGGGCAAGGCTCTTGTGCATAGGCAAAGAACAAGCCTGCTTCTACCTTGCACTGATGATGTTACCTAGTTGGGTCATGAAACGTCTGCAAGAAAACAGCCAAGCTCAGAGAGCACCGAGGACGCCACAATCATCGTTGTCCTCCTCCTCCTCTTCCTCCTCCTCCTCCTCCTCCTCCTCCTCCTCACACCCCACTCTCTTCTGGTCCTGATGATGTTACCTAGCTGGGTCATGAAACATCTGCAAGAAAACAAGCAAGCTCAGAGAGCACCAAGGATGCCACAATCATCATTGTCTTCCTCCTCCTCTTCCCCTTCCTCCTCCTCCTCCTCCTCCTCCTCCCCTTCCTCCTCCCCTTCCTCCTCCTCTTCCTCACACCCCACTCTCTTCTGGTCCTGATGATGTTACCTAGCTGGGTCATGAAACATCTGCAAGAAAACCACCCAGCTCAGAAAGCACTATGGACGCCCTCCTCCTCCTCCTCCTCCTCCTCCTCCTCCTCCTCCTCCTCCTCCTCCTCCTCCTCCTCCTCCTCCTCCTCCTCCTCCTCACACCCCACTCCCTTCTCGTCCTGATGATGTTATCTAGTTGGGTCATGAAACTTGTGAAAAAAAACAACCAAGTTCAGAGAGCACCAAGGACCTCACAGTCCTCCTCCTCCTCCTCCTCCTCCTCCTCCTCCTCCTCCTCCTCCTCCTCCTCCTCCTCCTCTCCTTTCTCCTCCTCTTCCTCACACCCCACTCCCTTCTGGTCCTGATGATGTTACCTAGCTGGGTCATGAAACGTCTGCAAGAAAACCACCCAGCTCAGAGAGCATCAAGGATTCATCGTTTCAACCCTACAGTACAAACACTCTCCTTTATCGAAGGAATCTGCTAAACCACGATTCAAAGGAGCAGCTCTAATCCTCAGGTAACCCCATTCAGTGGAATTTCCAGATTTTTGAATCAGAAATTCTGCTTCTTCCCTAAGCTTAGTGGAGGAGAGAAATGTCTTCTTGGGGCCTTCTGGCTTCTATCATCCCCGTCATAAAATATATATCTATAAGTCTCACTCTTTGACTTCCACCCATCCAGGTCGCTGTTGAAGAACATCTAAGATGGTGTTGGTGAGGGCACACTTGAATCGGATGGAAGCCCGGGATTCCCTGTTGAATCATAAGATGAAAAAGAGGGTGAAGAAGTACAAAGATTGCACAGTTCTTGGGTTTATGGCAGCTTTGGCCTGTTTTAACATGTCTCTAGACCTCATGAAGCATAAAAGGGATAACATACAGGTTGTCCTTGATCTACGACCGGTCGCTTACTGATGATTCAAAGTTACGCCAGACACCCCCCCCCAAAAAAAGATACTTGTGACCTGGATTCTTGGGGTCACCCGACCCCATTTTGGGCACTCTGCAACTGGCCTGGCGTGCAACAAAGATGATCAGGGGAGGCTAAAACATACAAGGAACGGTTGCTGGTATTGGGGATGTCTAGTTTAATGAAGAGAAGGACGAGGGGGGACAGGATAGCAGCCTTCCAGTATCTCAGGGGCTGCCCCAAAGTAGAGGGACTCAAGCTATTCTCCAAAGCGCCCGAAGGCCAGACAAGAAGCAATGGATGGAAACTCGTCAAGGAGAGAAGCAACCTAGAACTAAGGAGAAACTTCCTGACAGTTAGAACAATTAGCCAGTGGAACAACCTGCCTCCAGAGGTGGTGAATGCTCCAACACTGGAGGGTTTTAAGAAGAGACTGGACAGCCATTTGCCCGAAATGGTATAGGGTTTCCTGCCTGAGCAGGGGGTTGGACTAGATGATCTCCAAGGTCCCTTCCTATTATTATTATTATTATTATTATTATTATTATTATTATTATTATTATTATTATTATTATTATTATTATTATTCACAAACATGCACACAGGTATTCTCAGTGGCTGGTTCCAACTCTCTTCTTTGTTTATACTTTTTTTTTAATATTAAAACAAAAAAAACCCAAACCACTCACCGTTCTTTCAGCTTTTGGCAACCGGACGGCCCTTTGTGGTTTGCGTTCTGCAAGGAGATCAAATTTACAACTTCTGAACAGTTTCGAAATAACTTGGTGCCTCTTCGGAATGATATTCTAAGAAGACCTTTTAAGAGGGGATAAACTGCAACTCTCTCTATTGGCTGGAAGCGCCTTAATTAAGGTGAATGTTTGTACGAAGTCTGTTCTCCAAATGCACCAGAGGGCAGGACGAGAAACAATGGTTAGAAACTGACCAAAGAGAGAAGCAACCTGGAATTGAGGAGAAATTTCCTGACAGTGAGGACAATTAACCAGTGGAACAGCTTGCCACCAGAAATCGTGGGCGCTCCATCACTGGAGATTTTAAAGAAGAGACTGGACAGTCACCTGTCTGAGATGGTCTAGGTTCTCCTACTTGAGCAGGGGGCTGGACTAGAAGACCTCCAAAGTCCCTTCCAGCTTCTATTCTATTCTATTCTATTCTGTTCTGTTCTGTTCTGTTCTATTCTATTTACTATTTTCTATTCTATTCTATTCTATTCTATTCTATTCTATTCTATTCTATTCTATTCTATTCTATTCTATTTACTATTTTCTATTCTATTTACTATTTACTATTCTATTCTATTCTACTTTAATTATTCTATTCTATTCTATTCTATTCTATTTACTATTTTCTATTCTATTTACTATTTACTATTCTATTCTATTCTATTCTATTCTATTCTACTTTAATTATTCTATTCTATTCTATTCTACTTTAATTATTCTATTCTATTCTATTCTATTTACTATTTTCTATTCTATTTACTATTTACTATTCTATTCTATTCTATTCTATTCTATTCTATTATATTCTATTCTATTCTATTCTATTCTATTCTATTCTACTTTAATTATTCTATTCTATTCTATTCTATTTACTATTTTCTATTCTATTTACTATTTACTATTCTATTCTATTCTATTCTATTCTATTCTATTCTACTTTAATTATTCTATTCTATTCTATTCTATTCTATTCTATTCTATTCTATTCTACTTTAATTATTCTATTCTATTCTATTCTAGTTACTATTTTCTATTCTATTTACTATTTACTATTCTATTCTATTCTATTCTATTCTATTCTATTCTATTCTATTCTACTTTAATTATTCTATTCTATTCTATTCTATTTACTATTTTCTATTCTATTTACTATTTACTATTCTATTCTATTCTATTCTATTCTATTCTATTCTACTTTAATTATTCTATTCTATTCTATTCTATTTACTATTTTCTATTCTATTTACTATTTACTATTCTATTCTATTCTATTCTATTCTATTCTATTCTATTCTATTCTATTCTACTTTAATTATTCTATTCTATTCTATTCTATTCTACTTTAATTATTCTATTCTATTCTATTCTATTCTAGTTACTATTTTCTATTCTATTTACTATTTACTATTCTATTCTATTCTATTCTATTCTATTCTATTCTATTCTATTCTATTCTATTCTATTCTATTCTATTCTATTCTCTAAATCGGGCATGATTCCATGAACGGCCACCTTGCTTAGATCCCAATTGCGGATGTAAATCAACATTGACATGTTTATTTCTTTGCTGCAATCCAACTACAATCCTCAACTTAACTACAGCTCATTTAGTGACCATTTGGAGTTACAACAGCACTAAGAGAAGTGACTTAAGACTGGTTTCACACTTATGACCATTGCAGCCTCCACGTGGTCAAAATCCAGCTGCTTGCCAACTGACTCATATTTATGATGGTTGCAGTGTCCTGGGGATGTGTGTTTGTGTGTGTGTGTGTGTGTCACGCAATCCCCTTTTTGCGACTTTCTGACAAGCAAAGTCAATGGGGGAAACCAGATTCGCTTAACGACCGTGTGACTGACTTAACAACTGCAGCGATTGGCTTAGTGGCACAGCAGGTCGCAAAATGGGGTAAAATTAACAACCGTCTCACTTAGCGACAGAAATGTTGGGCTCAGCTGAGGTCACATGTTGCCGACTACCTGGATATATTGTCTGGGAAATTCCGGGAGCTGAAGTCCAGACCTCTTAAAAGTGCCCAAGTTGGGAAAACACGGATCTAATCCAACCGTTTGATCTGGAAAGTTTCAAACAAACAATCCAGGTTCCGAAGAAGCCACGATTCCTTTGAATTTTGCTGGCCGCAATCGGTTGGCATCGCTCAACACACGTGGGGCCTCCCGATTTGCCCATCTGCCCCCACCAGGTGCCCTGGGAGGGATGTTCGAGCGCAGGATTACAAAGTCCATTATCCCCTCCCGGAGCATAGTCGACATTTGGCTCAGTGACCGCAAGACTGGGCAAGACTGGGCTCTCCATTATCCCCAGCAGCTGTATTCCGCCCCAGACCTCTCCCCACCCGCTCAGCTCGCCCGGCTGGGGATGATGGGCTTTGGAAAGGGCTGGAGAAAGCGACGACCCCCTCCCCGGTGGGGGGGGAATGACCGGCAGTTGGGCAAGACTGGACTCTCCATCGTCCCCAGCGGCTGTACTCCACCCCAGACCTCTCCCCACCCGCCCAGTTCGCCCGGCTGGGGATGATGGGCTTTGGAAAGGGCTGGAGAAAGTGACGACCCCCCTGCCCGGTGGGGGGGGGGAATGACCGGCAGTTGGGCAAGACTGGACTCTCCATCGTCCCCAGGGGCTGTATTCCAGCCCAGACCTCTCCCCACCCGCTCAGCTCACCCGGCTGGGGATGATGGGCTTTGGAAAGGGCTGGAGAAAGCGACGACCCCTCCCCGGTGGGGGGGGGAATGACCGGCAGTTGGGCAAGACTGGAGTCTCCATCGTCCCCAGTGGCTGTATTCCAGCCCAGACCTCTCCCCACCCGTTCAGCTCGCCCGGCTGGGGATGATGGGCTTTGGAAAGGGCTGGAGAAAGCGACGACCCCTCCCCGGTGGGGGGGGGAATGACCGGCAGTTGGGCAAGACTGGACTCTCCATCGTCCCCAGCGGCTGTATTCCAGCCCAGACCTCTCCCCACCCCGCTCAGCTCGCCCGGCTGGGGATGATGGGCTTTGGAAAGGGCTGGAGAAAGCGACGACCCCTCCCCGGTGGGGGGGGGGAATGACCGGCAGTTGGGCAAGACTGGAGTCTCCATCGTCCCCAGCGGCTGTATTCCAGCCCAGACCTCTCCCCACCCGCTCAGCTCGCCCGGCTGGGGATGATGGGCTTTGGAAAGGGCTGGAGAAAGCGACGACCCCTCCCCGGTGGGGGGGGAGAATGACGGGCAGTTGGGCAAGACTGGACTCTCCATCGTCCCCAGCGGCTGTATTCCGCCCCAGACCTCTCCCCACCCGCCCAGTTCTCCCGGCTGGGGATGATGGGCTTTGGAAAGGGCTGGAGAAAGCGACGACCCCCTGCCCGGTGGGGGGGGGGGAATGACCGGCAGTTGGGCAAGACTGGAGTCTCCATCGTCCCCAGCGGCTGTATTCCGCCCCAGACCTCTCCCCACCCGCCCAGTTCTCCCGGCTGGGGATGATGGGCTTTGGAAAGGGCTGGAGAAAGCGACGACCCCTCCCCGGTGAGGGGGGGGAATGACCGGCAGTTGGGCAAGACTGGACTCTCCATCGTCCCCAGCGGCTGTATTCCGCCCCAGACCTCTCCCCACCCGCCCAGTTCTCCCGGCTGGGGATGATGGGCTTTGGAAAGGGCTGGAGAAAGCGACGACCCCTCCCCGGTGGGGGGGGGGAATGACCGGCAGTTGGGCAAGACTGGACTCTCCATCGTCCCCAGCGGCTGTATTCCGCCCCAGACCTCTCCCCACCCGCTCAGCTCGCCCGGCTGGGGATGATGGGCTTTGGAAAGGGCTGGAGAAAGCGACGACCCCTCCCCGGTGGGGGGGGGAGAATGACGGGCAGTTGGGCAAGACTGGACTCTCCATCGTCCCCAGCGGCTGTATTCCGCCCCAGACCTCTCCCCACCCGCCCAGTTCTCCCGGCTGGGGATGATGGGCTTTGGAAAGGGCTGGAGAAAGCGACGACCCCCCTCCCCGGTGGGGGGGGATGACCGGCAGTTGGGCAAGACTGGACTCTCCATCGTCCCCAGCGGCTGTATTCCGCCCCAGACCTCTCCCCACCCGCCCAGTTCTCCCGGCTGGGGATGATGGGCTTTGGAAAGGGCTGGAGAAAGCGACGACCCCTCCCCGGTGGGGGGGGGAATGACCGGCAGTTGGGCAAGACTGGACTCTCCATCGTCCCCAGCGGCTGTATTCCGCCCCAGACCTCTCCCCACCCGCCCAGTTCACCCGGCTGGGGATGATGGGCTTTGGAAAGGGCTGGAGAAAGCGACGACCCCTCCCCGGTGGGGGGGGGGAATGACCGGCAGTTGGGCAAGACTGGACTCTCCATCGTCCCCAGCGGCTGTATTCCGCCCCAGACCTCTCCCCACCCGCTCAGCTCGCCCGGCTGGGGATGATGGGCTTTGGAAAGGGCTGGAGAAAGCGACGACCCCTCCCCGGTGGGGGGGGGAGAATGACGGGCAGTTGGGCAAGACTGGACTCTCCATCGTCCCCAGCGGCTGTATTCCGCCCCAGACCTCTCCCCACCCGCCCAGTTCTCCCGGCTGGGGATGATGGGCTTTGGAAAGGGCTGGAGAAAGCGACGACCCCCTCCCCGGTGGGGGGGGATGACCGGCAGTTGGGCAAGACTGGACTCTCCATCGTCCCCAGCGGCTGTATTCCGCCCCAGACCTCTCCCCACCCGCCCAGTTCTCCCGGCTGGGGATGATGGGCTTTGGAAAGGGCTGGAGAAAGCGACGACCCCTCCCCGGTGGGGGGGGGAATGACCGGCAGTTGGGCAAGACTGGACTCTCCATCGTCCCCAGCGGCTGTATTCCGCCCCAGACCTCTCCCCACCCGCCCAGTTCACCCCGGCTGGGGATGATGGGCTTTGGAAAGGGCTGGAGAAAGCGACGACCCCTCCCCGGTGGGGGGGGGAATGACCGGCAGTTGGGCAAGACTGGAGTCTCCATCGTCCCCAGCGGCTGTATTCCACCCCAGACCTCTCCCCACCCGCCCAGTTCACCCGGCTGGGGAGGATGGGGTTGGACAAGGCAACGCCTCCTCCCCGGTGGGGGGGGGATTCCCGCCCCTCCCGCCTCCTCCCCACCTTGTTCTTGGCCATGCTGCTCCTTCCCCCGTTGCGCGTCCCGTCGCCGGGGCAACCAGGACTTCCATGGGCGGGGCTTAGCGGGGGGGGGCGGAGGAAAGATTTCCCCCTACCCCCCCCGGCCCATTATTGCATGCAGGCCGGTGGTCTCGCCACGCTTCGGCTCTTCTGCACAGGGCAGCGCGATGCTAAAAAAAAAAAGGGGGGGTCGCAACTTGAGATGGGGAGAGGCGTTTTCTGCCTTGGGAAGCCCCGGCCGGCCCTCCTCGGGAGTAACGCTCCGCACTGGCCGGGCATCTAAGCTGCGACACCCCCCCCGGTCGCCCCCGGGGATCTTGCAATTCCCTCCTCTCCCCCCACAAAACACACACACACACACACGACCTGTTCCGCAGTTGCGACCCCCCCCCCCCCGAGGTGCCTCTTGCGTTGGAGCCTCGCGCTGCGCGGGCTGGAAAAGAGCCGTGGGAGAAAAGCGGAGGGAGGGAGACCCCCCCCTCAAGAGTGGGGCTCTGGGTTTCCTCTGGATGGGACTCTGCAGGGTTCCCGTGGGAAGCCCAAGTCTGGGTTACATGTGAAGCGTTTCTGGGATAGGATAGGATAGGATAGGATAGGATAGGATAGGATAGGATAGGATAGGATAGGATAGGATAGGATAGGATAGGATAGGATAGGACAGGACAGAAAGAATAGAATAGAATAGAATAGAATAGAATAGAATAGAATAGAATAGAATAGAATAGAATAGAATAGAATAGAATAGAATTACAGGATGGAATAGAATAGAATAGAATAGAATAGAATAGAATAGAATAGAATAGAATAGAATAGAATAGAATAGAATAGAATAGAATAGAATTACAGGATGGAATAGAATAGAATAGAATAGAATAGAATAGAATAGAATAGAATAGAATAGAATAGAATAGAATAGAATAGAATAGAATAGAATTACAGGATGGAATAGAATAGAATAGAATAGAATAGAATAGAATAGAATAGAATAGAATAGAATAGAATAGAATAGAATAGAATAGAATAGAATAGAATAGAATAGAATTACAGGATGGAATAGAATAGAATAGAATAGAATAGAATAGAATAGAATAGAATAGAATAGAATAGAATAGAATAGAATAGAATAGAATAGAATAGAATAGAATAGAATAGAGTAGAGTAGAGTAGAGTAGAGTAGAGTAGAGTAGAGTAGAGTAGAATAGAATAGAATAGAATAGCAGAGTTGGAAGGGACCTTGGAGGTCTTCTAGTCCAGCCCCCTGCTCTAGCAGGAGAACCTATACTTTCTCAGACAGGTGAATGTCTAGTCTCTTCCTAAAAGCCTCCAGTGATGGAGCACCCACAACTTCTGGAGGCAGGCTGTTCCACTGGTTAATTGTCCTCACTGTCAGGAAGTTTCTCCTTAATTCCAGATTGCTTCTCTCTTTGGTCAGTTTCCATCTGTTGTTTCTCGTCCTGCCTTTTAGTCCTTTGGAGAATAATTTGACCCCCTCTTTTGGGGGGCAGCCCCTCAAATACTGGAATGCTGCTATCATGTCTCCCCTATTTCCTCTTTTCTTTAGACTAGCCAAACCCAAGTCCCGCAGCCGTTCTTCGTGTGTTTTAGCCTCCAGGCCTTGGATCATTTTAGTTGCTCTTCTCTGGACTTTTTCCAAGGTCTCAACGTCTTTTTTGTGATGTGGTGACCAGAATTGGCTGCAGCGTTCCAGATGTGGCCTCACTGGGGCTTTGTAAAGCGCTGCATGATCTTGATTCTATGCCTCTGTTTATACAACCCAGGATTGTATTAGCTTTTTTGGCTGCTGCTGCTCGAAAACCTCCAGTGATGGAGCACCCACAGCTTCTGGAGGCAGGGAGTTCCACGGATTGCAGGTAGTCCTCAGCTTACAACAGTTCAAATTAGTGACCTTTCCAAGCTGCAGCAGCACTGAAAAAAGTGACTTATGACTCACAGTTACGACGGTTTCGGCATCCCCCCTGGTCACACGATCAAAATCCAGACGCTCGGCAACTAATTCATACTTATGACGGTCGCCGTCTCCCAGGGTCACGTGACCATCCCCTTTCCCGACCTTCTGACAAGCTAAATCAATGGAGCCAGATTCATTTAACAACCGTGTTGCTACCTTAACAACCGTAGGGGTTCGCCTTAAGAAGTGTGGCAAGGAAGGTCTCAAAATGGGGCAAAATTTACTTAACAGATATCTCACTTAGCAACATAAATGTTGGGCTTGCGATTGTGGTCGAGGTCTAAATAATAATAATAATAATGATAATAATAACAACAATAATAATAACAATATAACAACAACAACAACTGCGCTACTCAGAACATCTTACCTTTTAAGGAGATACCTGGTTGATCCCTAGGATGCTGGCAGCAACCCGTGTCAACCATTAGCGCCAGTCAATTTGAGTGTTCAGTTGACTGAGGTTCATGTTTTATGAATAAAAGTTTTATATAATTATAATAATAATAATAATAATAATAATAATAATAATAATAATAATAATAATAATAATAATGAAGAAGAAGAAGAAGAAGAAGAAGAAGAAGAAGAAGAAGAAGAAGAAGAAGAAGAAGAAGAAGAAGAAGAAGAAGAAGAAGAAGAAGAAGAAGAAGAAGAAGAAGAAGAAGAAGAAGTAGTTGGAAGGGACCTTGGAGGTCATCTAGTCCAACCCCCTGCTCAGGCAGGAAACCCTATACCCTTTCAGACAAATGCTTCTGGAGGCAAGTTGTTCCACTGGTTAATTGTTCTCACTGTCAGGAAGTTTTTCCTTAGTTCCAGGTTGCTTCTCTCCTTGATGAGTTTCCATCTGTTCCTTCTTGTCTGGCCTTCTGGTGCTTTGGAGAACAGAACAGAGTTGGAAGGGACCTTGGAGGTCATCTAGTCCAACCCCCTGCTCAGGCAGGAAACCCTATACCATTTCAGGCAAATGGCTGTCCAGTCTCTTCTTAAAAACCTCCAGTGATGGAGCATTCACAGCTTCTGGAAGCAAGTTGTTCCACTGGTTAATTGTTCTCACTGTCAGGAAGTTTCTCCTTAGTTCCAGGTTGATTCTCTCTTTGGTTAGTTTCCATGTAAGTGTTACTTGTAAGTCTTCTCAGGAAATTTCTAGGTGGGATCTCTCCTTAATGAGCCTCTACCCATTACTCCATCCTGCCCTGGTGCTTTGGAGAATAAGTGGATCAACTCCCCTCCTCTCTGTAACAGCCCCTCAAGAGATAAATCAAAGGAAGATTTCTGATCCTCTGCTGCACCTGTCTGTCTTCCATTGAAATTCAGCGTAGAGAAAAGTAAAGTCTTCCACTTAGGCAAGAAAACCCAAAGGACACAGACAGAGATTGGGTGAAACCGGGCTTAATAGCAGTAACTGCCAGCGGGATCTTGGAGTCTCAATGGAACAATCAATTAAAGATGAGCCAGCAGTCCATGGCAGCAGCCAAAAAAGCCCATGCAATCCTAAGTTGCGTTAACAGGGATTCAATCAAGACCACGTGAGGTACTAACACCACTCTCTAAAGCCTTAGTAAGGCCACACCTGGAATGCTGCAACCAGTTTTGGTCCCCACATTATAAAAAAGATGTTGAGGCTCTAGAAAGAGTGCAGAGAAGAGCAACAAAGACGATCAGGGGACTGGAAGCTAAAACATACAAGGGACGGTTGCTGGAATTGGACCTGTCTAGTTTAATGAAGAGAAGGACGAGGGGGGGGGACAGGATAGCGGTCTTCCAACATCTCAGGGGCTGCCCCAAAGAAGAGGGAGTCAAGCTATCCTCCAAAGCGCCTGAATGCCGGACAAGAAGCAACGGATGGAAACTGATCAAGGAGAGAAGTAACCTGGAACTAAGGAGAAATTTCCTGACAGTGAGAACAATTAACCAGCGGAACTACCTGCCTCCAGAAGCTGTGAATGCTCCAACACTGGAAGTTTTGAAGAAGAGACTGGACAGCCATTTGTCTGAAATGGTGTAGGGTTTTCCTGCCTGAGCGGGGGGGGGGGAGGGGGAGGGGGTTGGACTAGATGACCTCCGAGGTCCCTTCCAACTCTGTTGTTCTATTATTCTTCCTATTGCCCAACAGATGCCAAGGGCCAGTGGCTGCAAGGGAACCCCTTCCCCTTCCCTCAATATGCCCCCCCCAAATCACCCTGGGCCAAGGTGGCCTTGATCCTGCAGGCTCTATTTTCGGCAGGTGACCGCCAAGAGCTACATCCCTTCCCGCAAGCTTGGCACATTCCAGTGGCTTGGGAACATTGCATTCCCGAGTTCTCCCTCCCTCCCCACCCCCCACGCTTCTAGGAATGACTCTCCATGTTCAGCCCCAGAAGGACACCCCCCCCACACACAAACACACACCCGTGCCTTCCCCTTGGCGCTGCTCGCTCTGGGCCAGCCCGTTTCACCCGTGGTACCAGCGCTTGCCCAGAAACCACCACCCCTCCTCCAAAGTCTGGGGGCCTGCCAGAACTGGGGTGGGTGGAGGGGGTGGGCTGGCTTTGCTAATACCGGCTATCCTGGGGTACGTTCCCCCCCGCACATCCTCCCCCCCCCCCCAACTGGGGCCATGTGCCAAGGCAGGATGTCGAGAAGCCACAGCTGCTTTCCCCAAGAGACAAAAGAATGCATTCTCTTGCACACAAGCATTTGCGTTGTGCGCTTGTAACAGCCACACAACCAGGCCAGGGTGCTTTCTCTCCCTCCCCCCCTCTCCCCACCCCTTTTTCAGGGAGGTGGGGTCTTTCTCTGGCCTGCCAACCCCCCTTTTTGATAGCAGGCAAGAAGGCTTTCCCCGGAGGAGGAGAAAATGAGTGTGCAACGCACGGCCTCTGCAGATCGATTCCCTACCACGAAATACGAAATACGCAGCTGTCACCCGGGGGTGGGGTGGGGGGGAATTGCTCTTTTTTGGGGGGACGGGCCAAGGACAGGGAAGGAGGGCCGCAAGCCTGGGGGTGTAAATCTTGACCCAGACCCTGCCCAGGGAAGTGGCCATCGGCTGGACGTTTGGATAAAGAGGGGAAAACGTTGTCCAGGATATTCGGTCTGCCTTCTCAGCTGCTGCTAAGGTGACTTTGAAGGATTATGGGCAACGGCATGAACAAGGTATGGAATCAATTCTCCCCACCAACCCCCCGCTTTTTAATTTATATATATATATATGTATATGTATATGTATATGTATATGTATATGTATATGTATATGTATATGTATATGTACAGTATATGTATATGTATATGTATATGTATATGTATATGTATATGTATATGTATATGTATATGTATATGTTTTCTGAGGTTTTTGCGGGTGTCTGTATGTGGACCTTTGGTCATTCGGGTTTTTTCCCGCGTAGAAATGAAGGTGTAGGTGCAACATTTCGACGGAATCCCATCCGTCATCATCAGGCTGGTGGCTTCTGCTTCCTTCTTCTGGGAGAAGCATGTATGTATATGTATATGTATGTATGTATGTATGTATATGTATATATATGTCAAATTATTGTTCATTCTGTATGCCTACCTTATTCTGTACACCGCCCCGAGTCCCTCGGGAGAAGGGCGGTTTATAAAAACAAATAAATAAATAAAATAAATAAATATGTCAAATATATGTATATGTATATATATATCATATATATATTTATATTTATATATATATATATATATATATATATATATATATATATATATATATATATATATATATATATATATATATATATATATATATGTCAAATGCTTGTTAACTATTTTTAGATTACCTTGCTAGGCCCCAAACATGGGACAAATCTTTATTTCCTGTTTCAGCCTAACCGAAGGCCATCGACAGGCAGTAGTCACACCGGTGACAGCTCATATTTGTGTAATTTTTTTGGTTTGCTAACAAAGAGTTAAAGGGAGACTGATATGCATATATCATATATGATAATAATAATAATAATAATAATAATAATAATAATAATAATAATAATAATAATAATAATAATTTGTTGGAAGGGACCTTGGAGGTCATCTAGTCCAACCCCCTGCTCAGGCAGGAAACCCTATACCATTTCAGGCAAATGGCTGTCCAGTCTCTTCTTAAAAACCTCCAGTGTTGGAGCATTCACCGCTTCTGGAGGCAGGTTGTTCCACTGGTTAGTTGTTCTAACTGTCAGGAAGTTTCTCCTTAGTTCTAGGTTGCTTCTCTCCTTGATTAGTTTCCATCTGTTGCTTCTCGTCCTGCCTTCAGGTGCTTTGGAGAAGAGCTTGACTCCCTCTTCTTTGGGGCAGTCCCTGAGATATTGGAAGACTGCTATCATGTCACCCCTCACCCTTCTCTTCGTTAAACTACACATACCCAATTCCAGCAACCGTTCCCTATATGTTTTAGCCTCCAGTCCCCCAATCATCACATATATATGTGTGTGTGTGTGTGTGTGTGTGTGTGTGTGTGTGTATGTGTATATATATATATGTAGATCTTTGGTTATTCGGTTTTCCCCCCGCGTAGAACTAAAGGTGTAGGAGCGACGTTTCGACGGAATCCCATCCGTCATCATCAGGCTGGTGGCTTCTGCTTCCTTCTTCTGGGAGAAGCATGTGGCTGTTTGTTCCTCCGCGAAAACCTCAGAAAACAAGTATATATATATATATATATATATATATGTTTTCGTAGATTCTCGCGGGTGTCTGTATGTGTAGATCTAGAGTCTCGGGTTTCTTCCCGCGTTCCTTTCATCTTCAGAAAGTTGTGGCGACGTTTCGACGAAATCCCATCCGTCATCATCAGGCCGGAGTGTTCCTCCTGCTGCTTCCAGGAGCAATGCGTGGTCTGGCTGTTCCTTTCCTTCCAACTGCCGGTGGGGCTGTGTTCTGACTGGGTGGAGGCGTGGCTGCTTTCTGATTGGGTGGGGGTGTCCTCCGATTGGGTGGAGGCGTGGTTGTCTTCTGATTGAGTGGAGGCGTGGCTGTCTTCTGATTGGGTGGATGCGTGGTTGTCTTCTGATTGGTTGGAGGCGTGGCTGTCTTCTGATTGGGTGGGGTGTGTTCTGAATGGGTGGGGTTTTTTGTTGTGTTGTCATATCCTGAGTGTTGTGATTTGGTGTCCTGAGGAGTGGGCTGTGTAGTGGCCTCCAGAGCTTTGGTTTGGCTCCGAGTTCGAGGACCTGCTATGTATCTCTGGTATGGGTCAGTCAGGTTCGTGTGTGCGTTCTTCTGCTTGGGTGATGGCACTTTTGCTTGACTTGTTCTGTTGCACCAAAGAAAATTCCCACAGAAACCATCATATGTGGAGTTGAAACCAGCTTAACTAAACTCAATGCAGATGAAGCAGACCAAGTCAGACATGAAGTCACCCACATCCTATGCACAAGCAAACCACCCAAAAGCAACCTAACAAAAGAAGAACAAGTAGCATTGCAAAACCTAAGAAAAGACAACAACATAATCATACTACCAGCAGATAAAGGCAATGCTACAGTGGTAATGGACACATCAGACTATGAAGAGAAACTGTCCAACTTACTCAAAGAAACTACATACAAACCTATATATACAGATCCCACAACCTATCTAGAAAAGACCACCAAGAAAAAGATAAAATCAACTTCTATAAGCCAAGAAATCCAACAAACAATCATTCCCAGGGAGAAGTCATCCAGATGCCCAAAACTATATGGCCTCCCCAAAATACACAAAGATGGAATCCCACTAAGACCCATAGTAAGTTCTATAGGCTCACCACTACAAAACTTAGCTAAATACCTAGCAAAACAACTACAACCTCAAGCAGAAATGGCAGCTTCATATGTCCAAAACTCATACCACTTTATAGAATTAGTGAAAAATCTACAGATAGACCAAAAAGACTTGCTAGTCAGCTTCGATGTGGTATCACTATTCACCCAGGTGCCAGTCCAAGAAGCTCTATCAACAATAAGAAGCAAATACCAACCACCAAACCATATTATAGAACTAGCAGAACACTGCTTATCAAACACATACTTCATACACAGAGGCCAGAGATACAAACAAATAGAAGGCGCACCAATGGGATCCCCTCTATCACCAGTTATCGCCAACCTTTTCATGGAAGAATTTGAAACTAACGCTCTGGAAAAGACTACAAACAAACCAAAACTGTGGCTCAGATATGTGGATGACACCTTCGTGATCTGGCCCCACGGAAGAAAGGAGCTAGAAAACTTCCTAACACACCTGAACAGCCTACATCCCAAAATAAAATTCACCATGGAGATTGAAACAAACAACCAGTTACCTTTCCTGGATGTACTTATATACAAAAAACAAAACGGCACCCTAGGACACACAGTCTACCGAAAGAAAACGCACACCAACCGTTACCTCAATGCGCAATCACATCATCACCCAGCACAAATAAATTCAGTAGCCAAAACACTAATAACAAGAACCAGACGCCTTGCAGGTAAAACACATATACAAACAGAACTACACACCCTGACAGACATATTGACAGCAAACAAGTTCCAAAAAAACAAAATCACCAATATGATTCAGCAGGGGACTCCAAAACAGAAAAACATCCAAGAAGAAGAACAGAACAACGGACGAGCCATCTTGCCCTACATAAAAGGAACAACCGACAAAATCAGTAAAGTACTACGCAAACATAACATCAAAACCGCATTTAACACTGACAGAAAGATATCAACCATCCTGAGAAATCCCAAAGACAAAATAGAACTGGAAAACCAGGGCATATACCAAATCCCATGCGCCTCCTGTCCAGCAACATACATCGGACAGACTAACAGAAGAATAGAGGTACGTGTAGAAGAACATAAGAACTCAGTACAGAAGAAAGATCACACATCTTCACTAGTACAACACATAAACACTACGGGACACAACATCAATTTTGAAGGTACAAAAACAATCGCCAAAATAGAACATCTCAATAGCAGAATAATCAGAGAAGCCATTGAAATAGAAAAACACCCAGACAGTATGAACAAGCGAGACGACACCTCCCGCCTACATGACATTTGGAAACCAGCATTGATAGAGAAACGAATTTCAGCAAACAAGGATTTAAAAAACCAACAAACAACCCCAAATGCCACCAGCCCCAGCAAGACTCATCCACACCCAGAACAAAAACTCCCCCACACAGAAGACAGAACAAGTCAAGCAAAAGTGCCATCACCCAAGCAGAAGAACGCACACACGAACCTGACTGACCCATACCAGAGATACATAGCAGGTCCTCGAACTCGGAGCCAAACCAAAGCTCTGGAGGCCACTACACAGCCCACTCCTCAGGACACCAAATCACAACACTCAGGATATGACAACACAACAAAAAACCCCACCCATTCAGAACACACCCCACCCAATCAGAAGACAGCCACGCCTCCAACCAATCAGAAGACAACCACGCATCCACCCAATCAGAAGACAGCCACGCCTCCACTCAATCAGAAGACAACCACGCCTCCACCCAATCGGAGGACACCCCCACCCAATCAGAAAGCAGCCACGCCTCCACCCAGTCAGAACACAGCCCCACCGGCAGTTGGAAGGAAAGGAACAGCCAGACCACGCATTGCTCCTGGAAGCAGCAGGAGGAACACTCCGGCCTGATGATGACGGATGGGATTTCGTCGAAACGTCGCCACAACTTTCTGAAGATGAAAGGAACGCGGGAAGAAACCCGAGACTCTAGATCTACATATATATATATATATATATATATATATATATATATATATATATATATATATATATATATATATATATATATAAAGGTAAAGGTTCCCCCGCACATGCGTGCTAGTCGTTTCCAACTCTAGGGGCCGGTGCTCATCTCCGTTTCAAAGCCGAAGAGCCAGCGCTTGTCCGAGGACGTCTCCGTGGTCATGTGGCCGGCATGACTAGACGCCAAAGGCGCACGGAACGCTGTTACCTTCCCACCGGAGTGGTCCCTGTTTTTCTACTTGCATTTTTACGTGCTATATATATATATATATAGAAGGGATGTGGTGGCTCAGTGGGTTAGGACGCTGAGCTTGTCGATAAGAAGGTCGGCAGTTTGGCGGGTCGAATCCCGAGTGCCGCGTAACAGAGTGAGTGCCTGTTACTCGTCCCAGCTTCTGCCAACCTAGCAGTTCGAAAGCACGTAAAAATGCAAGTAGTAAAATAGGGACCACTACGGTGGGAAGGTAACAGCGTTCCGTGCGCCTTTGGTGTCTAGTCATGCCGGCCACATGACCACAGAGACGTCCTCGGACAAGCGCTGGCTCTTCGGCTTTGAAACGGAGATGAGCACCGGCCCCTAGAGTCGGAAACGACTAGCACACATGTGCGGGGGAACCTTTACCTTTACCTTTTATATGTAGATCTTTGGTCATTCGGGTTTTTTCCCACGTAGAATTGGAGGTATCAGGGCAACGTTTCGACAAAATCTCATCCGTCACACATATATATGTGTGTGTGTGTGTGTGTTTGTGTGTGTGTGTGTGTATAATCATGAAGTTTTGACATCTTACATTCAAAGTGACTTAAAATGGGAATGGGAAGGATAAAGCATGTTAAACGTGCCCCTTCCCCAAATTATATCTAGAAAGGAGAGATTTCCTGACCGGCAGAACAATTAACCAGTGGAACAACCAGCCTCCAAAAGTTGCAAATGCTCCAACATTGGAAGTTTTTAAGAATCGGCTGGACAGCCATTTGTCTGAAATGGTATAGGGTTTCCTGCCTGTGCAGGGGGTTGGACTAGATGACCTCCAAGGTCCCTTCCAATTCTATTATTATTGTTATTGTTATTATATATTTTATGGATTGGGGTTGTTTCTCTAGCTTCAAGAGAAGTTCTTGCGTTGTCAACTTTTTTTGAGTACTGTGATGTTCCATTCCATTCCATTCTCCATTCCATTCCATTCCACCTGGCTCTTTGAGCTCTCCAGCCCAGGCTGAGAATTTTTAACTGGGGTTTTTATTTTTAGGGATAATTTAATCTTTTTAAATTGTTTTTTAACTTTTGTATTTTGTATTGGTTTGATTTTAAAATACCCTGTAAACCGCCCTGAGTCCTTCGAGAAAGGGCGGTATATAAATCTAATAAAATAAATAAATAAAATAAATATTCCATTCCATTCCATTCCATTCTATATTCCATATTCCATATTCCATATTCCATATTCCATATTCTATTCTATTCTATTCTATTCTATTCTATTCTATTCTATTCTATTCTATTCTATTCTATTCTATTCTATTCTATTCCATTCCATTCCATTCCATTCCATATTTTCTATTCTATTCTATTCTATTCTATTCTATTCTATTCTATTCTATTCTATTCTATTCTATTCTATTCCATATATTCTATTCTATTCTATTCTATTCTATTCTATTCTATTCTATTCTATTCTATTCTATTCTATTCTATTCTATTCCATTCCATTCCATTCCATTCCATATTTTCTATTCTATTCTATTCTATTCTATTCTATTCTATTCTATTCTATTCTATTCTATTCTATTCTATTCTATTCTATTCTATTCTATTCTATTCTATTCCTTAGTGACCATTCAAAGTTACAATAGCATTGAAAAAGCAACTTATGACCAATTTTTCACACTTACGACCGCTGCAGCATCCCCAGGGCCACATGATCAAAATTCAGATGCTTGGCAACTCTCCCGTATTTACTACGGTCGCAGAGTCCCAGAGTCATGTGATCCACTTCTGCGACCCTCTGACAAGCAAAGTCAATGGGGGAAGCCAGTTTCACTTAACAACCAGGTTATTAGCGTATCAGCTGCAGGGATTCACTTAACAACGGTGGCCAGAAAGGTTGTAAAACAGGGCAAAACTCACTTAAGAAATGGTTCTCTTAACAACAGAACTTCTGATCTCAGTTGTGTTCATTAAGTCGAGGACTACCTGTTTGGGGCATGAAAAATCAGCTGGGTGGCTTTAGATCTGTCGCTCTGAAATCTATCATTTTTTTCTCCTGTTCCTGGTTGACGCGTGCCTGGCTGAGGAAGTCTGGGAGTTGAAGTCCACAAGTCATAAAAGGGCCAAGTTTGAAGGCCCCTGATGTAAGGCAACTTGGTGGAAGTAGAATGGCTAAGCAGAGGTATGTTGAAGCAGGGGTCTTCAACCTTGGCCACCTCATGACTTGTGGACTTCAACTCCCAGAATTCCTCCGTCAGCATGCCTGGCTGAGGAATTCTGGGAGTTGAAGTTCACAAGTTATAAAAGGGCCAAGCTTGAAGATCCCGGTGTTAAACCCTAAACTGGAGTTTTAGGGTTTAACACCTAAAACCTGTGGCATGAAGAAATAAATTATGTTCAGATTTAATGTGATGCCCGAGGGTTGGCTTTGGGAGAAGCAATGAATCCCGGTCTGTTTCATTTCCCCCTGTAGGCCAGGCCAGTCCGTTTTGTGAATCATAAAAAAAATATACGTATAGTAATACATTTTTGTTTTGTTTGTTTTTTTTTTTTAAAAATTCTTACAGATTCTTCCTGGTCTCTTTCTTGGGAACATCGTAGGTAAGTGAAGGGTGAACCTGCCAGAGAGGTGGTGAATGAAGCTGGGATGGGTGGTTGGCATCTTCCCAGCTTGGCTAGGTTTAAGGCATCCCCAGCTGGCCAATAGGTCTGCTTCCCCTGGGCAAATCCCCCTGCAAGTAGATGGTTTGGTCCAGTGAGGAAGGCAGCAGACTGGAAACCAGGCGGTGGGGAGTTCTAGTCCCGCCTTAGGCAGGAAAGCCGGGTGGGTGACTTTGGGCCAGTCCCTCTCTCTCTCTGTGTCTCAGTCCAGCCCACCTCACAGGGTTGTTGTGGGGAGGAAAATAGGAGGAAGAAGGTGAGTTGGATATATTTGCGGTCTTGAACTATTTGTAAAAATAATAAAGGTGGGAAAGAGAGAAAGAAAAAAAGAGAAGGAAAGAAAGAAAGAGAGAGCGAGAAAGGAAGGAAGGAAGGAAGAAGGAAGGAAGGAGAGAGAGAATGAAAAGAAAAGAAAAAAGAAAAGAAAGCTGGCTGGGTGACTTTGGTGCAATCTCTAGGAGACAGTGAGTTCTAGATCCACCTTAGCCATGGAAGCCAGCTAGGTGACTTTGGGCCAGTTGTTCTCTCTCAGCCGAACCCACTTCACAGGGTTGTTGTTTGGGGCAAAATAGGAGGAGGAAGGAATATTAGCCGTGTACGTCTCCTTGAGTTATTTATAAACAAAATAAGGACAGGATTTTTTTTAAAAAAAAATCAAATCCATAAATCAATGCCTGGAGCTGTGGCCAGGAGTAAAATGATCTGTGTGTGTGTGTGTGTGTGAGAGAGAGAGAGAGAGAGAGAGAGAGAGAGAGAGAGAGAGAGAGAGAGAGAGAGAGAGAGAGAGAGAGAGAGAGAGGAGGAATCATGGGGTGTGTCTGTGTGTGTCTGTGTGTGTGTGTAAGCACAACCCCATCCCTGGAGCCCTTTCCACAGTCTACGCAGGAGCAACTGAATGCCACAGTCCTTTCCTGCTGCTCAGACTGCTGCCCAGTGTCCAGTTCTGCTGGTCTCAGCACCAGCTCCAGAAGGACACCGGGTGTGCATTATGGGTGTGCGGGCATGGGCAGTGGGAGGAGGGGGCGGAAATGTTACCCAAGTGGGTCATTGCCAGCTGTTCGGCCGTGCCTGAAAAAGGATCCGGGCACTCTCTCAGCTGGGCTTCTAAGAACTCTTCAAAAATCAGCCTACACAACCACACACACACACACACACACACACATCACTTTGAAAACCCCAGGGGAGGGAGCAGCCAGAAATACATCCAGGCAGCCCTCCACTTAACAACAATTTATTTAGTGACCATTCAAAGTTACAACAGCAGTGAAAAATGTTTACAACTGTGGTAGCATCGCCATGGTCGCGTGATCAAGATTCAGACATTTAGCGATTGGCGTGTACTCAGGACGGTTGCTGGGCCCCAGGGTCACGTGATCCTCTTTTTGTGACCTCCTGGCAAGTGACGTCAAGGGAGGAAGCCGGATTCGACCGTCTTACCATATCTATAAATAGTCTTCAATTTATAGCCACAACTGAGCCCAAAATTTCTCTTGGTAAGCGAGACATTTATTAAGTAGGTTTTGCCCCGTTTTACGACCTTTCATGCCACAGTTGTTAAGTGAATCGCTGCAGTTGTTCAGTTAGTGACACGGTCGTTAAGTGAATCTGGCTCTCCCCCCCCACACCCCTTGACTTTGCTCGTCAGGAGGTCGCCAAAGGGGATCAGCTGACCCCGGGACCCTGCGACCGTCATAAATACGAGTCAGTTGCTGAGCATCCGAATTTTGATCACATGTCCACACAGATGCTGCAACGGTCGTAAGTCTGAAAAACGGTCACTTTTTTCAGTGCTTTGTAACTTTGAATGGTCATTAAATGGATAGTTGTAAGTTGAAGATTTCCAGTATGTTATTTGGGCGGAGGGGGAGAATGGTCCCCAGGATGAATGCCGTTCTGTTGCAGCTCTTATGCTTCATCATATTTGCAAATTCTTCAAAGATCTCCAGAACTGAGTCAAGAGAGCAGATATATTAGAATAATTCTAATCTCCTGTCTGAGATGGTACTGGGTTCTCCTGCTTGAGCAGGGGGCTGGACTAGAAGACCTCCAAGGTCCCTTCCAGCTTCTATTCTATTCTATTCTATTCTATTCTATTCTATTCTATTCTATTCTATTCTATTCTATTCTATTCTATTCTATTCTATTCTATTCTATTCTATTCTATTCTATTGTTTCTATCATCTGTTATTTCTATTCTATTCTATTCTTTATTTCTTATTCTATTCTATTCTATTCTATTCTTTATTTCTTATTCTATTCTATTCTGTATTCTGTATTTGTAATACCATCAAACATCTACATCTGCCTATCTCAGGTCCTTGGTAAGGACTCGATAGGTACACAAAAATGCCACATCCAGTCTGAACATCTATCTGGCTGACTGTGCGATGATGATGATGATGATTGATGATGATGATGATGTTGGAAGGGACCTTGGAGGTCATTTAGTCCAACCCCTTGCTCAGGCAGGAAACCCTATACCAGCGATGGCGAACCTTTTAGAGACCGAGTGCCCAAACTGCAACCCCAAACCCACTTATGTATCGTCAGGTGGCGGGTGGGCATGGCCCGTTGGGTGGGCGTGGCCAGTTGGGTGGGTGTGGCCAGTTGGGTGGGCGTGGCTGCGGTGGTAACGGCAGACTGGGTGGGACTAAAAAGTTCAATCAATTCCAACTTTGCGAGATCTTCCCCCCCCCCGCGAGAAGTTGAAATTGATTGATTGATTGAACTTTTTTTTTTTTTTGCATACAGTGGCGGAGGCCTAAAGCAAAAAGGTTTTATAAAACCCAGCTGAAGGCCCAGGACTGGGGTGACGGCGTGCGTGCCCACATAGAGGGCTCTGCGTGCCACCATTTCAGACAAATGGCTCTTCTTAAAAACTTCCAGTGTCGGAGCATTCACCGCTTCTGGAGGCAGGTGGTTCCACTGGTTAATCGTTCTCACTGTCAGGAAGTTTCTCCTTAGTTCCAGGTTGCTTCTTCTCTCCTTGATGAGTTTCCAGCTTTGATCCGGCAGATGTCAGCCGACTGATCTCTGCTATTTCAAATTATGTACGGTGCTTGGAACTAGGATTTCTCGAGGAAAATAATTAGTAGTTTGTGTTTATGTATGGCCCAACGCCCCAGTCTGGCTGCTTCAGGACCTCACCGTGGGTTGAGCGTTTGGCACAGAGGCCAGGCCTCTGTGTGCACGTGACATGCACACTGTGTGCTGGTACGTCAGCCTTTCTGCAACACATGGGCCGAGAACATCTGCGTAGAACGGAGAAGGACGTCGCTAACAATCGCTCTGTGTTCCTCCTACTTCTCTCCTAGATGCCAAAGACCTGGATCAGCTGAGCAGGAATGATATCACCCACGTGGTCTCCATCCACGAGTCCCCCCAGCCCTTCATTCCGGTACGGGGTCCACGGGGGTAGTGTGCTGCCTGCTCACTCAAACGTAATTAGTGGTTTAGTGGCTTCATTAATACCCCACAGCAATTCCCTTCCAGGAATGTCCCAATGAACTCTAGCCCAAAGCAGTCATAAGTATGAGTCGGTTGCTAAGTGTCCAGATTTTGATCATGTGACCATGGGGGAATGCTACGACGGTTGTAAACGTGAAAAGGGGTCACCTTTGTGACTGCTGTTGTAACTTTGAACAGTCATAAATAAACTGTTGTAAGTGAAGAACTACCTGTAAATCAAGAACTACCTGAGCAAGGGGTTGGACTAAAAGACCTCCAAGGTCCCTTCCAAACTCTGTAATTCTATTCTATTCTATTCTATTCTATTCTATTCTATTCTATTCTATTCTATTCTATTCTATTCTATTCTATTCTATTCTATTCTATTCTATTCTATTCTATTCTATTCTAGCCTTGGTGGAGCAGTGGGCTAATGCCTCCTTAAGTAACACCAGCTGCCTGCAATTAGTGCAGGTTCGAGTCCCACCAGGCTCAAGGTTGACTCAGCCTTCCGTCCTTCCAAGGTAGGTAAAATGAGGACCCAGATTGTTGGGGGCAATAAGCTGACTTTGTAATAATGCCGCTTGGGGTGTGTGTGAAAGCCCTAATAAGCAGGCATATACATAGAATGAAGGATACTGCTAAGCTTGTAAGCCGCCCTGAGTCTTCGGAGAAGGGCGGGATATAAATGGAATTAAAATAAAAAATAATAAAAAATATTCTATTCTATTCTATTCTATTCTAATTATTCCATTCCATTTCATTTCATTCCCAATTATTCTATTCTATTCTATTCCATTTCATTCCCAATTATTCTATTCTATTCTATTCTATTCTATTCTATTCTATTCTATTCTATTCTATTCTATTCTATTCTATTCTATTCTATCCGTCTCCCTTTTGCAAACTGTGGAGAACATAGAAAGGGGTTGCAATTATCTTCAATGCTCATGATGGCTTTTTTTGATGGAATCGTGCTTCCCATCATCACACACTAATTTCTAGCTAGAGATGACAGGGTAATATTGAAGTCAGACATACCTATAAAGACTCTCAAAGCGAGAAGAGCTACAGGACTCCAGAAGTCGACCTCGAGTTCTGAAGATGTTCCTTAACTATATTCATGTTCTTTTCCAGGGAATCACTTATCTTCGAATTGTTCTGCCAGACACGCCTGAGGCCGACATGTAAGTATTTGTGTATTTATTCAGGCTAAATGTCAATGGAGATTCTCGGTCATCCAGCTCAGGGTTGTCCCAAAGGTGCTTTTTTTCAGGAGGCAACTGCCAGTTTCCAAGAGTTAACATTTTGATCACCTGACCATAGGGCCGGGGTAGGCAACCTTGGCTCTTTTATGACTCGTGGACTTCAACTCCCAGAATTCCTCAGCCAGCATGGGGGAACTGTGGCCCCTTCATGACTCGTGGATTTCAACTCCCAGAATTCCTCAGCCAGCATGGGGGAACTATGGCCCCTTCATGATTCGTGGACTTCAACTCCCAGAATTCCTCAGCCAGCATGGGGGAACTATGGCCCCCTCATGACTGGTGGACTTCAATCCCAGAATTCCTGAGCCAGCATGGGGGAAACTATGGCGCCTTCATGACTGGTGGACTTCAACTCCCAGAATTCCTGAGCCAGCATGGGGGAACTATGGCCCCTTCATGACTCGTGGACTTCAACTCCCAGAATTCCTGAGCCAGCATGGGGGAACTATGGCCCCCTCATGACTGGTGGACTTCAACTCCCAGAATTCCTGAGCCAGCATGGGGGAAACTATGGCGCCTTCATGACTGGTGGACTTCAACTCCCAGAATTCCTGAGCCAGCCTGGCTCAACTTGGAAACCTCTCCCTTCCCCTCAGCACGGCTGGCTCAGGAATTCTGGGAGTTGAAGTCCACGAGTCATAAAAGAGCCAAGGTTGCCTACCCCTGCCATAGGGAAATACTGTGACGGTCGTAAGTGTGAAAAACGGTCAAAAGTCCCTTTTTTCAGTGCCATTGTAACTTTGAACGGTCGCTAAACGAAATGTTGTAAGCCGAGGACCTACCGGTAGCCTGAGTTTTCTTTTGACGCTTCCTAAACCTTTTAAAATGTTGGCCTTTGCTTCCTTCTCATTCTCTCCCTTTGCAGCAAGAAGCATTTTAAGAAATGCATCCAGTTCATCCACTCCTGTCGGCTGCAAGGAGGGAACTGCCTTGTTCATTGGTAGGTAGAAGAATTTGGGGCTAGGGGGGGCTGGGGGCAGAAAAGATCCGGGACCCTCGAGATGGATTCCTCAAATAGGCTAAAACAGGGGTTCTCAACTTTAAGACGGATGGACTTCAACTCCCAGAATTCTGGGAGTTGAAGTCCACCAATCCTAAAGTTGCCCAGGTTGAGAAACACCACGCTAAATGCTAAGCCATGGTTTTATTCAGGTTTACGGAAGAAGCCCAAATAAGTTTGCCCTTCAGGCTAAACCATAAGCTGTAGTCGACAAACTTAGATAGTTGGCTTTATTCTTTGTACTAACTACTAGGCCATGATTTACTATGGGTATAATTACAAAGCCGTAATAAAGATGGGTGGGTTCAGACTATATGCTAAAATATAAACCATGGTGTTTGAGCTAAGCTTTCTTTCTTTCTTTCTTTCTTTCTTTCTTTCTTTCTTTCTTTCTTTCTTTCTTTCTTTCTTTCTTTCTTTCTTTCTTTCTTATCACACATCTCCCTCCCTTATAAGCCATGGTGTATGAATCAAAGTGGCCATGTTCACATTTGGCACTAGCTACAATACAGCTGGATACTAAGCTACAATATAAACCATGATTTATGATTTGTGAACCCATGTAGCCATGTTCACATTTGATACTAAGTCATAATCCAGATGGCTGGATTCATATTTTCTACTAACCAATAAGCTGTGATTTGCAAACCTAGATGGTTGCCTTTATTCTTTGTACTAAGCCCCAATTTACATATCAAAATGCATGTAATCACTAAATCATAATCTAGATAGGTGACTTCAGACTTTATGCTAAGCTATAAACCATGATTTATGAACTCAGGTAGCTGTGTTCACACTTAATAATAGGTCATAATACATACTGTTAGGTGCACATTAACGAGTAAGCCTTGATTTCAAACCAAGATGGTTGGCCTAATCCTTTGCACTAAACATGATTTACATACCAAAGTGCATGTGATCATTAAACCATAATCTAGGTGGGTGGGTTCAGACTTTATGCTAAACTATAAACCATGATGTGTAAGCCAAGGTGGCCATATACACACTTGACACTAGCCATAATCCAGAAGGCTGTGTTCACACACTGGCTACTAAGGTATAAGCCATGATTTCTGAACCAAAGTAGCCATGTTCACACTTCATATTAAAACCGTAATCCCATTGCCTGGGCTCACTCTTTCCACTAACCCAGGGGTCGGCAACCTAAAAAAGGAAAAGAGCCACTGGGATCCGGTTCCATCACAAATTAAAAAAAGTGGGAGCTGCGTGCGTGTGTCCATGCACGTGCATGCGCAAAACGGTTTTTTGCGCATGCGCGGACGCACGCGGACGCCACTTTTTTTAAGTGACATGGAACCGGTTCCCGGTTGCCCAACGGCGACAGCCCGTCTGCAAAGCTGCCGCTTTCGGCGCTTTGCAGACGGGTCGCGGCAGCTTCCTCAAAGAGCGGCGCCCCTGCCCGTTCGCACGGAGGTACGCACGCACCTCTCCAAAGGCTTGGGGAGGTGCGCACGCACCTCCGCCCCTTCGGGGAGGTGGGCGCGCACCTCTCGGAAGGGGCAGCGGCTTCGCTCTTCGAGAAAGCTGCTGCGGCCCGTCTGCAAAGCTGCCGAAAGCGGCAGCTTTGCAGACGGGCCGCGGCAGCTTCCTCAAAGAGCGAAGCCGCTGCCCCTTCGCGCGGAGGTACGCACGCACCTCTCCAAAGGTTTGGGGAGGTGCGCGCGCACCTCCGCCCATTCGGGGAGGTGCGCGCGCACCTCTCCAAACGGGCGGTGCCACTCTCCATTTGGAGAGGTGCGCGTGCACCACTGCCCGTTCGAAGAGGTGCGCGCGCACCGGGCGGCTGGGAGCCGCAGGAGACGGCTCAAAGAGCTGCATGCGGCTCCGGAGCCGCGGGTTGCCGACCCGTGCACTAACCCATAAACTGTGATTTACAAACCAACATAACGAAGTTGACACAGGACACAAAGCCCACGTCAACCAATGTAAAATGGGAACACCCTAGCAACCAATAGACTTTTGGGGTGCGGGGAAGCTGAGGGAGAGTGGCCCAGAGGGCTCTGGGTTCTAATCCTGTTCTTCATCTTGCCTTCCAGCCTAGCTGGGATCTCCCGCAGCACCACCATCATCCTGGCCTACCTCATGGCAGTGACGCCACTGGGCTGGCTTGAGGCCCTTGAAGCGGTCAAGGCCGTGAGGCCCGTGGCCAACCCCAACCTGGGTTTTCGTCAGCAGCTGGAGGAGTTCGGACGTAGCCGGTCAGCGCAGAAGGTGAGGAAGAAGACGATCCATCTGTGGCCTTGCAACAGGGCAGGTAGTCCTCAGCTTTCGACAACGGCAGCAGGATCCTCCGTCGCTAAGCAACGCCTTTGTAAAGTGAATCACTCCGTTTTACCATTTGGGCGGCGGTTGTTAAGTGAATCACGCAGTTGTTAAGTGAACCGTGTCGTTGTTAAGTGAATCCAGCTTCCCCCATTGACCGTTGCCGGTTGTAAGGTCGCAAAAAGGGGATCAAGTGACCCCCCCAGGACACTACCACCGTCATAAATATGAGTCAGTTGCCGCACGTCTGAATTTTGATCATGTGACCCTGGGGATGCTGCAACAGTCATAAGTGTGAGTTACAGGTGGTCTTCGCATGAAAACCCCCTGAGTTGAGCCCAAAATTTCTGTTACTAAGCGAGATGTTTGCGGAGCGAGTTTCGCTCCGTTTTACAATTTTTCCGACCCTCGTCATTAAGCGAATCACTGCAGTGGATAAATTACTAACATGGCTGTTAAGTGAATCCGGCTTCCCCGTGGATTTTGCTTGTCAAAAGGTGGTAAAAGGAGTTCGCACGAGGATCCTAAGTCACTTGCTGGTTGAGGGATTCTGGGCGTTGAAGTCCACCCACCTTAAAGCCTGCTGGTTGGGGGATTCTGGGAGTTGAAGTCCACCCACCTTAAATCATGTTGGTTGGGGAATTCTGGGAGTTGAAGTCCACCCACCTTAAATCATGCTGGTTGGGGAATTCTGGGAGTTGAAGTCCACCCACCTTAAATCATGCTGGTTGGGGAATTCTGGGAGTTGAAGTCCACCCACCTTAAATCATGCTGCTTGGGGAATTCTGGGAGTTGAAGTCCTCCCATCTTAGCGTGCTGGCTGGGGAATTCTGGGAGTTGAAGTCCACAAGTCATGAAGGGGCCATAGTTCCCCCATGCTGGCTCAGGAATTCTGGGAATTGAAGTCTACCTCTAATCTCCATTGAGTCTGTCCCATTCTCTGCAATCAGAGGCAGAAACTTGTTGGGAAGGGCTGTTTAAAGCCAGATTTGGAATTTGCACTCTATAAACAGAAATCGGAAAGTCCCGCTTCCACCCTGTAACCGGCATTTTCCCCAACTCTCATCTGTCGCCTTGTGTCTCCTTGCCAGATCCGCCGGAAACTTCAGCAGCCCCACCGAGGGACCCCTTTCAATGACCACGAAGCTCTCCGAGGACTTCTGTCATCTGGCCGAAAGCTGCCCAGCCCCGAACAGACTTGGGCAGACCTGGGGGCTAAGACCACCGGGACCGGGCTCAAACACACGGATTCCTTTCTGATCCGAGTCAAGGAGTCATTTCCTGCTTGCCCGGCTGTCTAAAATGAAACTTTCCCAAACTTTGGGGGGAAATGCAAGGAGATTCCCACGATGGGCTAGGAAAAGCAGGACCAGGCAAGGCGGATCTTGTCCGTTGGCAGAGCTGGAGAGAAGGAACTGGAAAACATCGGCCGTGCCAAGCCAAGTTGCCAGGCTTTCTGCTGCACCAATTGCCTATCGCAGCCGAGAGGCCGTGGCACCCCCAAGATTCCCACTGGAAGGATTTTCAACTCAAAGCACCCCAGAAATGATGAACTGGATTCCCAGGATGTCTTGGGTTTTTTTTATTTCATTCGGGGGGAAAAAGTTAAAATACAAAACTCCAACTTAAAAAACAACAACAAACTAACAAAGAAAAAAAACCAAAGGAAAAAATTACACCAAAGTAAAACATTAAAAAGTGCATTAAAAAGGAAAAAAAGCCAAAACATATATACAGTACATATTATGAAGAGACTAAGCCAGGGGAAGGCAACCTCAGCTCTTTTATGACTCGTGGACTTCAACTCCCAGAATTCCTGAGCCAGCTACAGTATGCTGAGGGAAAAGGGAGAGGTTTCCAAGCTGAGCCATGCTGGCGCAGGAATTCTGGGAGTTGAAGTCTGCAAGGATCTAGACAGACTCGAACGTTGGACGCTATCTAACGAAATGAAATTCAGTGGTGAAAAGAGTAAGGTTCTACATTTAGGCAGGAAAAATCAAATGCACAGGTATAGTATAGGTCAGGGGTAGGCAACCGTGGCTCTTTTATGACTCGTGGACTACAACTCCCAGAATTCCTGAGCCAGCCATGCTGGCTCAGGAATTCTGGGAGTTGAAGTCCACGAGTCATGAAGGGGCCACAGTTCCCCCATGCTGGCTCAGGAATTCTGGGAGTTGAAGTCCATGAGTCATAAAAGAGCCAAGGTTGCCTACCCCTGGTATAGGTGGTATCTTGCTCAATAGTAGTAACTGTGAGAGGGATTTTGGAGTCCTAGTAGACAATCACTTAAACATGAGCCAGCTGTGTGCTGCAGCTGCCAAAAAAGCCAACACAGTGCTAGACTGCATTAACAGAGGGATAGAATCAAGATCAAGTGAAGTACTAATACCACTTTACAATGCCTTGCTAAGGCCACACCTGGAATACTGCATCCAGTTTTGGTCACCACGATGTAAAAAAGATGTCGAGACTCTAGAAAGGGTACAGAGAAGAGCAACAAAGATGATTAGGGGACTGGAGGCTAAAACATATAGGGAACGGTTGCTGGAATTGGGGATGTGTAGTTTAACGAAGAGGAGGGGTGACAGGATAGCAGTGTTCCAATATCTCAGGGGCTGCCCCAAAGAAGAGGGAGTCAAGCTATTCTCCAAAGCACCAAAAAAGGCAGGACAAGAAGCAACGGATTGAAACTAGTCAAGGAGAGAAGCAACCTGGAACTAAGGAGAAACTTTCTGACAGTGAGGACAATTAACCAGTGGAACAACCTGCCTCCAGAGGTGGTGAATGCTCCAACACTGGAGGTTTTTAAGAAGAGACTGGCCAGCCATTACTCTGAAATGGTATAGGGCTTCCTGCCTGAGCAGGGGGTTGGACTAGATGACCTCCAAGGACCCTTCCAACTACTACTACTTCTTCTTCTTCTTCTTCTTCTTCTTCTTCTTCTTCTTCTTCTTCTTCTTCTTCTTCTTCTTCTTCTTCTTCTTCTTCTTCTTCTTCTTCTTCTTCTTCTTCTTATTCTTATTATTATTATTATTATTATTATTATTATTATTATTCATTAAGGGAGCCATAGTTCCCCCATTGCTGGCTCAGGAATTCTGGGAGTTGAAGTCCACGAGTCATGAAGGGGCCACAGTTCCCCCATGCTGGCTCAGGAATTCTGGGAGTTGAAGTCCACGAGTCATGAAGGGGCCACAGTTCCCCCATGCTGGCTCAGGAATTCTGGGAGTTGAAGTCCACGAGTCATGAAGGGGCCACAGTTCCCCCATGCTGGCTCAGGAATTCTGGGAGTTGAAGTCCGCAAGTCACAAAGGGGCCATAGTTCCTCCATGCTGGCTCAGGAATTCTGGGAGTTGAAGTCCACGAGTCATGAAGGGGCCACAGTTCCCCCATGCTGGCTCAGGAATTCTGGGAGTTGAAGTCCACGAGTCATGAAGGGGCCACAGTTCCCCCATGCTGGCTCAGGAATTCTGGGAGTTGAAGTTCATGAGTCATAAAAGAGCCGAGGTTGCCTACCCCTGGACTAAGCAGTCACTTGTCTGAAATGCTACAGGTTCTCCTGCTTGAGTAGGGGGCTGGACTAGAAGACCTCCATGGTCCCTTCCAGCTCTATTCTATTCTAATATTATGCCTCCTAGTTGAATACCGATTAGTACATTACGACAGTATTGGTTCCCACTCCTTGCAAAACCCCCCCCCCAATTTTTTTTTAAAACCAGTAAATCTATTTGAAAATTATTGTCTGGTCATCCATATGTTATATTAATGACAACATTGTTAACAGGAAGAACAATAATAATTTTAAAAAGACAAGATTAAAGTTTCAAAACTCTCAGTTAACAAACTGTTATTGTAATCCACTGGTAGGAAATTTACTTATCCCAAACTGGAACCCCAGAATTTGTGAAGGATCACTCAAGCTAGGAAAGAAAGGGCCCGACTGCTTTTAATGAAAAAAGAGAAGCAAATCCAAAATTAAATCAGAGGATTTTTTTTTAACACTGGAAACGTTGTCCAGACGGTGCACCAATAACGAGTGTTTGTCTACAGCAAGGGCCTCCAAACTTGGAATCTTGAAGACTTGTGGACTTCAACTCCCAGAATTCTGTAACCAGCCAGGGGGAATTCTGGGAGTTGAAGTCCACAAGTCTTAAAAGTGGCCAAGTTTGGAGAGCTGCTGGCTGGGGAATTCTGGGAGTTGAAGTCCACAAGTCTTAAAAGTGGCCAAGTTTGGAGAGCTGCTGGCTGGGGGATTCTGGGAGTTGAAGTCCACAAGTCTTAAAAGTGGCCAAGTTTGGAGAGCTGCTGGCTGGGGGATTCTGGGAGTTGAAGTCCACAAGTCTTAAAAGTGGCCAAGTTTGGAGAGCTGCTGGCTGGGGGATTCTGGGAGTTGAAGTCCACAAGTCTTAAAAGTGGCCAGGTTTGGAGACCCCCTAGTCTGCAGCTCTATTCAGACAACCTTTTAGAATCAGGATTAGCGGTTCATCCAGTAGCTGCATTGGCACCAGGAGCAAAGCCCAAGTAGGGTTTAGCCTTGAGGGGGAATTTCCCAGCTTGGCCCATGAGATTCATGTATATTGTGCCCATGCAGAAAATCAGGTTATTTCCAAGATCAAATTAAGGGCCAAGCGGGATGACCTTAGCCGTTCTGCCGGCCGATAACCTTTTTTTTTTCATGGCCAAACTGAAAAGCTGTTTTATTAGTTCTCAAGTTCAGAAAATTGGCTTTGAACCCAGGAATAACTGTAGCTTTCTTGACTGGCAATCTCTGTCCTACCACAACAGTCATACCAACAAAGCAGGGTGTTAAAGACTAGGATGGGTAATACTTCCCTCTCATCAAATGTGACTGGATGATAAGGATTCATCGGTCACTCTTGTTTAGAACATAGAATCACAGAGCTGAAAGGGGAGCCCAGAGGTTCTCTAGTCCAACTCCCTCCTCCAGCAGGAAACCCTGTATCATTTAAGAAAGGGGTCTTCAAACTTGGCCCTTTTATGACTTGTGGACTTCAACTCCCAGAATTCCTAAGCCAGCAAAGCTGGCTGAGGAATTCTGGGAGTTGAAGTCCACAAGTCTTAAAGTTGCCAAGGTTGAGGACCCCTGATTTAAGACAAGTGGCTGTCCAATCTCTTCTTAAAAGCCTCCAGTGAGGAAGCACCCACAACTTCTGGAGGCAGGTTGTTCCACTGGTTAATTGTTCTGAAGGCCAATTGTTCTGAAGACCCCTGGAGGTCTTCTAGTCCAGCCCCCTGCTCAAGCAGGAGACCCTGGACCATTTCAGACCAGTTACTGTCCAGGCTCTTCTTAAAAACCTCCAGTGATGAAGCACCCGCAACTTCTGGAGGCAAGCCGTTCCACTGGTTAATTGTCCTCACTGTTAGGAACTTTCTTCTTGATTCCAGGTAGCTTCTCTCCTTGGTTAGTTTCCATCCGTTGCTTCTTGTCCCGCCTTCCGATGCTCTGGCAAACAGGTCGACCCCCTCTTCTCTGTGGCACACCTCAAATATTGGAAGGCTGCTATCATATTGTGTCCTTAACAGAACAACAGAACAACAGAGTTAGAAGAAGTTAGAAGAGACCTTGGAGGTCTTCTAGTCTGACCCCTTGATCAGCCAGGAAACCCTCTACCACTTCAGGCAAATGGCTGTCCAGTCTCTTCTTGAAAACATCCAGTGTTGGAGCATTCACAGCTTCTGGAGGCAGGTTGTTCCAATGGTTAATTGTTCTCACTGTCAGGAAGTTTCTCCTTAGTTCTAGGTTGCTTCTGTCCTTGGTTAGTTTCCATCCGTTGCTTCTTGTCCTGCTTTCAGGCGCTTTGGAGAAGAGCTTGACTCCCTCTTCTTTGAGGCAGCCCCTGAGTTACTTGAAGACTGCTATCATGTCACCCCTCGTCCTTCTCTTCATTAAACTAGACATACCCAATTCCTGCAACCGTTCCTGTTTTAGCCTCCACTCCCCTGATCATCTTTATTGCTCTTCTCCGCACTCTTTCCAGAGTCTCAACATCTTTTTTACATTGTGGTGACCAAAACTGGATGCCGGATTCCAAGTGTGACCTTCCCAAGGCATTGTAAAGTGGTATTATCCCTCTCACAGTTGCTACTATTGAGCAATGCACCAGCTATACTATACCTGTGCATTTGGTTTTCCTTGCCTAAATGTAGAATCTTACTTTTTTCACCACTGGATCTCCTTTCTTTTGCCACTGAATTTCATTTTTTCAGCATTGATTTTCATTTTATAGCTGTTTCTGGAATTCTTCATTAATGCTTCCTTAACTTTGCGATATTAAATCAATCTATCAGAGTCTGGGCTTCCTTGGAAATTTATTCTTTGTGGCTTGTTCATTAGCAGTACTATAAAATTAAATTGATCAGTAGTTAGCTAAAATATGTCCTTAAAAATATAAGGAAATAAATAGTGCATTATATTGTAAGTTGCTATTAGGTTAATTCAATTTACACAGCCATCTCAGTGAACGCTGGCTTCTGTCAGTTGCTCACCACAAGACAAACAGCAACGTCAACGCACACAACCGCCAAGGTACAAATCAAACAAGGATTAAAATAACTATCTCATGCGTTTTAACTGGTATTCTGCCCACACACCCCCTCCCGTCCCGGAACACGAGCACATTTTAAGAGCCGTGAGAAAGTCTGGCAGAGTGGGGGTCAATCTCATCTGTGGTGAGAATGAAATTCCAAGGATCAAGGCAGCACAATGGAAGACACACACTTCCTGGTTCCTGCAAGGTATTTTATTTTATTTTATTTTATTTTATTTTATTTTATTTTATTTTATTTTATTTTATTTTATTTTATTATTTTATTTTATTTTATTATTTTATTTTATTTATTTTATTTTATTTTATTATTTTATTTATTTTTTTATTTTATTTTATTTTATTTTATTATTTTATTTTATTATTTTATTTTATTTTATTTTATTATTTTATTTATTTTATTTTATTTTATTTTATTTTATTATTTTATTTATTTTATTTATTTTATTTTATTTTATTTTATTATTTTATTTTGTTTTGTTATTTTATTATTTTATTTTATTTTATTTTATTTTATTTTATTTTATTTTATTTTATTTTATTTATTTTATTTTATTTTATTTTATTTTATTTTATTATTTTATTTTATTTTTTATTTTATTTTATTATTTTATTTATTTTATTTTATTTTATTTTATTATTTTATTTATTTTATTTTATTTTATTTTATTTTATTTATTATTTTATATTTTTATTTTATTTTTTATTTATTTATTATTTTATTTTATTATTTTTCTTGCCTTTATTACTTTATAAGTAACTGAAAGCACGGGGCATACCTAATACTCCTTTCTGCTCCTACAGTATTTCCCCACAACAGCCCTGTGAGGTGGACTGGGCTGAGGGAGAGGGACTGGCCCAAAGTCAACCAGCCAGCCGGCTTTTGTGCCTAAAGCAGGACTAGAACTCACCACCTCCCATTTTCTAGCCTCCTGCCTTCACCACTGCACCAAGGAAAAAGCAACCTCTACTCAGAGTCCACTGGAGCTGGGAGGCCAATACATTTTAATAATAATAATAATAATAATAATAATAATAATAATAATAATAATAATAATAATAATAATAATAATAATAATAATAATAATAATAATAATAATGTGGAAGTTCAACCTGAGCCTCTCAAAGTTGTTTGCTGAGATGGGTATCTGTAGAAATCAAATAAATAAATGGACAAATAAATAATTAAATAAGATACGATTTATAAAAAGATTTTTTTAAATCTTTAAAAAAAAAGCAAAGCAAAACCAGGAAAGATTTTTTTTTTTTTTGCTTTCTTGCAAAGCACTCTTGTAAAAAGCCACTTCCACTTTCTCTTTGGCCCTTTGTCCAAAATATGAGTGGTTAGAATCAACCTTGAATAGCTTTTCATAGCTAACCAACTCCAGCCCACTTGATTAATTTATAATTCAGTGCAATGTGCAAACACACCGAAGTGCTTAACTGGGTTTAACACAGTCTGAGCCAAAGAAAGCTGGAGGTTCTGCCCTCCACAATTTGACGGCATTCACACAGCGGGAGCGGCTTGATGGCAGGGAAGCCCCCTCAGCGTGGCGGCTTCATAACAGCCCCTTGGAGAAGCCCCAGGAGCTTCAGCCAGAGGCGGGCAGCAAATATGAGAGGGTGGGTCTATGTATATTTTGGGGGTCACACAGATGGGGTGTCCCCCAGAAGGTCACCCCAGCAGAAAAGTCAGGATTTCTAAGAGAGAGATAGATAGATAGATAGATAGATAGATAGATAGATAGATAGATAGATAGATAGATAGATAGATAGATAGATAGATAGATAGATAGACAGACAGACAGACAGACAGACAGACAGATATGAATGGATGAATAGATGATAGATGATGATGATGATGATAATAATAATAAGAAGAAGAAGAAGAAGAAGAAGGAGAAGGAGAAGAAGAAGAAGAAGAAGAAGAAGAAGAAGAAGAAGAAGAAGAAGAAGAAGAAGAAGAAGAAGAAGAAGAAGAAGAAGAAGAAGAAGAAGAAGAAGAAGAAGAAGAAGAAGAAGAAGAAGAAGAAGAAGAAGATGGAAGGGACCTTGGAGGTCATCTAGTCCAATCCCCTGCTCAGGCAGGAAACCCTATACCATTTCAGACAAATGGCTGTCCAGTCTCTTCTTAAAAACTTCCAGTGTTGGAGCATTCACAGCATCTGGAGGCAGGTTGTTCCACGGGTTAATTGTTCTCACTGTCAGGAAGTTTCTCCTTAGTTCCAGGTTGCTTCTCTCCTTGACTAGTTTCCATCCGTTGCTTCTCATCCTGCCCTCAGGCGCTTTGGAGAAGAGCTTGACTCCCTCTTCTTTGGGGCAGCCCCTGAGTTACTTGAAGACTGCTATCATGTCCCCCCTCGTCCTTCTCTTCATTAAACTAGACATGCCCAATTCCAGCCACCGTTCCCTATATGTTTTAGCCTCCAGTCCCCCAATCATCTTTGTTGCTCTTCTCTGCACTCTTCCCAGAGTCTCAACATCTTTTTTACATTGTGGTGACCAAAACTGGATGCAGTATTCCAGGTGTGGCCTTACCAAAGCATTGTAAAGTGGTATTAGTACTTCACCTGATCTTGATTCTATCCCTCTGTTAATGCAGCCTAGCACTGTGTTGGCTTTTTTGGCAGCTGCAGCACACGGCTGGCTCATATTGAAGTGATTGTCTACTAGGACTCCGAGATCCCTCTCACAGTTACTACTACTGAGCAAGGTACCACCTATACTATACCTGTGCATTTGATTTTTCCTGCCTAAATGTAGAACCTTACTTTTTTCACCATTGAATTTCATCTTGTTAGATAGCGCCCAGTGTTCGAGTCTGTCCAGATCCTCCTGTATCTTAAGCCTATCTTCTGGAGTATTGGCTATTCCTGCCAGCTTGGTGTCGTCTGCAAATTTGATGAGTTCCCCATCTATCCCCTCATCCAAATCGTTGGTGAAGATGTTGAAGAGCACTGGGCCCAGAACAGAGCCCTGGGGCACCCCACTACACACTTCCTTCCATGTAGATGCGGTTCCATTGAGGACCACACGCTGAGTATGGCCGGTCAGCCAGCTCTGAATCCATCTGATGGTGATCTGTCTAACCCAGATTTTTCTATCTTATCAAGTAGTAGGTTGTGATCTACTTTATCAAATGCCTTACTGAAGTTCAAGTAAATTATACCTACAGCGTTCCTCTGGTCCACTAGTTTTGTCACTTGGTCAAAGAATGTAATAAGATTTGTCTGGCATGATCTGTTTTTGACAAACCCATGTTGGCTTTTGGTAATGACTTTGTTTGCCTCTAGGTGCTCGCTGATTCATTGTTTCATTATCTTTTCCAGAATCTTCCCAGGTATTGAGGTCAGGCTGATAGGTCTGTAGTTTCCTGGATCTATTTTTTCCCTTTTTTGAATATGGGAACTACATCAGCTCTCTTCCAGTCCTCTGGTAGTTCCCCAGTGCTCCAGGATCTTTGAAAAATATAGTTCAGTGGTTCTGAGATCACGTCTGCCAGTTCCTTGAGAACCTTGGGTTGTAATCCATCTGGTCCTGGTGATTTGAACTCGTCTAGGCTGGACAGGTGCTCACTTACCATTTTCTTGCCTATCTTAACTTGTGTTTCTAGTCTGTTGTTTTACAATACTGTTTTTGATAGGCTGGACTGCTTTTTCCCTTTGTGTAAAGACAGATGCAAAAAACAAGTTAAATAGTTCTGCTTTCTCCCTCTTGCTTCTCACCTTCTTGCCGTTTTCTCCCACTAATGGACCAATCGTTTCCTTCACTTTTTTCTTGTTTTTTTACATGTCGGAAAAAAGCTTTTTTTTGTTGTTGTTCTTTTTGACTTTTTCGCAAGCCTTAGTTCATTTTGAGCCTTAGCTTTCCTCACTTCATCTTTGCAGGTTCGGGCTATTTGCTGCTATTCTGCCTTAGTTACATGCCCCACTTTCCACTTTTTATACTTGTCCATCACTGGAGGCTTTTAAGAGATGGGACAACTATATGCCTGAATTGGTACAGAGTCTCCTGCTGGAGCAAGGGGTTGGACTAGAAGACCTCCGAGGGCCCCTGCCAGCTCTAGGATTCTACGATCCCTTTCGGCCGCCCTAGCGAAGGGGAAGCGTGAGCGAAAACGAAAGCGAAAGCGGCCGCACTCCTTTCGCTTTCCCGGCTGCTGTGGCGCGCGGCCGCCGGGCGCCTTTCCAGCCTGGCCAAGCCGGGGAGCGGCGGGTCCCTTCGCCTCGGCCGGCTCGGCCCCGCGGGCTCCCGGGGAAGGGGAGGCAGCGCCCATGGCCCAGGCGCCGCAGCCCATGCGGCTGAAGGAGTGGCTGCTGGCGCAGGTGGAGAGCGGTCGCTATCCGGGACTGCGCTGGGAGGACGGCCAGAAGAGGCTCTTCCGCATCCCCTGGAAACACGCCGCCAAGCAGGACTACCGCCAGCGGGAGGACGCGGCGCTCTTCAAGGTACGGGATGGGGGGCCGGGACCCCCGCCTCGGTTACACACACACACACACACACACACACACACACACACACACACACACACACACACACACACACACGCACACACACAGCCCGGGCCTCCAGGGGGCGCCCTTCCCGGGCTCGCGGGGCATGGGACAGGAGTTGCAGCGGGGGGGGGGAGAGACTTGGCGAGGTCGTTGGGGTGTCTGACGGCTCCCCTCCCTCCTCCTCCTCCCCTCTCCCCCCTTCCTCTTCGTCTCTCGCCTCCTCTTCCCCTCGCTTCCTCTTATGCCTCCCTCCTCTCCCCCCTCCCGCTTCGTCTTCCTCCCCTCCCTCCTCTCTTCCCCTTCTCTCCCCCTCCCTCCTCCTCCTCCTCTCCCCCCTCCTCTTCTGCTTTCTTCCTCTTCCCCCCTCCCTCCTCTCCCCTCTTCCCCCCTCCCTCCTCTCCCCTCCTCCTCTCCCCTTCCCCTCCCCCTCCTCTCCCCCTCCCTCTTCACCCTCCACCTCTCCCTCCTCTCCTCTCCCCTCCTCCTCTCCCCTTCCCCTCTTCTCCTCCCTCCCCCTCCTCTTCCACTCTCTTCCTCTTTCCTCTCCCCCTCTTCTCCCCCTCCCTCTTCCCCCCTTTTCTCCCCTTCCCTCTTCCCCCCTCCCTCCTCTCCCCTCCCTCCTCCTCTTCCCCCCTTTTCTCCCCTTCCCTCTTCCCCCTCCCCTCTCCCTCCTCTCCCCTTCCCCTCCCCCCTCTTCTCCTCCCTCCCCCTCTCCCCCTCCTCTTCCACTCTCTTCCTCTTACCCCTCCCTCTTCTCCCCCTCCCTCTTCCCCCCTCCCTCCTCTCCCCTCTCTCCTCCTCTTACCCCCTTTTCTCCCCCTCCCTCTTCCCCCTCCCTCTTCTCCCCTCCCTCCTCCTCCCCCTCCCCCTCCTCTTCCCCCCTTTTCTCCCCCTCCCTCTTCCCCCTCCCCCTCTCCTTCCTCTCCTCTCCCCTCCCTCCTCCTCTCCACTTCCCCCTCCCCCTCTTCTCCCCCTCCCTTTTCTTCCCCTCTCCCCCTCCTCTTCCACTCTCTTCCTCTTACCCCTCCCTCCTCCTCTCCCCCCTCCCTCCTCTTCCCCCCCCAGGCCTGGGCCATCTACAAGGGCAAGTACCGGGAAGGGCTGGATCGGGCCGACCCCTCCGTCTGGAAGACACGCCTCCGCTGCGCCCTCAACAAAAGCCTGGACTTTAAAGAGGTGCCGGAGAGAAGCAAGTTGGAGGTCCCCGAGCCCTACAAGGTCTACCAGGTGATCTGCCCCGAGGCGGCCCAAGACCCAGGTAGGACAAAGCGGGGAGGGGGGGGGCTTGAGAAGGGACCCCTCAGCCCACTCTAAGGGTCCCCAGCAGGGGGAGGGGCCTCCGAGCGTCTCCCTCCCGGGGGGGGGCGTCTTGAAGTCAGGCAGGGAAGGATTTGCAGTTGACTCCCCCACCCCACCCCCACCCCCACCCAGGGACTTCAAAGGGTGAATCTGGAAAACTGGAGCTTTGCTTGGTTTTGAGGGGGGTGGGGGGGGTGGAGGGGGCGCTTCCCAGAGATTGCTGGGCAATGCAAAAAATAGCGGGTGGGCACCGAAAGGAACTTTGGTGACATCTGATAGGAACAAAACTAAATTAATTGGTTGTGACTTGTTCCCCATGCATGCATCCCCCCTCTCTCTCCCTCGTATCTATATTTATCATATATCTATATCTATCCATTTATGTCTATCATATACCTATCTATGGCTTTCTATGTCTGTCTATCATATATCTATCTGTGTCTGTCTGTCATATACCTATCTATGTCTGTCTAAACAAAACATGAGGAGTGGTGGCTGGAATTGGGGATATCTCAGGGGCTGCCCCAAAGAAGAGGGAGTCAAGCTATTCTCCAAAGCACCTGAAGGCCAGACAAGAAGCAACGGATGGAAACTCATCAAGGAGAGAAGCAACCTAGAACTAAGGAGAAACTTCCTGACAATCAGAACGATTAACCTCCTGGGTCTCCTGGGTTGGACTAGATGACCTCCAAGGTCCCTTCCAACATCATCATTGTTGTTGTTGTTGTTATAAATCATATGTATATCTTGTTTGTCTATATCTGTCTGTCTGTCTGTCTGTCTGTCTGTCTGTCTGTCTGTCTATCTATCTATCTATCTATCTATCTATCTATCTATCCATCTATCCATCCACTGGAGGTTTTCAAGAAGAGACTGGACAGCCATTTGTCCCGAATAGTATAAAGTTTCCTGCCCTGAGCAGCGGGTTGGACTAGATGACCTCTGAAGTCGCTTTCAGTCCTAGGATTCTATCTGTCTGTCAGTCTGTCATCATCATCTATCACCCTACCTATATCTAAGCTATCTGTCTATCATCTACCTATATCTATGTAATTTGTCTTATCTAATCACCTACCTATCTTATCTCTCTGTCACCTGTCTGTCTGTCTGTTTGTCTATATATCTACCTATCTACCTACCTATCAAATGTTAAAACTGTCCCACCTCCCTCACAGAGGGACTTTGGGCAAAGGACAGATAAAATTATCAAAACATGAAAACAGTATACATAAGATTTAACATTTTTAAAAGGCAAGGATGAATTAAAAATTGGGTACACATTTAAAAGCAGGGGAGGATTTTTTTGGGGGGGGGCACTATCCAGCCCCACAACTGCGTATTCTTCTGTGCAACCCCCCCAGACAAAACTGCGGAGCCCCTGTTTTTTGCACCTTCCTTTCCATCAATCAAAAACCAAAGGTGGATTTGCACTCCCTGGGCACACCTGGGCTGCCAAAGAAAGCTGGCAAAATGATTGGCATTTGACTAAACGTTTGCTTTTTCCACCAGCCTGCTACAGAGAGCCCGCTTCCCCCCTCCCCGCTTTTGCCTGGAGGCACGCAAACATTAGCTGCATTTGACAAGCTAACTACCCAGGTTGGCCAGATAGAATTGCTGGGTTCACACAACCGCGGGGGGGGGGGGGGGGGATGTGTTCATGGGGATGACTTAAAGGCTCAGCATCTCCCAGTCCTTTGACTCACAAAGTATTCAACCTGGTCTAGTCCAGGTTGGTGTTAGCTTAGTCTGGAGGAGCGGATGGGGGGGGGGAGGAAGGTTGTGTGAATCTACCTTTTGGGTCTTTGTGTCGTTTCCAGAGAAGGAAAGTGGAACAGTCTCTGCTCTGCAGCCAAAATGTGCCTTGGCCCCAGCATCTGAAGCGGCTGCAGCCCATCACTTGTCAGACAAGGTAAGCACCTGGGTGGGATCTGTTCAGATCCTGTAAACCAGACATGTCAAACACAAGGCCCGGGGGCCGGATCTGGCCCGCGAAGTGGTTTCATTTGGCCCGCAAAGCCATCCTGGAAACAGGGAGGGAACGGCCCCCACTGCCTTGGCCCTGGCCCAGAGACCCTCCTTCTGCCAGAGACCCCCAGATCTGTCCCACTCCTGCCCAGGCCCCCATAGGCACCCTTGATGCCAACGATGTAAAGCTGGCCACGCCCACCCAGTAGGCCATACGCACTCTAGCCACGCCCACCCAGTAGGCCACGCCCACCCTGGCCATACCCACCCAGCCCCCTGAGGGCAACCGCAATGCTGATGTGGCCCTCAATGAAGTTGAGTTTGACACCCCTGCTGTAAACCATCATCTGGGCAGATTCACACCCAAGGAGATCTCTAACAAACCACCTGGCAGGTTTAAAACAGGGAAAAGAAAACCCATTCGAGCTTGCCGGCCTGGACTGAGGGTTTTGGGTTAAGGTTTTAATTTTTAATTATTTTGGGTCTATTTAATTTTATTTTAACCTGTATATCTTATACTGTTTTAATTTGCCCTGTAAACCGTCCTGAGTCCCTCGGGAAAAGGGCGGTATATAAATCAAAATAAATAAATAAATAAATAAATAAATTATGGTAAAGAATTTGTTGGACAAAGAAACATTTGTAGGGGTTATTTCTTCAAAGTGCAGCGTGGGCAGCTTGAAGCGGGGTGGACTTCAGCTCCCCGAATTCCCCAGCCAGCATGTCGGAAAAGGTTATTGGAGGGGATTTTGACTGTGGGGTTTTAATGAATAAGCATGCAACGCCTCGTTTTCAATGTAACATGAGGTGGATTTGGTGGAAGGTTTTGCTTGAAGAGTTAGGCTACATCTTTCCTCCCTCCCTCCCTCCCTTCCTTCCTTCCTTCCTTCCTTCCTTCCTTCCTTCCTTCCTATTCCCTCCCTCCCTCTCCATTCCTTCCTTCCTTCCTTCCTTCCTCCTTCCTTCCTTCCTTTCTCTCCATTCCTCCCTCCTTTCCTTTTCCTTCCTTCCTTCCTTCCTCTTCCTTATTCCCTCCCTCTCCATTCCTCCCTCCCTTCCTTTTCCTTCCTTCCTTCCTCTTCCTTCCTTCCTTCTTAACTTCCTTCCTCCTTCCTCTCCATTACTGCCTCTTCTTTCCTCCCTCCCTCCCTCCCTCCCTCCTTATTCCCTCCCTCCCTCCCTCTCCATTCCTTCCTTCCTTCCTTCCTCTCCATTCCTCCCTCCTTTCCTTTTCCTTCCTTCCTTCCTCTTCTTTATTCCCTCCCTCTCCATTCCTCCCTCCCTTCCTTTTCCTTCCTTCCTTCCTCTTCCTTCCTTCCTTCCTTCTTAACTTCCTTCCTCTCCATTACTGCCTCTCCTTTCCTTCCTCCCTTCCACTCCCTTCCTCTCTCCCTCCCTTCTCCTTTCCTCCCTTCCTTCCCCTTCCTCCCTCCCTCTCTCCTTTCTCTTTCTCTTTTTTTTCTCTCTCTCCCCCCCTTCCTTTCCCCCCTCATTTGAATTGCTGCGCATCCCAAGGGTGGTGAACTTACCTTTATCTTCTTTAATTTATCTAATTATGGAATCAATTGAATTATTCTTAAAATAAACACAATTTGCACCAAGAACATAACCGTCAAAATCTCACAGGTGTTAATTGCATGGCTTTAAAACATAAGTAGCAGCGGCTATTTTGGGAACTGGGAAGGACTCTCTGGGTCCCAACAACATCAACCTTCCCCACCCCACCCTCCACTTAGCGACAGAAATTTGGGGCTAAATTGTTGTGAGCTGAGGGCTTTCCGTACGTCGATATCCTTGTACGTCATTCCAGGCCACACACGTCGTTCCATCTTCGTCAGGCCCCAGAAACCACAATGACACCGTGAGCCGATCAGAGCAGCATCTTTATTGCTGCAAGCACATTTACAGGAATCTTCTCAGACTTGCTGCATTCTCTTGGGAACGGCCAGAAAAAGGATTCAGGGATTTTAGAGGACGCTGTGTGTCTGGCCTTGGTTGCTTCCTTCCCTGCAAGGACTCCAATGTTGTTGGAGGCTTAACACACACATACCTCAAAGTAACCTGAAGGTAGGACAAGAAGCAATGGATGGAAACTAATCAAGGAGAGAAGCAACCTAGAACTAAGGAGAAACTTCCTGACAGAACGATTAACCAGTGGAACAGCCTGCTTCTAGAAGCCTTGAATGCTCCAACACTGGAAGTTTTTAAGAAGAGACTGGACAGCCATTTGTCTGAAATGGCATAGGGTTTCCTGCCTGAGCCGAGGGAGTTGGACTAGATGACCTCCAAAGTCCCTTCCAACATCGTCGTCGTCGTCATCATCATCATCATCATCATCATCATTATTATTATTATTATTATTATTATTATTATTATTATTATTATTATTATTATTATTATTATTATCATCATCATCATCATCATCATCATCATCATCCAGGTTGCTCTTCTCTGTGTGCTGCTTTTCTGGGTTTCCATGAAGTCAAATAAATATTTGAGGGGCTGCCCTAAAGAAGAGGGAGTCAAGCTATTCTCCAAAGCACCAAAAAAGGCAGGACAAGAAGCAACGGATGGAAATTAATCAAGGAGAGAAGCAACCTAGAACTAAGGAGAAACTTCCTGACAGTGAGAACAATTAACCAGTGGAACAACTTTGCTTCCAGAAGCTGTGAATGCTCCAACACTGGAAGCTTTTAAGAAGAAACTGGACAGCCATTTGTCTGAAATGGCATAGGGTTTCCTCCCTGAGCAGTGGGGCTGGACTAGATGACCTCCAAGGTCCCTTCCAACATTATTATTATTACACTGTCGGTCCCTTCAGAACGCTGCCATAAGGAAGGGGAGCACACATCACTGTGGATTGAGGATGTTCTTGTATTTCCCGCATTGTTTCTACTTTCGCTTGGATGTATTTGCACGGGAATTGGGGAGGGGGAAATATCCCCGTGGCGCTCTCTGTTTTCACTCCTGCCGACTGGCACTGGGAAACCACCGATTATCATCGCTCGGAATTGGCTCCTGATGGACTGGGGACCTTGGGGCGGGGCTGAAGAAACGGGACTTTTAGCCGAACGCTTTTACACAGGAATTTCGGATTCTGCCTTTTTGCTCTGCAATCACTTCCTCTCAGTAAAAGATCCCCTTTGAAACAATGCCTGTTTCTTGAGTCGTGCTTTCGTGGGGGGACAGCCGAGGCAGGTCCTTACACATACACACACTCTTGATGGAGGTTCCACCACAAAACTCCGGAAAGCGTGCCTAGGGGTTTTCTTCCTAGTTTCATCCCCTTTTATTTCCTTTCATTCCAGGCCGAAACATCTACGGAGGCTGGTAGGAAAAGGAAAGATAATCCAGGGGGTCCTCCGATATCCCAAAAGCTGAGCAGTCCAGACCTCCAGGGTAAGGTGGAAATGGGTTTTCTCTGCACCCCTGGTTGAAAACCTGGAGTGCCATTTTGAGGACAGGATGTGTGCAAAAAAAAATAAGAAATATAAAAGCATTGTATGGTTAGTGAGGTCTGATTTGCCGTGGATTTGTATGCTATAATGCAGAGGTCCCCAACCTATGAACTGCAGCCCACTACCGGGCCGTTGCCTCTTGGCTGCCGGGCTCATGAGTAGTGCACGTGGGTGTGCGCGTGCTCACCCCCCCTTGTGCCACCGTTGCGACTGTTGTGCAGGCGGTGGCAGTGTCGCTAGTATCATGCAGGTGGCGGTGTTGCCATGAACTTCGTGTGGGCGGCAGCAGCGCGCTGCAAGTGGCAGGTGAGCCGAAACAATCCTCGCACAGGGGTGGCGGCACCAGCCTTGTGCCGGGGCGGGATTGCTGCGTGCCATGGCGTAATCATGGGGGGACAGCGTCTCGAACCTTGCGCTGGGGTGGCATCGTTGCAGGACGCAGCACGATCCTCATGCGGGAACGGCGGTGCGAGCCTCGTGCCTGGGGCAGCATTGCTGTGGGCCGCGGCGCAAGCCTTGTGCTGGTAGTAGCATCGCCCTGAGCCTGGCAGCCACGGCGCCACCAGCCTCCGGCACACGCTCGCAGCCCCATTAGTGTGGTGTGCAGGCATGTAGCCTGTTTGTACATGTGCACGCGCGGGTGTGGCCACATCCACGTTTGCGCATCCACATGTAAGGCGCCTGCCCCTCCCTCCCACCGGGCCGCCAATCCAAAAAGGTTGGTGACCCCTGCTATAGTGGAGTGGACCAGACCAGAATTGTGCCCCAAACCTTTGTTGCTAAGTGAGAAATTTGTTAAGGGAGTTTTTGTTCTGTACCAGCCTGCTACCGGCCCTGCAGAAAAGGCAACCCCTTTATAAACGGCAAGAGGCTGGAATGACGTCTGCCAAATTTATTACTACAAAAAACAAGACACGAACCAAAATACAGGAGCTTTGAAACACTATCTGAGCGGTTGCTTTCAGCAAACCAGCCCTCCCCACACATTCCCTTTATAAAGAGTTCAGGGCGTGGCCTCTCTCTGCCTCCTTCCGAGAAGCCCCACAGCCTTCCTCTGTTTACTCCTACTTGACTGCCTCCTGCGTCGGGCGTCCTTGAACAGGGCCAGCTGTGGGTCATCTTCATCCACACTGTCAGGCTCACACAGCTGGGTCTCCATGGTGACCAAGTGGGAGGGGCCTGCCTGAGGGCTATCATCAGCAAGATCTTCAACCCCCTCAGCAAGGTCTTCAACACCCCCCTCCTCCTCTGATTCGTCCGACCCAACTGCCGAACCCACAGGCTGACCCTGAATCACAACAGTTTTGCTCCACTTTACGACCTTTCTTGCCGCAGTTCTTAAGTGAATCACTGCAGTTGTTAAGTCAGTAACACAGTTGTTAAGAGACTCGAACTTCCCCATGGACTTTGCTTGGGTCACACGAGCCGGCACACTGCAACTGTCATAACCATGAGTCGGTTCACAAGCATCTGAATTTTGATCATGTGACCCTGGGGATGCTGCAATGGTCGTAAGTATGAAAAATGGTCATAAGTCGCTTTTTCAGCCGGTCACTAAATGAACTGCTGTAGGTCAAGGGCTGCCTGTAGTTGTTTTGTACAGATTTACGGTGTAGGTAGTCCTCAATGTACGACTGCAGTTGGGACCAGAATCTCAGTTGTTAGGCGAAGCGGTTGTTAAATGAGAGACCCACGTGACTGCTTCTCTCAGCGACCGCAATCTTGGTTCTCCCAGTTGCAGTCATTAACCGTGTGGATCCTTAAGCCGATGGAGAGAAAGATTTACTTAAGAGGGAGGAGGCAGAAGGACACTCCTGTGCTGATCTGGCGAAACGAAGCTTGGATCCTAAAAATCCCTGCTGGCTTCCCCAATGACTTTCTGGGGAAGCCAGCAGGAAAAAAAATCTGCTCCTGGGATAAGTTCGACGTTTTCTACGAACCCATCAGAATGGATTCAGCCAAGTGGGCAAATGCAATAAGAAGATAATTCTAGCCTTTCTTAACATTTGTTGTGCTCTGCTCCACAGGGTGTCAGGTGAAAGGTTTTTTCCACACTTGGGCTCCATCGCAGATCTCCCAGCATCCAAGCCGGGCCTTCGTTAGTCCCAGACCAATCTTCGTCCCCAGCAAAAGCATCAACTCAGGTACAAAGCATTTCTGTGCCGTGTCCAGTTTGGCAGCTCGCTGACCATGGCTGAAGCTTGTAAAAAGCTAAGCTGGGCCAGGGCTGGTTAGCTTTAGGATGGGAGGCACAGAGAGATGTGATTGGGAAGCGCGCCAGGAGGAGGTTGGCATCATTGACCGGGAAAAACAAAACCAAACAAAGAAAAAAAAACAGGAACTGCACTTGATTCAAAGAACTGCTTTCTTCTTCATTTGGAGAGAGGAAGTTGCAAGTTGAAGCAGTTTACAAAAAAAGAATTTTTTCCCCCCTAAATGCAATATATATACTAATCCAGCCCCCTGCTCAAGCAGGAGAACCTATACCATCTCAGACAAGTGGCTGTCAGGTCTCTTCTTGAAAATTTCCAGTGATGGAGCCCCCACTATTTCTGGTGGCAAGCTGTTCCACTGGTTAATTGTCCTCAGTGTCAGGAAGTTTCTCCTTAATTCCAGGTTGCTTCTCTCTTTGATCAGATTCCATCCGTTGTTTCTCGTCCTTCCCTCCGGTGCTTTGGAGAATAAACCCGCCCGCCCCCTCTTCTTTGTGGCAGCCCCTCAGATACTGGAATGCTGCTATCATGTCTCCCCTATTCCCTCTTTTCTTTAGACTAGCCAAACCCAAGTCCCGCAGCCGTTCTTCGTATGTTTTAGTCTCCAAGCCTTGAATCATCTTAGTTGCTCTTCTCTGAACTTTTTCCAAACTTTTAACATCTTTTTTTGTGATATGATGACCAAAGTTGGCTGCAGTATTCCAGGTTTGGCCACACTAGGGTTTTATTGACCTTCTCTGAGATGAATTAAAACTTAGATCAGCATGTACGTTTGCCAAAGGTATATATTTTATATAAAGTACAGGTAATCCTCAATTGACAAAAGAAATTTGTTTGGTGATCATTTGATGATAAAAGGTACTTATGACCATTTTTTCCACACTTAACGACCGTTGCTGCATCTCTGGGGTCAAACTTCGGACGCTTGGCGGCTTGACTCATATTTATGACGGTCGCAGTGTCCCAGGGGCTCACGCGATCCCCTTTTGCGGCCGTCTAACAAGCCAAGTCAAGGAGGGGAAGCCAGATTCGCTTAGCGACCGTGTCACTGCAGTGATTCACTTAACGGTGGCAAGAAAGGTTGCAAAATGGGTCAAGACTCACTTAACGTGTCTCGCTTAACAACGGAAATTTTGGATTCAGCTGTGGTTTTAAATCAAGGACTCCTTCTAATCAGTGGAAGGACTTGCCTCCCAGACTCCTGCATGCTCCATCACTGGAGGTTTTCAAAAAAAAATAAAAATAGACCGGACAGTCATTTGACTCGGATGGTAGAAGGCTCCTGCCTTGAACAGAGGGTTGGACTGGAGAAGACCTCCACAGCCCTAGGATTCTACGATTCTTTTGATTCTGCTTTCAAGTCAAAGAAGTCACATGGCTTTGCAGACTCCATAACTACGTCATGGGGTCACTTTCTGATTGATTCTCCCTGGCCTTTCCCCCCCCCCGTTCCAGATTGCTGCCTTCACGTTCGCCTCTACTATTGTGACACGCTGGTGAAAGAAATGACCACCAGCGCAGCAGAAGGCTGCCGGATCACCTACCAGCCGGTGGTGGCAGAGAATGAGGAGCTGTATGGTCCCAGCGGCATGGAGGAAATCCAGTTCCCTTCTCCGGATGTCCTGGCTTGCAGAAGTCAGGGCCCCAAGGCCATCGGGGTCTTGAAGAAATTGCTCCCCCATTTGCATCGTGGGGTGCTCCTTTGGGTGGCTCCCGAAGGAGTCTTCATGAAACGCCAGTGCCAAGGTCGGGTTTACTGGAAGGGGCCACTGGCACCCTACAAGGATCAGCCGAACAAACTGGAGAGGGAGAAGACTTATCGGCTGTTGGACACTCAAGAATTCCTCCAGGGTGAGTCCAGACGTGCAGTCCCTACTTTGGTCTTCCTGTGCAGGGAGTGATCTACTGCTGGGGGATCTGCTGATTAGGTCCCTTACATGGGGTTGACTATGGATCTTTTATGACTTGTGGACTTCAACTCCCAGAATGCCTGAGCCAGCATGAGGAATGATGGCCCTTTTATGACTTGTAGACTTGAACTCCCAGAATTCCCAAACCAGCATACTCAGGAATTCTGGGAGTTGAAGTCCACAAGTCATAAAGGGACCGTCGTTCCCCACCTCTAATCTACAGTAGTGGCCAAAATTGTGGAAATCTTTTGGGAAAAGTGTATTTTTGAGGTTGGGTGGCTAATAACACCACTTTTTTTGGGGGGGAGTAGTACCATAAAATTATATATCAATGGAAAGATCATTTAATCAAGAACGTAACGCAACATAGTTTGTTTAATTATCTGTACTGTATTCTCTGAAAAGTGAGCGCCAAATAACCAGAAAAAGGAAGCACAATTTGCTCAGGTTGATCATCAGGTAGCTTTCCTTCATCTGATTGTAGCCAATGAGCGTGAGTGTTGAGAGAGCCAATCAGGTGTCATCTTGTTTTGGCAGTGAGCCAATCAGATCACAGTAGGATTCGGTTATGGAGGTCCCGAATTGAAGCTGAGAGGAGGAGGACATTTGTCAGTGTGTTATGTGATCGCTATCAAGTGGGTTGGGGTTTTTTTGTGTTCTTTCATTTAGTGAGCTTGTAAAACGCAATAAAATTCAAGTAATGGTGCAAACAGTTGACTGGTTGCCCAGAAAGTGATGTAAAATAATATTATTAAGTGAACAAGGCTACAGTTATAAAGAAATTAGAAAAAAAATTGATGGAAACTTAACCAAAGGTGGCATTTCTAACTGGACACTTTTCCCAAAAGGTTTCCACAATTTTGGCCACTATTGTATAGAGAGAGTCCTTGATGGTCCCATACTGGCAGAGATATACTGTATGTGCCGGGAGGAGAGACGGGGCCTTTTCAGTGGCTGCCCCTAAATTCATGAACGTCCTGCTCAGAACTGACCTGTTGGCCTTCCATCAAGGACTTTTGTTTTTGTTCACTTCATGCACCTGTAAACATTAGAAGGTGGGGTTCATTTACTTGATATCTCACCTTTATTTTTTTTATAAACAATTCAAGGTGCTGAACAGACATAATCCTCCTTCCTCCTCCTATATTCCCCACAACGACATTCCTGTGAGGTAGGTTCAGCTGACAGAGGGACTGGCCCAAAGTCACCCAGCCAGCTTTCATACCTCAAGTGGGACTAGAACTCACCGTCTCCTGGTAATTGGTCCAAAGTCACCCAGCTGGCTTTCATGCCTCTGGTGGGACTAGATCTCACTGTCTCCTGGTGATTGGCCCAAAGTCACCCAGATGGCTTTCATGCCTAAGGCGGGACTAGAACTCACCGTCTCCTGGTAATTGGTCCAAAGTCACCCAGCTGGCTTTCATACCTCAAGTGGGACTAGAACTCACCGTCTCCTGGTAATTGGTCCAAAGTCACCCAGCTGGCTTTCATGCCTCTGGTGGGACTAGAACTCACCGTCTCCTGGTAATTGGTCCAAAGTCACGCAGCTGTCTTTCATGACTAAATTGGGACTAGAACTCACCGTCTCCCGGTGATTGGCTCAAAGTCACCCAGCTGTCTTTCATGACTAAGGCAGGACTAGAACTCACTCTCTCCTGGTCATTGGCCAAAAGTCACCCAGCCCACTTTCATGGCTAAGGCAAGACTAGAACTCACCTCCTTATGATTCGATTCTAAATCCAAAAAAAGGATTAATACAGTGACCAGGGCAAGTGTGGTATGAATGCAACCGATGACATCTGCCACTGACTTCCTTCGAAAACATGACTGAAAAGTAAGGAAGGAAAAAAGGAAGTAGAAAAAAAAATCAGACAAAAACAAGACAAGTGTGAAAAAAGGAAGGGAAAAAAAGAATGGCTTCTGAACAAATGTGATATAAATACAGATAAGAAATGCATTCAATTCTTACTCTAAAATTAAGAATACAGGTAGTCCTCGGCTTACAACCATTCATTTAGTGACCGAAGTTACAACAGCACTGGAAAAAAGTAACATGACTGTTTTTCACGCTTATGACCGTTGCAGCATCCCCATGGTCACGTGATCAAAATTCAGATGCTTGGCAGCTGATTCATATTTATGACGGTTGCAGCGTCCTGGGATCATGTGATTCCCAACGGGGAAGCCAGGTTCACTTAACAGCCATGGTACTAACTTAACAACTGCAGTGATTCACTTAACAACTGTGGCAAGAAAGGTCATAAACTGGGGCAAAACTCACTTAACAACTGACTCACTTAGCAACAGAAATTTTGGACTCAATTGTGGTCGTATGTAGAGGACTACCTCTATCCTGTATTACTTCTATAATCACATACAACTCTAGTCATCAACTCCCAGAATGAAAATTTATTTCCGTTTCTCGCAAAAAAGGGTCCACATTTTTGACTTCTTAACTCGATAGAACTAAATGTTTTTTTATTATGAAAATCCTTCAAATCTCTTGTGTTTCTCCCAGAGTTACGAGGCTTCCTCAGACATGGAAAGCCACTACCGCAGTACCAGATCCACCTCTGCTTTGGAGAAGAATTTCCTCCAGTCCCCAACCAGAAGCTTCACAGGTTCATTACAGCCCAGGTAAGTATTTTGGCGACCACAAAGGGACCTATTGCACCATGTTTCCTGATGTAACCTGGTTAATGGATGATTCATGAATTGCAGAAATACCAGAGGATCATTGGAGTGACCAGTTAATCCCCAAACCCTGAACATGCATGGTTCAGGTAACTTCATCCAATGATTTGTGTTTAGGAAACATCTAACACATGTCCATGGACCCGGTTTTACATCTCTGATCCTCCTGGGATACAGAGCTGGAGAGAAAGAGAGACTAAAAAAAAAACCAGGCCTCTCTATATTGCACAACTCGCTGCCCAGGCAGGCTGCAGGGAACAAATTTCTCAAGCAACGATTGGCTGCTGCTCGTGCCTGCCTGGCCAATGGGAAGACAGCTATCACAAAGTCTTGCAATTAGTGTAATGGGCCACCAAGCATTTCAGGGAAGGGATTCTACATAGGTGGTCCTCGATTTGCAAGCAGTTGCTTAGCAACCATTTGAAGTTACAACGGACTTCCCCAAAAGGCCGCCCCTCCCCCTGCAGTCACATGATCCCATTCTGGACACTTGGCAACTCACCTGCATTTATGATTGTGATTTACAACGTTTTTGCCGAAAATCAACATTTACTTAATGGCTTTCAGTACAATCACCCCATAGCAAACTTAAAGACTATGGTGATTCACTTACCAACATCACAAGAAAGGTTGTAAAACTGAGTTGGTCACTGGGTGACCCAAGCTGCAAAGATAACAACTAACAACTCCAATGAGGTAGACTTCATTGTAGTCCTCGACATACAACAATTTGTTTAGTGACCATTCAGAGTTACAGTGGCCTGAAAAAAGTGACTTATGACCATTTTTCACAATTGTGACCATTGCATCATGTCATGTGATAAAAGCTCAGACGCTTGGCCACTGTTTCCTATTTAAGACGGTTGCAATGTCCCGGGGGGGGTGTCATGTGATCCCCTTTTGTGATCTTCTGACAAGCAGAATCCATGGGGAAACCATGGATTAATAACAACCGTGTTATTAATTGCAGTGATTTGCTTAACAACTGTGGCACGAAAGGTTGTAAAATGGGGCAAAACTCACTTAGCAAGGGTCTCCCACTTAGCAACAGAAACTTTGGGCTCAATTGTGGTTATAAGTTGAGGACTACCTGTAGTTTCATCCAATGTGGAATTGTGGCCAGGAATGATGGCCACTGCAACCTCACCTGAAGAGCTCTCGTGGCATGGAGGTCTCCAGAAAGTCCTAACAGTCCAGGAACTTCTCAGGCATCAGGATCAGGGTTGTCCCAAAGGTGCCTTTTTCAGGAGGCAACTGGACTTCCTAGTTGTTCTTTGAAGACCTTTCGCTTCTCATCCCAGAAGCTTCTTCAGCTCTGACTGGATGGTGTGGAAGGGAAGGATTTATAATGACCAGCTGTCTGCAAGGAGTATAAATCCTTCCATTCCCCACCATCCAGTAAGAGTTGAAGAAGCTTCTTGGACAAGAAGCAAAACGTCTTCAAAGAAAAACAAGAAAGTCCAGTTGCCTCCTGAAAAAGGCACCTTTGGGTGTTCTTCTAACAAACATCAGCAGGACCATACAAGGTGCACCCGTGGAGATCTTCTCCCCTTTGCAGAAACTTCTGAATACGGCCAACCGAGCTCAGAGAGCCCCAAGGACTCCATAGCTGTGTAACCCTGAGATAGGTCTATTTCCCTCTGCCAGACCTCTTCTTAGATAGCTTCATTCCTGGTCAACGTTCTTGATTCCTTCTCCTCCACGACCATGCTTTCTAGAGAGGCTCTCCTAGTCATCTTCACGTTACTAGGATGCAACTTCTGGGCCCTTCTTCTGGCCTTGTGGAGAAGCTTGAGGACACATCTGGAATGCCTCTCTCCCTTTCTGCTCGTTCTCTAGGTGGAACCCGTGTTTATCCACAATCTCTGCCTTCACGCCCGGCAGTATCTCCAGGGCTCTCAGACAGGCCCTCCGAAGGCTCCCAAGAACGTCATCCAGATCCTGCAGCAACTGAGCTCCTCTTGACCCCCTCCAGATGCCACCACTGACCTGAAAGAGAAGACCTGGTTGCTTCTCCTAAGGATGTAGAGCTTTGTTCATGAGGACAGAGGGACCTCTTTCAAGATTCGGCCTCTTCTCTCAGGGATTCATGGCTGGCTTGTGCTGAAAGCTTGTATGAATAATGACCCTGTGTTTGGCCTGGATGTACCTTTATGTGTGTGGGTGTGCGCGCACACACACACACACACACACACACACACAAAGTTTTATTTAAAAATGTAAGAATGATAATAAGAACAAAGGTGAACTGAAAAAGAACAGAGAAAAGAAAAAGCTTTCGTGAATAAGGTTGCTGTGATTAGCCTGGATGTTCCTTTTTAAATACATATTTTTATATATAATTTTTATTAAGCATTTTGAGAACAGTAATAAGAAGGAATATAAAATAGAGGAAACAAGGAAGGAAGAGAAATAATAGAAAAGGCTTTTATGAAGAAAGAGCTCTGCGGTTTGCATGGATGTCCCTTTTTATTAAAATGTTTTTATTAAACATTTAGAAAACGGGGGGAGGGGGAAGAGAAATAACAGAAAACATCGTTTGAATAAGGGCTCTCTGTTTGGCCTAGATGTTCCTTTTTTTAAATATATGTATAATTTTTATTAAACATTTTAAAGACAATAACAGGAATAAATGTAAACTAAAATAGAACTCTGAAAGCAGGGAGAAAAGGAGAAAACTGGAAAAGTTAAAAGCGCAATAAGAAAAAAGTAGGAAAAAAAAGATAAAAGATATATAGGTAGTCCTTGACTTATAACAATTTGTTTAGTGACCGTTCAAAGTTACAATGACACAAAAAAGTGACTCAGGATCGTTTTTCACATTTCAGACCGTTACAGCATCCCTTGTGGTCAGGTGATCAAAATTCAGATGCTTGGCAACTGACTCGTACTTACGACGGTTGCAATGCATCCCGGGGTCACGTGAACCACTTTTACGACCTTATGACCAGCAAAGTTGATGGGGGAAGCCTCTTAATAACTGCGTTACTTAACAAAAGCATTGATTCACTTAACAATTCTGGCAAGGGAAATCGTAAAGTGGAGGAAAAGCTCACTTAACAACGGTCTCGCTTTGCGACAGAAATTTAGGCTCAGTTGTCTTAAGTCAAGGACGGCCTGTATAAAGACATAGCTATAGCTTCTGATAACTCTTTACAGCACTTATATTTTATATCTCCAATTGTGTTTTTTTTTAAAAAAAAAAACAACCCACCTAAAACAGGGTCCTTTTATGACTTGTGGACTTCAACTCCCAGAATTCCTCAGCCAGGCAAGCGTGTCTGGCTGAGGAATTCTGGGAGTTGAAGTCCGCAAGTCATAAAAGGGCCCAGTTTGAAGACCCCTGCTGTAAAACTACATCAGGACTCTCTGCTGCAGCCTCCCTTGTGGGTCTTTACAGGTTGTGTGTTTGCATGTGAGTGTGAATTGCAGTTGTTTTAAGATGCAGAGCAGTTTGATCCAGCCTACATGTGCCCTGGAGGATCGCCCAGTTGACCTGAGTGGCCCCAGAAGTTAGAAGCAATAAAATAAAAATAAAATGAGGCTTTGCAGACTTTTTGTGCCTTTCCTTTTTTCCCAAAATTACAGGGAGATGACAGATAATCCTCAACATGTGACAGGTATGGAGCCTGGCCCTGACAGCCATGTGTTGTGACAGTCATAAATTGGGTTGGTAGGTAGGTAGGTAGGTAGGTAGGTAGATAGATAGATAGATAGATAGATAGATAGATAGATAGATAGATAGATAGATAGATACTGATAATAATAATAATAATAATAAGAAGAAGAATAAAGAAGAAGAGGAAGTAGAAGTTGGAAGGGACCTTGGAGGTCATCTAGTCCAACCCCCTGCTCAGGCAGGAAACCCTATACCATTTCAGACAAATGGCTGTCCAGTCTCTTCTTAAAAACTTCCAGTGTTGGAGCATTCACAGCTTCTGGAGGCAGGTAGTTCCACTGGTTAATTGTCCTCACTGTCAGGAAGTTTCTCCTTAGTTCTAGGTTGCTTCTCTCCTTGATGAGTTTCCATCCGTTGCTTCTTGTCCTGCCTTCAGGCGCTTTGGAGAATAGCTTGACTCCCTCTTCTTTGGGGCAGCCCCTGAGATACTGGAAGACTGCTATCATGTCACCCCTCACTCTTCTCTTCGTTAAACTACACATACCCAATTCCAGCAACCGTTCCTTATATGTTTTAGCCTCCAGTCCCCCGATCATCTTTGTTGCTCTTCTCTGTACTCTTTCTAGAGTCTCAACGTCTTTTTTACATCGTGGTGACCAAAACTGGATGCAGCATTCCAGGTGTGGCCTTACCAAGGCATTGTAAAGTGGTATTAGTACTTCACTTGATCTTGATTCTATCCCTCTGTTAATGCAGCCTAGCACTGTGTTGGCTTTCTTGGCAGCTGCAGCACACGGCTGGCTCATGTTTAAGTGAACGTCCACTAGGACTCCGAGATCCCTCTCACAGTTACTACTATCGAGCAAGGTACCACCTATACTATACCTGTGCAGATATGGATAGATAGATAGATAGATAGATAGATAGATAGATAGATAGATAGATAGATAGATATAGATATAGATATATAGATATAGATATAGATATAGATATAGATTAGATATAGATAGATATGGATACAAAGATAGATAGATAGATAGATAGATAGATAGATAGATGATAGATAGATAGATTAGATAGATAGATAGATAGATAGATAGATAGATAGATAGATAGATAGATAGATAGATAGATAGATAGATAGATAGATATGGATACAAAGATAGATATGGATAGATAGATAGATATGGATACAAAGATAGATATGGATAGATAGATAGATGATAAGAGATGAGAGAGATAGCTATATAGCTATAGATAATATATAGATAGATATGATAGATATAGACCAGTGGTGGCAAACCTATGGCATGCATGCCAGAGTGCGGCACTGAGAGCCCTCTCTGTGGGCACATGCCGTTGCCCCAGCAGAGTTCACCAGAGTAGTGAGCACATGGTGTTTGGAAGCGACAGGGCAGGAAGTGAGTGAGCGAGCGACATCGGCCCCCTGGGGATGCCCCGGAGATGGCGAGGGACTGGCCCCCGCCACCCTGGCCCCGGCCATGCTCACCCAGTCTGCCGTGACCACTGCAGCCACGCCCACTCAGTGGGCCACCCCCACCCCACCCCCCTGAGAGCACCGCAATCCTGATGCAGCCCTGGCACTTTGCAATAAATAAGTGGGATTTGGGTTGCAGTTTGGGCACTCGGTCTCTTAAAAGGTTCGCCGTCGCTGATATAGATGATAGCTAGATGACAGACATGATAAGAGAGAAATTAGATGATACAGATTAGATGAGAGAGATATGACAGAGATAGATGACATGATGGCTAGATGACAGACGTGATAGAGATAAATTAGATGATATAGATTAAATGATAGAAATAGATGAGATGATATAGATGATAGATGATAGAGATATATGTAGAAGAATAGAATAAAATAAGAAATAGAATAGAATAGAATGTAGGAATAAAGAATAGAATAGAAATTACAGATTGTAGAATAGAATAAGAATAGAATAGATCTGGAAGGGACCTTGGAGGTCTTCTAGTCCAGCCGCCTGCTCAAGCAGAAGACTCTATACCATCTCAGACAAGTGACTATATATAAATAGATGATAGATGATTGAGATAGATTTACATGATAAGATGACGGATGATAGCTAGATGACAGACATAATAGAGATAAATCAGATATAGATTAGATGATAGAAACAGATGAGATACGATAGAGATAGATAGATGATAGATAGATAGATAGATAGATAGATAGATAGATAGATAGATAGATAGATAGATAGAGATAGATAGATGATAGATAGATAGACACAGAGATGATAGATAGATAGATAGATAGATAGATAGATAGATAGATAGATAGATAGATAGATAGATAGATATGGATGGATGGATGGATGGATGGATGGATGGATGGATGGATGGATGGATGGATAGACAGACAAGCTGTCTAAATTTTGGACCAACCCTTATTTACAACCTCTTCCAGCAGAGGGAAGCCGTGACCATTTTTCTCCAGGCTGTTTTCCTAGTTCTTCCTGATGATTTCAGCTTCTTGGGGTGGGATCCGAGTTTGTCCTCGATCCTGCTGACAAAAGACATCGGCAGACAGACGCTGCAGTTTCAGCCGAGCAGCAAGGAGGGATACGTGTGACCCCTGCAACTGAGGTTGACACAGCCGACATTTGTAATTCTTTTTAATAGATTTGTTGTGTTCAATGTGATTAGTTCTACAGTTTGATTACGGTTTTTACGTTGTTTCTAGTTTTGATTTTCAGCTGCCCAGAGTTCACTCGTGAGATGGGTTGCTACCTAAACGCTTAAAATGAAACAAAGCAAAACGAAACTACATTTTAAAACTAATGGCTGAGATGCCTCAAGGGATACCCAATATATTTTTTTTATTTTTATTTTTTTGCATTTAACAGCTGATATCTCGTGATGGCTGCAGTTTCATTTTTGGTTTCATTTCGTGAGACTTAGACAGAGCCATCTGCAGAGAAGGGTTAAAAAAGTCAAGATGGCAGCTAATTTCTGCACTAAACCCTAACAGTCTCCCGAACCGTGAGAAAAGCAGCAAATGAATTTGATAAATAAAACAAAGATGGCCCTTTTGGACCTTTGCCTTAAGCCAGGGTTTCCCAACCTTAGCAACTTTAAGATGCATGGATGTCAGTTCCTGAATTCCACATCTAGCATGTGTGAACTTCAACTCTCAGAATCCCCTAGGCAGCGTGGGTGGATTTCAACTCCCAGAATTCCCCAGCCAGTGTGAGTGGACTTCAATTCCCAGAATTCCCCAGCAGCGTGGGTGGACTTCAGCTCCCAGAATCCCCTAGGCACTGTGGGTGGACTTGCAAGTCCCAGAATTCCCCAGCCAGCGTGAGTGGACTTCGAGAATCCCCTAGGCACCGTGAGTGGACTTCTACTCCCAGAATTCCCCAGCCAGCATGCTGGCTGAGGAATTCTGGAAGTTGAAGTCCACCCATCTTCTTCAAACTGAGAAATCCTGCCTTAGGCTATCCCACTCCAGGGACCACAATGACCAACTTGGAAATATATTCAAAAAATGCTCCCACCCTGCCTGGATCCAGTGGCCAAGGAGGGGCTAGACTTGGCTGAGCTACCGCAGAGGAGAAAGGCGATCTCGACAACCACAAACTGACCACAGCAAAAAGCTGCCATCCCTTCCCAGTGCAACGCAGAAATCACTTTCCCAAGTCAATTTGCTCTTGACTTGACAACTTGAAACTGCAAGTTGCACCAAGCCGGTTTTCTCCCCAAGGCCCTGGGGCCAGAAGGGGGGGGGGTGCAGCTCCTCCCCTCCTGCTTCCCCCTCCCTCTCCCCCTTCTCCTTCACTTCGCCTGTCCATCTCCTTCTAGCACTGATGATGTTCCCTATTTGGGTAATGAAATGTCTGCAAGAAAACAATGAAGCTCAGAGAGCACCAAGGAAGCAGAGTCCATTTTTTTCCCCCTCCTCCTCCTCCTCCTCCTCCTCCTCCTCCTCCTCCTCCTCCTCTTCCTCCTCTCCACAACCCCCCCTCCCTTCTAGCACTGATGATGTTACCTAGTTGGGTCATGCAATGCCTGCAAGAAAACAATGAAGCTCAGAGAGCACCAAGGAAGCAGAGTCCATTTTTCCCTCCTCCTCCTCCTCCTCCTCCTCCTCCTCCTCCTCCTCCTCCTCCTCCTCCTCCTCTTCCTCCTCTCCACAACCCCCCCTCCCTTCTAGCACTGATGATGTTACCTAGTTGGGTCATGCAATGCCTGCAAGAAAACAATGAAGCTCAGAGAGCACCAAGGACCCCACAGTCTCCTCCTCCTCCTCCTCCTCTTCTTCTTCTTCCTCCTCCTCCTCCTCCTCCTCCTCCTCCTCCTCCTCCTCTTCTTCTTCTTCCTCCTCTTCCTCTTCCTTTTCCTCTTCCTCTTCCTCTACACAAGCCACCTCCTTTCTAGCCCTGATGACGTTCCCTAGTTGGGTCATGCAATGCCTGCAAGAAAACAATGAAGCTCAGAGTCCATTTCCTCCTCCTCCTCCTCCTCCTCCTCCTCCTCCTCCTCCTCCTCCTCCTCCTCCTCTTCTTCTTCTTCTTCTTCCTCCTCCTCCTCTTCCTCCTCCTCTACACAAGCCCCCTCCTTTCTAGCCCTGATGACGTTCCCTAGTTGTCGTCTGTAAGAAAACAAACGGCTCAGAGAGCACCCAGGACCCCCCCCCCCAGTCCTCCCCCTCCTCCCCTTCTTTTAAACCCTCCCTGGAGACCCGCCAGAGACCCTGAAGCCAAAGCAGCGAAAGAAGAGCGGAGGTTTGACCAGCCCTGGACGGTACGAACCCGGGGTTTGGAGGCCTTGGGGGTGGCGGGGGGCAGGGGAGAATCCGGTTACTCTTACCCAGCTTGCCTCGTGTGCGCGCGCCTTGCCTGCGTGTCCGTGCACGTGTTTCTAAAAACTTCTAAACAGCATCTGAGAGTTGATTTGGGAATCCAGAGCGCCCTACAGCACTCCTCCCCTCCCTACCCGTGCTGGGTCGATCGTGTGCATTGTGCGCGCGCGTGTTTGGTTTGTTTTTTTTTTAAATCTTGCTGCCGTTTGGAAATCCGCAAACCGCACCGCAGCCTCCAGCCGTCGGCTCTGTCGAGTGTGTGTGTTTGTACGTGTGCACGCGTGCGCGTGTTTTGTTTTTTTTAAAAAAACCGTGCTGGATCTGGGAAACGACGGCGCACACACACACACACACACACACACACAAGTCCTTTTCCCCCTTCTGGCTGCTCCCACCCCCTCCCTCCCCCACCCACCCACCCACCCGGGAGCCTGGGAAGGGTTGTGGAGTGGGCGAGACGCACTTAGCCCCAAAGATCCCCGCCTTCCCCCGTGGGCCGGCGGCGCGTCCGCCGCGGCTTTCCCCTCCCACGGGCGGAGGTGGGGCCGTCCAGCGCCTTCCCACCCCCCCACCCCCGGCTCAGCCCAGGGGCCGGACCGCTGCGGGCTTTAAACCCGGCGTGGGGACCCCCGTCCCGGGATGGAAAAGACGATGCAGCTCGACTCGGCCAGCTCTCCCCGGCCGGGAGCGTCCCGCGTGGGCGAGACGGGCGGCGCGCGGGGGCTTCCGTCCGCGGGACCCTCCCCGCTCTACGCCCCGGAGCCCCGCGTGGGCGCCGCCTTGCCGTCCTGCGAGGGCACCAAACCCCCTTACAGCTACATCGCCCTGATCGCCCTGGCCATCCAGAGCAGCCCCGAGCAGCGGCTGACCCTGAGCGGCATCTACCGCTTCATCACCGGCCGCTTCGCCTACTACCGAGACAATCGGCAGCAGGGCTGGCAGAATTCCATCCGCCACAACCTCTCGCTTAACGACTGCTTCGTCAAAGTCGCCCGGGACGACCGGAAGCCCGGCAAGGGCAACTTCTGGATCTTGCACCCCGACTGCCACGACATGTTTGAGAACGGCTCCTTCCTGCGTCGCCGGCAGCGTTTCACTCGCCAGAGGGGTCCCTCCGGGGCTCCCGGGGACGGCCGGGGGTCCAAGAAGGGGCTCCGGGCCGGCAGGGCCCAGCGGACTGGCCGGATGTTGGCAGGAAAGAGGATCAAGAAAGAGGAGGGTCCGCCGACAGCAGCTCCCTCCGGGAGAGAGTGCCCCAATTCCAGGCGGGCAGTGCCAGGGCCCGCGGGGGTCTTGCCCTTGAGTCCGTCTGGGCAGGAGGGTCCGGATCCAGCCCTGCCTTGCCCGGAGCCCCACGTCCCCCGGAGCCAGCCCCGTGCCAAGATCAACCCTTTGGGAGCCAAGGCACCGTGTCTCCATCTGCAGGGGGCCCCGGGCCCCAAAGTTGGGCTCTACAGCCATCCGCCGGGATTCTGTTCGCCGGGGAATCCTGGCCAGGAGAAAGGGGTCCTTCTGGATGACCTTGAGGTTGTCCCCCTTGTGGAGAGGCTGCCCTCCCGATCCAGCCCGGAGATAAATGGAAGCCTGCCGAAGGGACCCCACCCTTGCCAGGGGACCCCAAAACCTGGGCAGGAAGGCAAGGGGCTGCCTCAGGCGTTGGGCCAGCTGGTACCCAACTTCCCCGTCCTTCTGGGTCCCGGGAAAGCAGCCCAGCCCAGCCATCGGCAGCATCCCTCGCCCAGTGGCCTGCCCGCCCTTGAGGGCAACGAGGCTTACGCCAAAGTGTCGGTCCTGCCCATCTTTGGCTACCCCAACTCCGAGGCACGGGGCGGGGGCTACCAGTGTCGTCTGCAGGCCTTGAATTTCGGCGTCAACGAAGCGGGACGGGGGCCCACCTTGGACCACCTTCTGACCGTGCCCCCTGCGGCCAGTTCTTCTGCTCCCGTCCAGCCCCCATCCTTCATGCAGCCGCCGGGGGAGCAGGAAGCTTGGCCAGGAAGCCCCTTTTCGCTCCAGGGGGGCAGCGGTTACCAGCTGGGGCTGCCCCACTGCCTCTACCGGACTCCCGGTATGTTCCTTTTTGAGTGATGGGGAGCAACTAACACCCCCCCCCAATCAAGGCCCTGGAGATAGGAACTCAATGTCCATCTGAATTCTGGCAGAACGAATGGAGGGGGGGGCTGCGTGAGAGTGAAGTTCCTCCCCCCCCTCCTCTTTCCAGCTCTGCACTTTTATACCCTCTTGGATTTATCAAAGCTCCGGTTTTCTTTTGCTGGGATAAAAATCCATGCTCTTCTGCACAGAATCCTTGGACGTCAGCAGAAGTGCAAGTCAAGCCGGTCGGGAGGCGAAAGGCAGAAGGGCAGAATAGAATAAAAGCTGGAAGGGACCTTGGAGGTCTTCTAGTCCAGCCCCCTGCTCAAGCAGGAGAACCTAAACCATCTCAGACAAGTGACTGTCCAGTCTCTTCTTTAAAACCTCCCGTGATGGAGCGCCCACGATTTCTGAAGGCAAAGCTGTTCCACTGGTTAATTGTCCTCCCTGTCAGGAAGTTTCTCCTTAATTCCAGGTTGCTTCTCGCCTTGATCAGTTTCCATCCATTGTTTCTCGTCCTTTCCTCCGGTGCTTTGGAGAATAACGTGACCCCCTCCTCTGCCTTGTGGCAGACCCTCAGATACTGGTATAACTGCTATCACGTCACCCCTATTTCTTCTTTTCTTTAAACTAGCCAAACCCAAGTCCTGCAGCCATTCTTCGTATGTTTTAGTCTACAGGCCCGGCCGTGGCCAAATCCTGCCCTGCCTCTGATTCCAGGTTTAATCACGAGCGCTGCAACCTAGCCAGCATCTTGCAATACAGATACAAAAGGGGGGGGCAGGGAGGGGGGTGGTGTTTCAGCCCTTGGTGCAGCCTTCGGGGGGGGGGGGGGAAGAACTGCCAAGGGGAATGGTTGCCAGCAAGCATTAAACTCTAGCCAGAAGAAATGAAGTTTTGGTCTTTGGGGTGATTGTTCTCCCTTACACCCCCCCCCCACCCACCCCCTTTTTTTTTTCCCTTTTAGGAGGAATTAAAAAGAGGGTTGCTGAGGAGGGGGCATTCTGCGTAGGGTCCGAGGCAATTTTATCTCAGATCATTTCGTTGCCCGGGGGTTTATTTTGGAGCTGGCTGTTTTGGGAGGAATGAGGTCATGGGAACGGGACGACGGCTCTCCCCGGAGGTTGGGGTGGGGGCCTAAAAGGCTTGGCCGCTCGTGGAGGGAATAGTGTGTTCTCATGCTGTAGTTTGTGTGGCGTGTTAAAGTAAGGAGGGAGGAGGCCACAATCTTGTGTCAATGGGGAGCAGGAGCCTACATTTCCCCTGCTTTCGTATCTACAGGTAATCCTCGGGTTACGTCCAAAATTGGCACCAGAATTCCCATTGCTAAAAAAGGTGGTTGTTAAGTGAAACGGGCCTGATTTTACAATCTTTTTGCCACCGTTGTTCAGCCTGAGCAGGGGGGGTGGACTAGAAGACCTCCAGGGTCCCCTCCAAGTCTTCTATTCTGTTCTGTTCTGTTGTTCTGTTCTGTTCTATTTTCTATTCTATTTTCTGTTCTATTCTAATTCTGTTCTGTTCTGTTCAATTCTATTCTGTTCTATTCCGCTCTTATTCTATTCTATATTCCAATATCAATTCTATTCTATTCTATTCTATTCTATTCTATTCTATTCTATTCTATTCTATTCTATTCTATTCTGCTCTTATTCTATTCTATATTCCAATATCAATTCTATTCTATTCTATTCTATTCTATTCTATTCTATTCTATTCTATTCTATTCTATTCTATTCTATTCTATTCTATTCTGCTCTTATTCTATTCTATATTCCAATATCTATTCTATTCTATTCTATTCTATTCTATTCTATTCTATTCTATTCTATTCTATTCTATTAATTCTATTCTATTCTATTCTATTCTATTCTATTCTATTCTATTCTATTCTATTCCATTCCATTCCATATTCTATTCTATTCTATTCTATTCTATTCTATTCTATTCTATTCTATTCTATTCTATTCTATTCTATTCTATTCTATTCTATTCTATTCCATATTCTATTCTATTCTATTCTATTCTATTCTATTCTATTCTATTCTTCTGTTCTGTTCTGTTCTGTTCTATTCTTATTTTTTCCTATTCTCTATTCTATTCTATTCTATTCTATTCTATTCTATTCTATTCTATTGTTCTATATTCTATTCTATTCATCACTGTAGTTGTTAAGTGAACCGTGCGGTCGTTAAATGAGTCCAGCTTTCCCCACTGACTTTGTCTGTTGGAAGCCAGCTGGGAAGATCACCAATGGCAATCACACAATCAACCCTGGCTTGCTGCAACAGTCGTAAATCCACGCCGGTTTCCAAGTGCCCAAATTTTGATCATCTGGCTGTAGGGATGCTGAAGATGGTCATAAGGGTGAAGACCAGCACTAGGTCACTTTTTCTAGCACAGCTGTAACTTTGAACCATTGCGAAGCAAATAATTTGTAACCTGAGGACTATCTGTATAAGGAAGGACTAAGCAACGCAAAGCCGAAGTCATCCGGTTACAGCGCAAAATCGGTGGCGTTTCTACACAAACGAGGGTAGTCCTGAGCCCAAAATTTCTGTTGTTAAGTGAGAGATTTGTTGAGTGAATTTTGCTTTATGACCTTCCTTGCCACAGTGAAACACCGCAGTTGTTCAGTTAGCAAGGGAGCCACACTTCGAGAAGAAGCAACTAAATTTCATTTTTAATGGGTGCCGTTGTGCCCGCAGGGGAAAAAAAAATGACAATAAAGGTTATCTAATCGACTGCACTTCCCCACGGATTTTGCTCGTCAGAATGTCGCAGAAGGGGATCACGTGACCTTGGGACACAGCAAGGGTCACAAATACGAGTCAGTTGCCAAGCGTCTGAGTTTTGACCACGCTTGATCATGGGGGTGCCGCAGTGGTCGTTAAGTAAAAACCTAATCATGAGTCACTTCTTTCAGTCTTCTTGTAACTGTGAACTGCCGCTTAATGAACTATGGTAAGTCGAGGAATCAGTTTGAACTTTATTTCCACCAGCTTAACAAGTTGTGTAAGCACACCTGACCGAGCCAGTGTAAGACTGCATGCAAATCCAGCAAAGGATTTCATGCAATTATCAGGTTAACCACGTTGTGCGAACACAGCGAAGGAAGATATTAATATTAATATTAATATTAATATTATTAATATTAATATCAATATCAATATCAATGTTAATGTTAATGTTAACAATAATAACAATAACAATAATAATAAAGTTGGAAGGGACCTTGGAGGTCATCTAGTCCAACCCCCTTGCCAAGCAGGAGACCTTATTGCATCCCAGACAAATGGCTGTCCAGTCTCTTCTTAAAAGCCTCCAGTGATGCTTCTCTCCTTGATGAGTGTCCATCCGTTGCTTCTTGTCCTGCCTTCAGGGGCTTTGGAGAACAGCTTGACTGCCTCTTCTTTGGGGCAGCCCCTGAGATATTTGAAAGCACCATCTTATTTTAAAGGTTTAAAAAAAGAGCGAGAAACCTTGATTTTAAAACCACTCTCTGATTGAGCAACGGACAGGGAAGGTTTTTTTTTAAAGCCAGTTTATTTCAGGCCTCAGAACAGCCTCAGGCTAAGGAATCATCTTTCATCTTTCATCTTTATTATATTTATATACCGCCCTTCTCCCGAGGGACTCAGGGCGGTGAACAGGGCACATAAAAATACAGAATACAAAAATTAAAAAAGAATTAAATAAGAGCCCGAGCTAAAAACAGTAGAATAATAAAAATCCACAATAAAAACCCCAACACATCCCCCATCAGGCCAGGCCAGCTTGTTCGAATAAATGGGTCTTTAGCCCGCGCCGGAAGGAGCGGAGATCCGGTGCCATCCGGAGCTCCACCGGCAGTTGATTCCATAAAGCCGGGGCGCCCACAGAGAAGGCCCTCCCCCTGGGGGCCACCAGCCGGCATTCTCTGACCGGAGGCACCCTGAGGAGGCCCTCTCTGTGGGAACGCACAGGGCGGAGGGGAGTCGACGCCGGCAGCAGGTGGTCCCCGAGGTATTCCGGACCCATGCCATGTAGGGCCTTGAAAACCATTACCAAAACCTTGAACCTCACCCGGAAGACAACTGGGAGCCAATGCAGCTCGCGGAGCAAAGGTGTAACATGGGAGTACCGGGAAACTCCCAAGACAATTCTCGCGGCTGCATTCTGTACCAGCTGGAGCCTCCGAGTGGTCTTCAAGGGAAGCCCCATGTAGAGAGCGTTGCAGTAGTCCAGACGAGAGGTCACGGTGGTGACAACGAGGGCAGAGGAGAAGAATTTCCAAAATTAAAAGTGAACGAATGATCCTTTTATTGATGGTTCTCTGCTTCTGGCCCTTTTAAATATAGGTAGTCCTTTAAGCTACGACCTCAGTGGAGCCCCAGATTTCTGCCATTAAACGAAACATATGTTCAGTGACTTTTGCTGCGTTTTACGACCTTCCTGGCTACGGTTGCTAAGTGAATCCTTGCAGTTGTTTACTAGCATGGTTGTTAAGTGAATCCAGCTTCCCCATGGACTTTGCTGGAAAAGGGGAATCACTTGCCCCCGCCCCGGGACGCTGCAACCGTCGTATGAACCAGTTGCTGAGGCTCTGAATTTTGATCACCTGACTCACGGGGGTGCTGTCACAGTTGTGTGAAAAACTGTCAATAAATAACTTTTTCCAGTGCCATTGTAACTTTGAACTGTCACTAAATGGAATGTCGTAAGTTGAGGACTATGTATACTGAAGGTTCTCTGCTTCTAGCTCTTTTAAAGAGCACGGGTTCACCTGCCGCTGGTGATAAGGTCTCTAAATAATATCAAATTTGCCTTATTCTGCAGATCAAATTAAACAGAGCAGTAAGCAGGCCTGTTGAGGTGGGCAATCTGGTTGCCAAACTCTTTGCAGTTGAAGGCTCCAGTTGCATCATGGTCTGTTGGAGGATGCCAATAATAATAATAATAATAATAATAATAATAATAATAATAATAATAATAATAATAATAATAATAATAATAATAATAACAACAACAACAACAACAACAACAACCAGCAGCAATAATAACAATAATAAAATATACAAAGTCAGGACCCAGATTGTTGGGGGCAATTAAGCTGACTTTGTAATAATGCCGCTTGGGGGGTGTATGAAAGCCCTAATAAGCAGGCATATACATAGAATGAAGGCTACTGCTACTGCTAAGCTTGTAAGCCGCCCTGAGTCTTCGGAGAAGGGCGGGATATAAATGGAATAAAAATAAAAATAAAAATAAAAAATAAAATTGAGAAGACAGCAACAGACAGTCAGTGCCGCCTATGCAAAGATGCTGAAGAAACGGTGGACCACCTGGTAAGCTGCTGCAAGAAGATTGCACAGACTGACTACAAGCAGCGGCATGACCAAGTAGCAACAATGGTGCACTGGAAGATCTGCAAGAAATATCATTTTATTTATTTATTTATTTATTTATTTATTTATTTATTTATTTATTTATTTATTTATTTATTTATTTATTTTTGGGACTTATATGCCGCCCTATCTCCCGAAGGACTCAGGGCGGCTAACAACAATAAAATACAATAATGCAGAAGTTAAAAGAAAATTAAACTAATGGCCCCTGTAGAATAAATTAAAATTAAAATTAAAATAAGTTAAAAATTAAAAACATAATTAAAATCCCTGTCAGTCCAGGTCAGCCTGATGGAAAAGAGGTGTTTTGAGCCCGCGGCGAAAGGACCGGAGATCCAGGGCCATCCGGAGCTCAAGGGGGAGTTGGTTCCACAGGGCTGGCACTCCCACAGAGAAGGCCCTCCCCCTGGGGGTCGCCAGCCGACATTGTCTAGCCAACGGTACCCTGAGGAGGCCTTCTTTGTGTGAGCGTACTGGACGATGGGAATTCGTTCCTGGCAGCAGACGGTCCTGCAAGTATCCCGGGCCTAAGCCATGTAGGGCTTTAAAGGTAAGTGCCAGCACCGTAAATCACACCCGGAGGGCAACCGGTAACCAATGCAGCTCACGCAGGAGGGGTGTAATACGGGAGTATCGGGGTGCTCCCATCACTACCCGCGCGGCCGCATTCTGCACCAGCTGAAGCCTCTGGGTGGTCTTCAGGGGCATTTGCCTGTAAGCAAGGACTGGTGGGATCATAAAATAGAGAAAGTCATAGAAAATGATAAAGTTAAACTGCTCTGGGACTTCAGAATTTCAAACAGACAAGCACCTGCAACATAACACCCCGGACTTAACAATTGTCGATAAGAAAGACAAAAAATTCTGGATAGTGGACGTGGCAGTGCCTGGAGACAGCAGAATAGATGAGAAAGAACTGGAGAAGATAACAAAATACAAAGACCTACAAATAGAAATAGAAAGACTGTGGCAAAGGCAAGCAAGGGTAGTAGTACCAATAGTAATAGGCGCCTTGGGTGCAATCCCAAAACAACTGGAGCACCACTTGAACACCATCATCGGCATTGACAAATTCGCCATCAGTCAATTGCAAAAGGCGGCCTTAGTAGGAACTGCTTCCATCCTGAGATGAGATCTGTGATACCATCCAACATCCACATCTGCCTATCCCAGGTCCTTGGGAAGGACTCGATAGGTAGACAAAAATGCCAGATCCAGTCTGAACATCTGGCTGACTGTGTGATGATCAATAATAATAGAGTTGGAAGGGATCTTGGAGGTCATCTAGTCCAACCCCCTGCTCAGGCAGGAAACCCTACACCATTTCAGACCAGTGGCTGTCCAGTCTCTTCTTCAAGACCTCCAGTGTTGGAGCAACCACAGCTTCTGAAGGCAAGCAGTTCCACTGGTTAATTGTTCTCACTGTCAGGAAGTTTCTCCTTAGTTCTAGGTTGCTTCTCTCCTTGATGTCTAGATATCTAAATGCAGAGCATTGTTGCCAGGGGCGGGGTGTGGGTCAAAATCAGCAGAAAGCTGGAAGTTCCCCATTTCCCTATCCTGTTTGCTCAGAGCAAGGTTTCTTAGTAAACCTTAAGCTGTGTGGACTTCAACTCCCAGAATTCCCCAGCCACCCACTCAATAAAACACAGTCCATGGTGTCATGCTTGCCCAATTTTTACTGTGCCTTCATAGCAGTCTTGCAAAATTCACACACATTTTTTTTTTAAAAAAAGCCTGATCTTTGTGATTTCAAACGTTTCTGTTCCTTTTCTCCAATTGCCGGCTTTGATTAAGGATGTTGTAATGGGAAGTTTGTACATTCGTCCAGGCTAGACTAAACATCAGATTAAGTGAGTTTAAAGATGCCAACGTTTTTAAGATGTGTGGACTTCAACTCCCAGAATTCCCCAGCCAGCATGTCTTGCTTGATGTTGTCAAGCCAAGGAGGTTGAAACTGGTTTCGGTACTTGGATGGGGCACCACAAGGAAAGCCCTAGGCTGAACAGTTGGGAAAAATATCCCGAAAGAAACTGTGGCAAATTACTGCTCCATCTTGGCCGTTTTAAACAAAAATCTATACAATTAAAAGAGACTTTATCTTACCTTCCTGGGGGTGGGCAGCAAAATTAAGGTCTTAATTTATATATTTTTTCCTACCTTCAGTCTGGTTTTCTTGTAGATGTTTCATGAGCCAACTGGGTAACATCATCAGTGGTAACACTAGTGGGGGCCAGATGTTGTTCCCTAGTTGGGTCATGAAATGTCTGCAAGAAAACCACCCAGCTCAGAGAGCATCAAGGACTACACAATCCTCCTCCTCCTCTTCCTCCTGCTCTTCCTCTTCCTCCTCCTCCTCTCCACAAGCCCCCCTCCCTTCTATCACTGATGTTGTTCCCTATTTGGGTAATGAAATGCCTGCAAGAAAACAATGAAGCTCAGAGAGCACCAAGGACCCCAGAGTCCATTTCTTCCTCCTCCTTCCGCCGCTCCACTGCATTCTATCACTGATGTTGTTCTCTAGTTGGGTCATGAAACGTCTGCAAGAAAACCACCCAGCTCAGAGAGCAGCAAGGACCCCACAGTCCTCCTCCTCCTCCTCCTCCTCCTCCTCCTCCTCCTCCTCCTCCTCCTCCTCCTCCTCCTCCTCCTCTTCTTCTTCTTCTTCTTCTTCTTCTTCTTCTTCTTCTTCTTCTTCTTCTTCTTCTTCTTCTTCTTCTTCTTCTTCTTCTTCTTCTTCTTCTTCTTCTTCTTCTTCTTCCTCCTCCTCCTCCTCCTCCTCCTCCTCCTCCTCCACCTCCTCTCTTCAAACCTCCTTCCCTTCTAACACTGATGTTCCCTAGTTGGGTCATGAAACGTCTGCAAGAAAACCACCCAGCTCAGAGAGCATCAAGGACCCCACAGTTATCCTCCTCCTCCTCCTCCTCCTCTCTTCAATCCTCCTTCCCTTCTAACACTGACGTTCCCTAGTTGGGTCATGAAACGTCTGCAAGAAAACCACCCAGCTCAGAAAGCCCCAAGGACCGCACGGATCAACCCTGAGCGCAAACGCGCTTTTCCGTGGGTCGAAGCCTCGTTGTCTGAACGCAGCTTCCAGGGTCGCGGCGCCTGGCCAGCTGACCTCCAGCCGGAGCCAAGGAGCGAAGACCCAGGCCCCCCGCCCCCGCGGGAGGCAGACATCCCGCCCGGCTCTTTCCTCGCTTCGCTCCGGCGCAAAGACCGTGTCGGGACGGAGCCGCGGCTGGCCTCCGCTGCCTGGCCTGGCCGGGGGAAGCGGGGTGGGGGGAGAGGGGGCCGGCCCCTCCCTGGGGACGCTGGAGGAAGCCCGCCCCGATGAACTCTGCCTGGGCTGTCTGGTTCCCACACACCCGGCCCGGCCTCCCTCGCCCGAGCGCTGGGAACGCGCCGCAGCCCCCGAGCCAGCCCGGGCCAGGGTCGGCCAGGGGGCTGGAGGACCCGCCGCCCTCCGAGCGATTGCTCCGGCCGCTCCTAAGCCCGGGTCCTGCTAGACGGGGTCCTGGACTTCCGACCCCAGTGGAGCCCCCAGAGTTCCGTTGCTAAGCGAGACATTGTGACATTTTGCCCCGTTTTACGACCTTTCGGGACACCGTTGTTAAGTGAATCGCTGCAGTTGTTAGGTCGCTGGCATGGCTGTTAAGTGAATCCGGCTTCCCTCGTTGACTTTGCCGGTCGGTCGGAAGGTTGCAAAAGAGGGTCATGTGACCACCCACCACCCATGGGATGCTGCAACCCGTCATAACTCTGAGTCAATTGCCGAGCATCTGAATTTGCATCACGTGACCACCGGTCGTACGTGTGAAAAATGATCCTCAGTCCCACTTTTTCACTGATGCTGGGACTTTGAATGGTCACTAAATGAACCGTCATAAGTTGAGGACTACCCGTACTTCACCGTATCACTGGACCCATCACCCTGGCAGGACTTGCTGGCCGGCCAGAGCTTCAGGAGATCGGTTGGGAAGTCCCCACCCCTGTCCGGCCTGGATCTTCCTGCTTCCCTGCACCACCAGGCCCATAATCCAGGGCAGTGGTACGTGGGAATGGCGGGGCACACTGATCTCCTGGGGATCCGGTTGGGAAGCGCCCTGTCCCCCCAGATCTGGTCCTTCCGCTGTGCCGCATCACCAGGCCCATAATCCCCAGCAGGGTTTCCTGGGAATCACTGGCCAGCCAGATTTGCAGGTGGTCCACTTGGAAAGATTCCCCCCCACCCCACCCCCGGCCCGGCTGGCTGGCCCTGGCCCCCCTGCTGGGCTGAACCATCAAACCCATAATCCCCGACAGTGCTTCTTACGCATTGCTGGCTGCTACGATTTGCAGGGGGTCCGGATGAAAAGCCCCCCCCCATAGCTTGGGTAGTTCTGCTGCACCACATCACCAGTCCCATAATCCCTGGGAAACGCTGGTCTCCCAGATTTGCAGGGATCCAGTGGAAAAGCCCCCCCCCCACACACACACACACCCAGCCCGGCTTCTTAAACTCTTCTTTCTTGCAACATTCCCAAAAATCATGAAACATACAACACGCGTGGCGTAGTTTTTCGACTGCCAGCTAAGCTCCGACTTAAGTGTTCTCAATTCCAGATGTGGCAGATTTCAACTCTGCCGGAATAACAGAATAGCAGAGTTGGGAGTGACCTTGGAGGTCATCTAGTCCACCCCCCTGCTCAAACAGAGGAAACTATACCATTTGAGACAACTGGCTGTCCGGTCTCTTCTTAAAAGCCTCCAGTGATGGAGCACCCACGATTTCTACTGATTGAAAAAAAAAACCACGGAATTACTTCTTATTTCCAGATTGTATCACTTTTTAACGAGTTTACACTCATTACTTCTTCTCCTGCACTTACTTTCTTTAGAGAAGAGGACAAAACTGAATAACGGCTGGAAGGGATCCTGGAGGTAGAATAGAATAGAATAGAATAGAATAGAATAGAATAGAATAGAATAGAATAGAATAGAATAGAATAGAAAATGGAATAGAATAGAATAGAATAGAATAGAATAGAATAGAATAGAATAGAATAGAATAGAATAGAATAGAATAGAATAGAATAGAATAGAATAGAATAGAATAGAATAGAATAGAATGTAGGGTAAGAATAGAATTAGAATTAGAATTAGAATTAGAATTAGAATTAGAATTAGAATTAGAATTAGAATAGAATAGAATAGAATAGAATAGAATAGAATAGAATAGAATAGAATAGAATAGAATAGAATAGAATAGAATAGAATAGAATAGAATAGAATAGAATGTAGGGTAAGAATAGAATTAGAATTAGAATTAGAATTAGAATTAGAATTAGAATTAGAATTAGAATTAGAATTAGAATAGAATAGAATAGAATAGAATAGAATAGAATAGAATAGAATAGAATAGAATAGAATAGAATAGAATAGAATAGAATAGAATGTAGGGTAAGAATAGAATTAGAATTAGAATTAGAATTAGAATTAGAATAGAATAGAATAGAATAGAATAGAATAGAATAGAATAGAATAGAATAGAATAGAATAGAATAGAATAGAATATAGGGTAAGAATAGAATTAGAATTAGAATTAGAATTAGAATTAGAATAGAATAGAATAGAATAGAATAGAATAGAATAGAATAGAATAGAATAGAATAGAATAGAATAGAATAGAATAGAATGTAGGGTAAGAATAGAATTAGAATTAGAATTAGAATTAGAATTAGAATAGAATAGAATAGAATAGAATAGAATAGAATAGAATAGAATAGAATAGAATATAGGGTAAGAATAGAATTAGAATTAGAATTAGAATTAGAATTAGAATTAGAATTAGAATAGAATAGAATAGAATAGAATAGAATAGAATAGAATAGAATAGAATAGAATAGAATAGAGGCAACCTGGTACTAAGGAGGAATTTCCTGACAGTCAGAACAATTAACCAGTGGAACTACCTGACTCCAGAACCTGTGAATGCTCCATCACTGTAGGTTTTTAAGAAGAAACTGGACAGCCATTTGTCTGAAAAGGTATAGGGCAGGGGTGTCAAACTCAATTTCATTGAGGGCCGCATCAGCATGGCGGTTGCCCTCAGGGGGCTGGGTAGGTGTGGCCAGGGTGGGTGTGGCCTACTGGGTGGGTGTGGCTAGAGTTCGTATGGCCTACTGGGTGGGCGTGGCCAGCTCTACATCGTTTGCATCAAGGGTGCCTATGGGGGCCTGGGCAGGAGTGGGACAGATCTGAGGGTCTCTGGCAGAAGGAGGGTCTCTGGGCCAGGGCCAAGGCAGTGGGGGCCGTTCCCTCACTGTTTCCAGGATGGCTTCGCGGGCCACATGAAACCACTTCACGGGCCGCATCCGGCCCCCAGGCCTTGTGTTTGACATGTCTGGTATAGGGTCTCCTGCATGAGCAGGGGGTTGGACTAGAAGACCTCCAAGGTCCCTTCCAACTCTGGGATTCTCTTATCTGTTCTGTTACCTGTTATATATTCCATGTTCTACACATGACCAAACCATTAGAGGAGACACCGCAGTTGGTAGCGGCGGTCAAGAAAAGGGTCCCTTGAGATGGCTGGCAGATGAAGCTTACCTCTTCTCCTGCTGGCTGACCGTTCTCTGGACTCAGAGAGAGAGAAAAAAGGGATTATTTTTCATGCATCCCAGACGTGCCAGCTCCTCCTCTGCACGTGTGTGCATTCGCACAGCAGCAGCGTTCCCAAACTTCCCTTGAGTGTGTCAGCAGGTCTCTGATCCTCTTCCGCCCCTCCCTTCTTCCTCTTGGTGGGTGGCCTGGATTGGTTTCTCCAGTGAAGAGGAATTCACAACTCACAACCCACAACTGTCCTTCCGGCTTCTGGGTGGAGGTCCCAAGTTCCGGCTGCCTGTTGGACACTGTCTGGGAACGCGGAAGGATTTTTTTTGGCTACGGCCTCCGCTGAGCTCAGAAGCTCAGCCAAGATCTGCAAACGACCTGGCGTCTCGGCTTTCAACCATCTTCCCCAGAACACAATTGGGTGGGTGAGACTTTATTGATGATGGATGGGTGGATGTTTGCCCTACCTTTATTATGTTTACAAATAACTCAAGGCGGTTAGACATACTCACCACCTTCCTCATCCTCCTTTCCCAACAACAACAACAACCCTGTGAGGTGGGCTGGGCTGAGAGAGAGGGACTGGCCTAAAGGCACCCAGCCAGCTTTCATGTGTAAAGCAAGCTAGGAACTCACCATCACCTGGGGATTGGCCCAAAGTCAACCAGCCGGCTTTCATGCCTAAGGCGGGACTAGAACTCACCGTCTCCTGGTGATTGGCCCAAACTCACCCAACTGACTTTCATTCCTAAGGCAGGACTAAAACTCACAGTCTCCTGGTGATTGGCCGAAAGCACCCAGCTGACTTTCATGCCTAAGGCGGGACTAGAACTCACCGTCTCCTGCTGATTGGCCCAAAGTCACCCAGCTGACTTTCATGCCTAAGGCGGGACTAGAACTCACCGTCTCCTGGTGATTGGCCCAAAGTCACCCAGCTGACTTTCATGCCTAAGGTGGGACTAGAACTCACCGTCTCCTGGTGATTGGCCCAAAGTCACCCAGCTGACTTTCATGCCTAAGGCGGGACTGGAACTCACCGTCTCCTGCTGATTGGCCCAAAGTCACTCAGCTGGCTTTTGTCCCTAAAGTGAGATTAGGTGTCACCTTCTCTTGGTTTCTAGCTTAGTGTCTTAACCACTAGACCAGGGGTAGGCAACCTCGGCTCTTTTATGACTCCTGGACTTCAACTCCCAGCATTCCTGAGCCAGCATGGGGGAACTATGGCCCTCTTGATGACTGGTGGACTTCAACTCCCAGAATTCCTGAGCCAGCATGGGGGAACTATGGCCCTTTCATGACTCCTGGACTTCAACTCCCAGAATTCCTGAGCCAGCATGGGAACTATGGCCCCTTCATGACTGGTGGACTTAACTCCCAGAATTCCTGAGCCAGCATGGGGGAACTATGGCCCTTTCATGACTCCTGGACTTCAACTCCCAGAATTCCTGAGCCAGCATGGGGGAACTATGGCCCCTTCGTGACTGGTGGACTTCAACTCCCAGAATTCCTGAGCCAGCATGGGGAACTATGGCCCCTTCATGACTGGTGGACTTCAACTCCCAGAATTCCTGAGCCAGCATGGGGGAACTATGGCCCTTTCATGACTCCTGGACTTCAACTCCCAGAATTCCTGAGCCAGCATGGGGGAACTATGGCCCCTTCGTGACTGGTGGACTTCAACTCCCAGAATTCCTGAGCCAGCATGGCTCAGCTTGGAAACCTCTCCCTTTCCCCTCAGCATGGCTGGCTCAGGAATTCTGGGAGTTGAAGTCCAGGAGTCATAAAAGAGCCGAGGTTGCCTACCCCTGCACTAGACCAAAGTGGTTCTCAAATATATAATATGCAGAACAAACGGAAGTGAAAGAAATCATGGTAGAACGGCAAAACAGCGCACTATCACGTATTCAAACAGTTGCTGAACAAATGGCCATAACTTGAGGACTACCTGCATTAGAAAAAATAATAATAATCATGGAGTGCTGTTGGTGTCATTTCAACAGATCACCACTGGTAATTTCATCCATTTTCATCTTAATCGGAATGCTGGGATACTTCAGAATAACAGAAGAGAGCTGGAAGGGACCTTGGAGGTCTTCTAGTCCAACCCCCTGCTGAACCAGGAGACCCTATCCCATTCTGGACAAGTGGCTGTCCTTTGCCTCCTTTTAGAGAGTCCTTGAGGCCACTTGGAGGTTCACCTGTGTCCTCAGGGTCACCTGAGTGGTGCAAATGGGCCTGAAGCCTTTTTGGCTGCAGGATGTCTTCTGCCCTGGGGCCCTTCCTGTTTGAAGACAGGCACAGGATGATGGGGATGAGTCTGCGTCGTCTGCATCTCCATCTGAAGCACAAATGGTTCTTCTAGTCTGCAATGTTTTCTGGACATCCGTTCCTGCTCCCGCAACCTTCGAAGGGTGTCCATCCCAAAGGGCCTGGCTAAATGTGCATGGAGCTTCTCAGCCATGCAGCTCAGGGTTTGTCCCAAAGAGGCTTTTTCAAGAGGCAACTGGACTTCCTTGTTGTTGTTTTTTTGAAGACGTTTCGCTTCTCACCCAAGAAGCTTCCTCAGGTTCTGACTGGATGGTGGGGAAGGGAAGGATTTATACTCCTTGCAGACAGCCGGTCCTTTGCCGCCTTCTAGCGAGTCTTTGCGGCCCTTTGGATGCTGTTGAACTTTGGTGTTGGAGAAGACTCCGGAGAATACTTGTGGACAGCCAAGGAAATTAATCAACAGCTCATTGAACAGACCAACTCAGAGTTCTCCCTCAAGACACAAATGAGCAGGCTCAGATTATCGTGTTTCAGACATAATATGTATAACTGTGGCAGAAATTCTGGGGTGGCTTACAACAGTATTTTGTACTAATATTATAATAGTGTATTTATTATAAACCAATTACTAAATGTGTATGAACTTTTTCAGGCATCAGGATCAGGGCTGTCCCAAAGGGGCCTTTTTCAGGAGACAACTGGACTTTCTTGTTTTTCTTTGAAGACCTTTCGCTTCTCACCCAAGAAGCTTCCTCAGGTTCTGACTGAATGGTGGGGAATGGAAGGATTTATACTCCTTGCAGACAGCCGGTCGTTTGCCTTCTTTTAGAGCAGGGGTGTCAACTCAATTTCATTGAGGGCCGCATCACCATTGCGGTTGCCCTCAAGGGGCTGGGTGGGTATGGCCAGGGTGGGCGTGGCCTACTGGGTGGGCGTGGCTAGAGTGCGTATGGCCTACTGGTGGGGCGTGGCCAGCTCTACAACGTTTGCATCCAGGGTGCCTATGGGGGCCTGGGCAGGAGTGGACAGATCTGAGGGTCTCTGGCAGAAGGAGGGTCTCTGGGCCAGGGCCAAGGCAGTGGGGGCCGTTCCCTCACTGTTTCCAGGAAGGCTTTGCGGGCCACATGAAACCACTTCGCGGGCCGGATCCGGCCCCCCCGGGCCTTGTGTTTGACATGTCTGTTTTAGAGAGTCGTTGAGTCCACCTGGAGGTTTTTTCTGGGGCCTCGGGGTCGCCTGAGTGGTGCAAATGGGTGTGGAGCCTTCCTGGAACCGCTGAAAGGATTGTGTTATAGAAGGCTCCACGTCCATTTGCACCACTCATGTTAGAGCATCCACAACTTCTGGAGGCAAGCCGTTCCGCTGGTTAATCGTCCTCACTGTCAGGAAGTTTCTTCTTGATTCCAGGTTGCTTCTCTCCTTGGTTAGTTTCCATCTGTTGCTTCTTGTCCTGCTTTCGGGTGCTTTGGAGAATAGCTTGACTCCCTCTTCTTTGGGGCAGCCCCTGAGATACTGGAAGACTGCTATCATGTCACCCTCGTTCTTCTCTTCATTAAACTAGACCTACCCAATTGCAGCAACTATTCTTTATACTGTATGCGTTATGGCTTATATGGTTGAAAGTGACCTGGGAGGTCATCTAGTCCAACCCCCCTGCTCAGCCTGGGAACCCTATACCATCACAGACAAATGGCCCTCCAGTCTCTTCTTAAAAACTTCCAGGGTTGGGGCATTCACCATTTCTGGTGGCAGGTAGTTCCAATGGTTAATTGTTCTCACTGTCAGGAAGTTTCTCCTTAGTTCTAGGTTGCTTCTCTCCTTGGTGAGTTTCCATCTGTTGCTTCTTGTCCCGCCTTCGGGCGCTTTGGAGAAGAGCTTGACCCCCTCTCTTTGGGGCAACTCACTGGTGCCATTTCTCCCTGGGGTTTGGGGACGATGACCAGGAGACGAACCCTGGGGGACAATTGGTGGCTTTCCTCCCCTTGCGGGTCTGGGACAGCCCAGGCCGCGATGCTTGTGGCTTGGATCGCCCTGCTGCTGGTCCACTTCCCACGCCTTGAGGCCGCAACGGCGGCGTAGCCTTGGCGGGACCACCGATGGTTCCGCCCATCTTCTGGCCTCGGCTGCATCAGACTTGACCAGCCCAGGCTGTTTTTAGCCTTGGAGCCGGCTTGGTGGGCCAGATGAGCACACGTCTGAAGGACAGTGAATCAGCCAGCAAAGCAGAGGGACAAATTCCTGGAGATGGAAGATTTGCAGAGGCTGGAAAAAATGGGACAACCCCCCCCCCTCTCCTTTATGTCTTGCTGGGCTTCTGCACTGCTGAAGGAGGGGCAGGGGGGGGAGCCAGCTTCCTCCTGGCCTTACCAGACCCTGAAGGTGGGCGACGGAGGCAGGGCACAGCCCAGCTCTTGGGAAGCAGACAGAAGGCCGAGGACGTCAGCAGCTTTCGGTGTAATTCGAAGCAGATGCTCTCTCCATCCCAGTGGGGCCTGCAGGGGTGGTCAATTCCTGCTCAGAGGGCAGGAAACGTTCCGGCTGTAAAGTCCACCGTGAAGGCAGAGACCGGATCTATTCGTGAATCTGTGTGATTTTTGTGTGGGGCAGCAGTCAAAAAAAAACAAAACAAAAAACCAGCCCAGGCAATCCTAGCTTAGTTGCATTAACAGCGGGGTAGAATCAAAGCCACGTGAACTTCTAGTCGGAGACTCTAGACCAGGGGTCCCGACCCCAGTACCGGGCCGTGGATCACTCGGAATCGGGTCGCGGCTGATTGCCTATGCGTGCCCCAGCTCCATTTCCATGAGCGGCGGGTGAGCATGCGTGTGTGCGCGGCTCCATTTGCGTGATTGGTAGGTGCACGGGCCTGCCACTTGTGTAAATGGAGCTGCGGGTGTCCATGGGCTTGCCCACCGCTCACACGGAATCATCCCCTCTTCCCCTTCCCCCCCCATGGATCTGCAAAACCTCTTACAACAATAAACTTTTCCTGTGGGAAAAAGAATAGAATAGAATAGAATAGAATAGAATAGAATAGAATAGAATAGAATAGAATAGAATAGAATAGAATAGAATAGAATAGAATAGAATAGAATAGAATAGAATAGATAGAATAGAATAGAAAATATGGAATAGAATAGAATAGAATAGAATAGAATAGAATAGAATAGAATAGAATAGAATAGAATAGAATAGAATAAATAGAATAGAATAGAATAGAATAGAATAGAATAGAATAGAATAGAATAGAATAGAATAGAATAGAATAGAATAGAATAGGAAATATGGAATAGAATAGAATAGAATAGAATAGAATAGAATAGAATAGAATAGAATAGAATAGAACAGAACAGATTTAGACTAGACTAGACTAGACTAACTAGGATAGGATAGGATAGGATAGGATAGGATAGGATAGGATAGGATAGGATAGGATAGGATAGGATAGGATAGATTTATACTAGACTAGAATAGAATAGAACAGATTTAGACTAGACTAGACTAGACTAGACTAGACTAGACTAGACTAGAGTAGAATAGAATAGAATAGAATAGAATAGAATAGAATAGAATAGAATAGAATAGAATAGAATAGAATAGAATAGAATAGATTTATACTAGACTAGACTAGAATAGAATAGACTAGAATAGAATAGTTGGAAGGGACCTTGGAGGTCATCTAGTCCAACCCCCTTCTCAAGCAGAAGACCCTATACTATCTCAGGCCAGTGGCTGTCCACTCTCTTCTTAAAAACCTCCAGTGATGGAGGATCCACGATTTCTGGTGGCCAGCTGTTCCGCTGATTAATTGCCCTCCCTGATAGGAAGTTTCTCCTTAGTTCCAGGTTGCTTCTCTCTTTGATCAGGTTAAAGGGGACTTTCCCTATTCAAGGGATTCTATTGTTTTAAATTGCTCAGTTACCAGAAAAGAGGCTGTGAAGTGCCGGATGTGGCTGCCAAAGTTGCATTTTCCCAGCCGGCAGAAAAATCTAATTTTAATTCCTGTTGGGGTGAAGGCTGTGAGTCACCAAACGGCTACAGGAAGACGATACGAGAGGGGTCTTCCCAGACACCCGACTTAACAAAGAGGAGTTTAGGAAAACTTTGCAATAGGCCAAGAAAAGGTAGTTCTTGACCTAAGACCGTCGAGCCCAAATTTCTTGTCACTAAGCGAGACAGTCGTTAAGTGAGTTTTGCTATTTTACAACCTTTCTTGCCACCGTTGTTAAGTGAACCATTGCAATTGTTAGCAAGTGGTCGTTAAGTGAATCTGGCTTCCCCCGTTGACTTTGCTTGTCGGAAGGTCGCAAAAGGGGGATCACGTGACCACCCCCCCCGGGACGCTCTGACCGTCATAAATACGAGTCAGTTGCCAAGCCTCCCAATTTGTATCACGTGACCACTGGGAAGATGCAATGTCGTAAGTGTGAAACACGGTCCTGTCATTTTTTTCAATGAATTTTCATTGTAACTCTGAACCGTCACTAAAGGGACCGTTTCATGTTGAGGACTACCAGTAATATTTTTCAAACTTTATGATGGGTGGACTTCAGCTTGTTCAGGGACTGCATATCGACAACTTAGTGATAGTTTCACACAACCACTGGGGCTGGGGTCCGCAAACCACAGGGTGCCTTATATGTTTCATTGGCGACTGCAGCAGGAATCCAGGAATCCTGTGCTGCTAACCTGGAGGGAGGGGAGGGAAGGGAGGGGAGGGGAGGGGAGGGGAGGGAGGGGAGGGGAGGGAGGGAGGGAGGGGAGGGGAGGGAAGGGAAGGAAGGGAAGAGAAGGGAAGGGAAGGGGAGGGAGGGGAGGGGAGGGGAGGGAAGGGAGGGGAGGAGGGAGGGAGGGAGGGAGGGAGGGGAGGGAAGGAAGGGAGGGAAGGAGGGAGGAAGGGAGGGAAGGGAGGGAGGAGGGAAGGGAAGGGAAGAGAAGGGAAGGAAAGGAAAGGAAAGGAAAGGAAAGGAAAGGAAAGGAAAGGAAAGGAAGGAAAGAAAGGAAAGGAAAGGAAAGGAAAGGAAAGGAAAGGAAATGAAAGGAAAGGAAAGGAACAGGAAAGGAAAGGAAAGGAAAGGAAAGGGAAAGGAAAGGAAAGGAAAGGAAAGGAAAGGAAAGGAAAGGAAAGGAAAGGAAAGAAGAGAGGAGAGGAGGAGAGGAGAGGAGAGGAGAGGAGAGGAGAGGAGAGAAGAGAAGAGAAGAGAAGAGAAGAGAAGAGAAGAGAAGAGAAGAGAAGAGAAGAGAAGAGAAAGAAAATATAAAATAAGGAAGGAGGAGAGCAGAGGAGAGGGAAGAGAAGAGGAGAGGAGCGGAGTGAAGAGAAAAGGAAATATAAAATAAGAAGGAAGGAGGAGAGCAGAACAGAGGGAAGAGAAGAGAAGAGAAGAGAAGAGAAGAAGAAGAGAAGAGAAGAGAAGAGAAGAGAAGAGAAGAGAAGAGAGAGAAGAGAAGAGAATAATAGAATGGGATGGAAGCAAAAAGAGGAGAGGAGAGGAGAGGAGAGGAGAGGAGAGGAGAGGAGAGGAGAGGAGAGGAGAGGAGAGGAGAGGAGAGGAGAGGAGAGGAGAGGAGAGAGGAAAATGAAAGGAAGGAAAGAGAAAGAAGAAAGAAAAGAAAAGAAAAAAACATCTGGGGAAGTTCAGTAATCTAGAAAAGGCATTCCAGCAGATTCCTGAGCGGATCCATCTGAATCTCCCAGCTGGGGTCAAAGAGCAACTCTTAGAAGTTGGTCCTGGCCATATAAGGCAGCTGGCCTTCTCCTTCCCATCGCAGAAAGGAAAAATGCCCGGCGCTCGGCCAGGGACCAAGCCTCCCCCTGGCACTTCCCGAGGCTGACCCAGCCTCTCGGCTTCCAGGAATGCCAGCCCACTCTGGAAAGCCCTCCGAGCCGCTGCTGGCGCCTGGGAGTGGCGGCTGGGTCGGGTGACCCTTGGGCAATCTGATCCATGGCGGGCCCTCGGCTTTGGGAAGATGGGCCGGATTTGCCCAGCGCTTCGGTGAAAGTGTGTTCTGCCAGATGTGGGAAACCAGCCACGGTTTAGGCATCCAGTTAACCTCTTTTGTGGTTGTTGTTTCTCGAGTCAATCTTGGCTCTTGGCAACAGCCTGGGGGGAAAAAAATATCTGTGCTTCTTGGCAATGTTTTCAGGAATGGGGTGCTTCGACTTTCTCCTTCCTGAGGCTGAGAAAGGGTGATTGGCCCAAAGTCACCCAGCCGGATTTCCTGCCTAAGGCGGGACTAGAACTCACCGTCTCCTGGGGATTGGCCCAAAGTCACCCAGCTGGCTTTCGTACCTAAGGTGGGACTAGAACTCACCGTCTCTGGGATTGGCCCAAAGTCACCCAGCCAGATTTCCTGCCTAAAGCGGGACTAGAACTCACCGTCTCCTGGGGATTGGCCCAAAGTCACCCAGCCAGATTTCTGCTAAGGCGGGACTAGAACTCACCGTCTCCTGGGATTGGCCCAAAGTCACCCAGCTGGCTTTTCGTACCTAAGGTGGGACTAGAACTCACCGTCTCCTGGGATTGGCCCAAAGTCACCCAGCCAGATTTCCTGCCTAAGGCGGGACTAGAACTCACCGTCTCCTGGGGATTGGCCCAAAGTCACCCAGCCAGATTTCCTGCCTAAGCGGGACTAGAACTCACCGTCTCCTGGGGATTGGCCCAAAGGTCACCCAGCCAGATTTCCTGCCTAAGGCGGGACTAGAACTCACCGTCTCCTGGGGATTGGCCCAAAGTCACCCAGCTGGCTTTTCGTACCTAAGGTGGACTAGAACTCACCGTCTCCTGGGATTGGCCCAAAGTCACCCAGCCAGATTTCCTGCCTAAGGCGGGACTAGAACTCACCGTCTCCTGGGGATTGGCCCAAAGTCACCCAGCCAGATTCCTGCCTAAGGCGGGACTAGAACTCACCGTCTCCTGGGGATTGGCCCAAAGTCACCCAGCCAGATTTCCTGCCTATGGCGGGACTAGAACTCACCGTCTCCTGGGGATTGGCCAAAGTCACCCAGCCAGATTTCCTGCTAAGGCGGGGACTAGAACTCACCGTCTCCTGGGGATTGGCCCAAAGTCACCCAGCCAGATTTCCTGCCTAGGCGGGACTAGAACTCACCGTCTCCTGGGGATTGGCCCAAAGTCACCCAGCTGGCTTTTGTGCCTAAGACCATTTCTCAACTTTTCATTGAGTGACTTCAACCACCTACCCAAACTGGTTCGCAACATAAACCATGCTGAGATTATATTGTTTGAGCGAGCTTCCTTCCTTCCTTCCTTCCTTCCTTCCTTCCTTCCTTCTTCCTTTCCTCCTTCCTTCCTTCCTTCCTTCCTCTTCCTCCCTCCCTCCCTCCCTCCCTTTCTCCTTCCTTCCTCCCTCCTCTCTTCCCCTTCCTTCCTTCCTTCCTCCCTCCCTTCTTCTCCTTCCTTCCTTCCTTCCTTCCTTCCTTCCTTCCTTCCTTCCTTCCTTCCTTCCTTCTTCCTCCTTCTTCTCTTCCCTTTCTTCCTTCTTTCCTCCTTCCTTCCTTCCTCCTCCTTCCCCTTCTTCCTTCCTTCCCAACCCATATCAGCTGCAGGGAGCAAGAAAAAGATTGAGAAAATGTGCAAAGGATTCTTGTAAAAAAATAAGTGACCTCCAGATTCCCCCACAGCTCGCGGGCCCCTTGCCAACTTGCACAAAAACCCCTTTATTTCGGCATCTCTCTGTCTGGCAGGAAGGATTTGCAAGGTCTCTTGACCTCCACATCCCGGATAATTAAGAGCAGGGAGGCAGCTGCCCAGACCTCTGGAATGGGATCCACACGGGTTCCTTCGCCAGAACAAAGGAGGAAGCTGGAGCGGTTAAGAAGGGAGCAGCCCTGAAGATCTTCCTCAACTCTCAAAGCCATGTTTGTCCGGTCGTCTCTTTGTGGAGAAAGCCCGTCCCTTCTGGGCTCCTTCTCCAAGACTTTTCTTGGTCTACCCATCAGATAGGATTTACGAAATAACAGAGTTAGTCTATGAAGCTTCTTGGAGGAGAAGCAAAACATCTTCAAGCAAAAAACAAGGAAAGTCCAGCTGCCTTTTCAAAAAGTACCTTTGCCACAACCAAATTGGCAGGGACCTTGGAGGTCTTCTAGTCCAGCCCCACTCAAGCTGAAGACTCACTACCATTCCGGACAAATAGCTGTTCAATCTCTTTTTAAAAAGCCCTCCAGAATGGAGCACCCACAACTTCTAGAGGCAAGCCGGAATCAATTGTTCTCACTGGTTAATTCCTCTCACCGTCAGGAAGTTTCTCCTTAGTTCCAGGTTGCTTCTCTCCTTGATGAGTTTCCATCTGTTGCTTCTTGTCCTGCCCTTTGGGTGCTTTGGAGAATAGCTTGACTGCCTCTTCTTTGGGGCAGCCCCTCAAATATTGGAACATGGCTATCATGTCACCTCCTAGTCTTCTCTTCATTAAACTAGACCAGGGGTAGGCAACCTTGGCTCTTTTATGACTGGTGGACTTCAACTCCCAGAATTCCTGAGCCAGCTGTGCTGAGGGAAAAGGGAGAGGTTTCCATGCTGAGCCATGCTAGCTCAGGAATTATGGGAGTTGAAGTCCACCAGTCATAAAGAGCCAAGGTTGCCTACCCCTGTTCCTGCAAGCATTCTTCGTACGTTTCAGCTCCAGCCCCCTATTAATTTTTGTTGCTCTTCTCTGTGCTTTTTCCAGAGTCTCAACATCCTTTTTACATCGGGGTGACCAAACTGGACGCCGTATTCCAAGTGTGGTCTTACCAAGGCCTTGTAAAGTGGTAGTAAACCCTTCACGTGATCTTGATTCTCTCCCTCTGTTAATGCAGCCTAGCACTGTGTTGGCTTTTTTGGCAGCTGCAGCACACGGCTGGCTCATGTTTAAGGGATCATCCACTAGGACTCCCAGATCCCTTTCGTAGTTACTACTAGCGAGGAAGGTACCGCCTATTTTACATTATTTGTATTCTGTACTAAGGTTAATGCTAAGGAAGCTTGTCCACCTGTCTGAAGCCATTTGGCCTTGCACTAGTTTAATGAACGACAGTGTAAACGCAGCCACTCAGAGTTCCCAATCTAGTGTGCGTTGGAGGTGCAAGATCAGACAACCAGTTCTCTGTGTGGATGCCGCTTCCGGAAGTCCCTTCTGGGCCTGGGCAAGAGTAGAGTATAAAGTAAGGAGGAGATGAGAGGGGAGTGGAGGGGGAAGGGAGGAGGGAAGAGAAGAGAAGAGAAGAGAAGAGAAGAGAAGAGAAAGAGAAGAAGAGAAGAGAAGAGAAGAGAAGAGAAGAGAAGAGAAGAGGAGAGGAGAGGAGAGGAGAGGAGAGGAGAGGAGAGGAGAGGAGAGGAGAGGAGAGAAGCACCAAGATTCGGACATGACCAAATGGATTAACATCATCACCATTTCACCCTTCGGAGGATGGAGGGAGCTGCGGAAGGCCTTGGGGGGCTGCAAGGAGACCAATGAAGGAGGAGGACTTTTGGGGGGACCCCTCCCAGCTGGATTCCAGAAGGGAGACTCACGGGCTACCCAGGGCTGGGAGGGGCTTGGGGGAGGGGAGGGGAGGGGGGGTCAGGCAGGGCTGACTTTCCCTAAGCTGGTT
>CM044356.1:2818161-3021002 GCA_024294585.1 Vipera latastei
GCTGAATTGGAACTGGCACATTTGAATACAGGTAGTCCTTGAATTACGACCAAAATCGAGCCCAACATTTATGTCGCTCAGTGAAAAAATTTGTTAAGTGAGTTTTGCCCCATTTTACGACTGGTCGCAAAAGGGGAGCCATGACTTCGGGAGAAACTGCGACTCTCATAAAATGCGAGCCAGTTGTCAAGCATCCGAATGTAAATCATGGGACCGTGGGGATGCTCGTCATAACGGTCGTAAGTGTGAAACACGTAACGGTCACAAGTGTGAAAAATGATCATTCGGTGCTGTTGTAACGGACAGTAAGCAAACTGTTGTAAGACGAGGATTACCTGCATGCCTCCCAGACACCTTTTCACCCTCACCCCTTCCAGGTAAAGCAGGGGGTTGGACTAGATGACCTCCAAGGTATCTTCCAACTTTATTATTATTATTAAAGATGCACCAAACTGGGACACCCCCCCCCTTGAGCTCTAATAGTTATTCCAGAGTGATCTGGCTAGGTATCCATTCAATTCAAGGGGAGAGGGGAGAGAAATTTATTTATCTGGTATGTAATATAGCTAATTTCAGTACAAAAGTCAAACATCATTACTCTTTTCTACAGGTCATAACGTTGTACAAAGGTCAAAAAAATCAAGTATTGGGGGGGAGAAACTGACCTTTCCCCCAATGCGTAAGGAGACAAAAATGTATTAAGTTTGGAGAAACTCTTTTACAACAATGTGCCAATCAGCCAAAATTGTGAAAACGACGACCTGGATGAGAAAAAATGTGCAGAAACTGTGTTGGTGCATTTTAATTTTCTCCATCAGGAACAGAACACTGACCGAAAAATATCTTTCTAGGTTAAGGTTGAACTGTAGGGTCTTTGGTGCCCTCTGAGCTGGGCGGTTTTCTTGCAGACATTTCATGACCCAACTAGGGAACATCATCAGTGCTAGAAGGCAGGGGGGTTTGCAGAGTGGAAAAGGAAGAGGAGGAGGAGGAGGAGGAGGAGGAGGAGGAGGAGGAGGAGGAGGAGGAGGAGGAGGAGGAGGAGGAGGAGGAGGAGGAGGAGGAGGAGGAAGATAACTATGGGGTCCTTGGTGCTCTCTGAGCTGGGTGGTTTTCTTGCAGACGTTTTGTGACCCAACTAGGGAACATCATCAGTGCTAGAAGGGAAGGGGGCTTGAAGAGAGGAGAAGAGGAGGAGGAGGAAAGGAAGGAAGGAAGGAAGGAAGGAAGGAAGGAAGGAAGGAAGGAAGGAAGGAAGGAAGGAAGGAAGAAGGAAAGAAAGAAAGAAAGAAAGAAAGAAAGAAAGAAAGAAAGAAAGAAAGAAAGAAAGAAAGAAAGAAAGAAAGAAAGAAAGAAAGAAAGAAAGAAAGAAAGAAAGAAAGAAAGGATTATGGGGTCCTTGGTGCCCTCTGAGCTTGGCTGTTTTCTTGCAGAGATTTCATGACCCAACTAGGGAACATCATCAATGCTAGAAGGGAGGGGGGCTTGAAGAGAAGAGAAGAGGAGGAGGGAAGGAAGGAAGGAAGGAAGGAAGGAAGAGAGAGAGAGAAAGAAAGAAAGAAAGAAAGAAAGAAAGAAAGAAAGAAAGAAAGAAAGAAAGAAAGAAAGAAGAAAGAAAGAAAGAAAGAAAGAAAGAAAGAAAGAAAGAAAGAAAGAAAGAAAGAAGAAATGAAAGGATTATGGGGTCCTTGGTGCCCTCTGAGCTTGGCTGTTTTCTTGCAGACATTTCATGACCCAACTAGGGAACTTCATCAATGCTAGAAGGGAGAGGGGCTTGAAGAGAAGAGAAGAGGAGGAGGGAAGGAAGGAAGGAAGGAAGGAAGGAAGGAAGGAAGGAAGGAAGGAAGGAAGGAAGGAAGGAAGGAAGGAAGGAAGGGAGAGAGAGAGAGAGAGAGAGAAGAAAGAAAGAAAGAAAGAAAGAAAGAAAGAAAGAAAGAAAGAAAGAAAGAAAGAAAGAAAGAGAAAGAAAGAAAGAAAGAAAGAAAGAAAGAAAGAAAGAAAGAAAGAAAGAAAGAAAGAAAGAAAGAAAGAAGAAATGAAAGGATTATGGGGTCCTTGGTGCCCTCTGAGCTTGGCTGTTTTCTTGCAGACATTTCATGACCCAACTAGGGAACTTCATCAATGCTAGAAGGGAGAGGGGCTTGAAGAGAGGAGAAGAGGAGGAGGAGGAAGAGAAGGACTGTGGGGTCCTTGGTGTTCTCTGAGCTTCATTACCCAACTAGGTAACATCTTCAGTGCTTGAAAGGAATGGGGTTTGTGGAGAGGAGGAGGAGGAAGAGGAGGAGGAGGAGGACTGTGGGACACCTTCAGTGCTTGAAAGGAATGGGGTTTGTGGAGAGGGGGAGGGGGAGGAAGAGGAGGAGGACTGTGGGATCCTTGTTGCTCTCTAAGCTTGGTTCTTTTCTTGCTGAGATTTTGTGACCCAACTAGGTAGCATCATCAGTGATACAGACAAAGCACAAAGCCCCCTTCTTTCCTAGCGCTGATGATGCTCTCCAGTGTGGTAATGAGACGCCTGCATGAAGCAACCAAGGAGGCCAACAGAACAGAACGCCTCAGAGGTGCTCAATGAGAGACAGAGAGACAACCAAAATGGGCTTGTCCTTCTCTGGCCCAGCAGAGGAGAAGGCACACGGTCAGAGAAAGGCCTGGCCACCCTGGTCCCTCTTATTACCTTCGGGCAAATCCAAAATCAATGATCTTCACCATGTGGCCAGTGGACGTCACACACAGGATGTTCTCGGGCTGCGGAAAAAGGGAAAAATGGGGTGTCCACGTGAAAGTGAACAGAAAGGTCTTGGGGGGGGTGAGAAGAGCAGGGGAAACTATTGACAAATCTGTTCTTTAACAACAACAACAACAGAGAGGCAGGCCCCTGCCACGTCGCACCTGCCAGCAACTGTGGATAAGAAAGATGGAAAAAGTCTGGATCGTGGATGTGTCAGTGTGCCTGGAAAGAGCAGAAGAGGAGACGAAGGACTGGAGAACGTAACAAAACACAAAGACCCACAAATAGAAATAGAACGACTGTGGTAAACGAATGCAGAGGGAGTCTCAAAACGTCTGAAGCATCCCTTGAACCCCGTCGGCATTGACAAGATCCCCATCAGTCAATTGCAGAAGGCAGCCTGACTTGGAACAGCTGAGATCCTCTGACGATATCTCTAACCCCATCAAAGGACCACCTCTGCCTAATCCCAGATCGTTGGAAAGGATGGGTGGGTGCAAAAACACCAGATCCAGTCTAAACAACTGGCTGACTGTGAAACCAACAACAACAACAACAACAACAACAACAATAATAATAATAATAATAATAATAATAATAATAATAATAATAATAATAATAATATGGATATCAGTCAATTGCAAAAGGCAGATTTACTTGGAGCAGCTGACATCCTGTGACGATGCATTTAACTCCGTCAAACAACAACTGGCTCTCCCAAGTCCTTGGGAAAGACTTGATAGGTAGACAAAAATGCCAAGTCCACTCTGAACATCTGGCGGATTGTGCCACCAACCATAATAACAACAATAAAAGGTAATGCTAATAGTGATAGGTCCCTCGGGTGCAATCCTAAAACATCTGGAGCACCGCTTGAACACCAATGGCGTTGGCAAATTCACCATCGGTCAACTGCAAATGCTAAAGCTTAAAGCACCCGGCTGACCCTTAAACACACACACACACACACACTCACACACCCAGACACGTTGCAAAAAGCAAAAGAATCTGGTACATTTTTGAGGGGCTGCCACAAAGAAGCGGGGGGTGGGGGGAAATCAACCTATTGCCCAAAGCATCACATGGCAAGACAAGAAACAATGGGTGGAAACTTATCAAGGAGAGAAGCAACCTAGAACTAAGGAGAAAATTCCCAATGGTTAGAGCAATTAACCAGTGGAAGGGCTTGCCTTCAGAAGTTGTGGGCGCGCCTTCACTGGAGGTTTTTAAGTAGAGACTGGACAGCCATTTGTCTGCTTGAGCAGGGGGTTGGACTAGATGCTCTCCAAGGTCCCTTTCAACCCTATTATACTATATTCTAAGTTGTGGGCGCTCCGTCACTGGAGGTTTTTAAGTAGAGACTGGACAGCCATTTGTCTGCTTGAGCAGGGGGTTGGACTAGATGCTCTCCAAGGTCCCTTTCAACCCTATTATACTATGTTCTAAGTTGTGGGCGCTCCGTCACTGGAGGTTTTTAAGTAGAGACTGGACAGCCATTTGTCTGCTTGAGCAGGGGGTTGGACTAGATGCTCTCCAAGGTCCCTTTCAACCCTATTATACTATGTTCTAAGTTGTGGGCGCTCCGTCACTGGAGGCTTTTAAGTAGAGACTGGACAGCCATTTGTCTGGAATGCTATAGGGTCTCCTGTTTGAGCAGTGGGTTGGACTAGAAGACCTTCAAGGTCCCTTCCAGCTCTGTTATTCTGTCATTCAGTTACATTCAGCCTGGGCCACTCTGGGAAGCCATATGCAGGCAGCCATGATATCTGGAGCCCTGGCACGCTGCCCCCATCGATCAGGCCCACAGCCTTCCCACACGGTTTGGCCTTCTGTAGCACTTGTGGGGCGCCTTACCTTGAGGTCCAGGTGGACCACCCTCATGTGATGCATGAAGAGGATTCCTTCGCAGATCTGCCGCACAAAGACCATGCAATCCACCTCGGTCAGTTGGTAATCCTCGTCAATGATCCGTTCAAAGAGTTCGCCACCTTCCACGCTGGATGGGAAATCAAGGCTGGGTCAGGACAGCTCATAAGGCAGCCACCCCCAGGAGCATCGGGACAATAGACTTATACATCGCTTTACAGCCCCCTCTGAGTGGTTTTACAGAAACAGCCTGTTGCCCCCCCAAGAATCTGGGTCCGCATTTTACCGACCACGGAAGGACGGAAGGTTGAGTCGACCATGAGCCGGTCAGGATTGAACTGCCGGTGGTGGGCAGAATCAGCTTGCAATCCTGTATTCTAATCACTGCACCACCAGATATAGAATAGGTGATGATATATAGAAGATAGACAGATATAAAAGATGATAGAGATGATATAAAGATAGATAGATAGATAGATAGATAGATAGATAGATAGATAGATAGATAGATAGATAGATAGATAGATAGATGATAGATAGATGATAGAGATAAGATGTAGAGATAATAGATACATAGATGACAGATAAAAATATAGAGATAAAAGATAAATGATAGAGAGAGAGAGAGAGAGATAGACATAATATAGAGATAAAAGATGAGAGACAGAGATGATAGATAGATAGATGATAGAGATGATAATGTTAGGCATATGGTGTTAGCCTACAATGTTGGGTTGAAAATATATTAACCATAATGCTATGACTTTAAGATGTTAATTGGCCAATGGGTGTGTAAGTGTTCTCATGGCCATAAGAGGAAGCTAGGAACGTAGCTTCTCTCTCTCTCTGAATTTACTGCTCTCTACTATTACTGTTTTTGCTCTGCTGTTGGTTTACTACTGTTGTAAACCTGAACTGTGTATTGACCTCTGGACCGGTAAGAAGACTTTGTAGTTTGGATTACTCTTTGGACTGTTGCTATTGTTTATGAGCTGGACTGTTTATTTTTGACTGTGCATTTTTGTTTTTACACCACCTCAAAAGTAAACTACTTTTTGTTTTTATAACTCAGTGTATTCTTGTGTGACTTTTTGCTGCTCTCAGTACCCTTCCTTGTCTGTGCAACTCTTTGGTAGCCCAAGGAGACCTCTGCACAACAAATTCCTTAACACTGGTTATGGGCCCAGGCCTGTACTGAGAGTTAGTACACACAGTATTCCTAGCTGAGTTTGTGTTAGTTTTTTGGTGTAAAATGGCACAGGAACTGTTGTCAGGCATCTCCTGGATATCCCGGTTGGATGGGACAAACTATGTTTCCTGGTCCACGAAATGCTTCTTGCTTTTGCGCAAGGAAGGACTATGGACTGTAGTAAATAACCCACCTGATACTACTGCTTGGGATCCAGATGATGAAGAGGATGCAAAGAAGTTAGACGACTTTAAACGTAGCAATGAGAAAGCTCTTTGCATTATTGGGCTAACACTGAATGACCAGCAGCTTGTCCATATTCGTCGTGAGGAGTCTGCTGCTAGGTGTTGGGGCGTTTTGCGAAGGCTTTATGTTCGTGACAGTGTGGGTGCACATATACACCTTACACGTAAGCTGTTTAGGGCTCGTCTGCAGAAGAATGGAGATATGCTGACCCATTTAAATTACATGAAGGCAACTTTTCAAGAGCTTCATGAAAAGGAGCTGATTTTTTCAGAGTTGCATCAGGTCTACATTATTCTGTCATCTTTGGATGAGAGTTATGATGGGTATGTTTCTTCTTTGGAAGTCCTGACCAGAGAGGAACTGACATTGACTAACATTACTGGGAGACTGCTGGAAGAGTCCAGAAGGAGGCGTGACAGAGACCAGCTGAGAGAGACACAGCCACGAGAGGAGCAGCCATTCTCCACTGCTTACAACGTCAAGAAATGTTATTCTTGTGGGGCTAGAGGGCATATAGCCAAATTCTGTAGGAAGGGTAAAAAACAGAATGTAAATAGCAGTGGAAAGGCTAAGAAGAGCATTGGTTTGGCTATTTCTGATGAATCAACATCCAGAAATAATGAATTGTGGGTTGTTGATAGTGGGGCTTCACAATGCATTACTAAAGAGAAAAAGAGGTTTGTTAATATGAAAAACAGCAACCAATATGTTTCACTAGCCAACGGTTGGAGGATGAAGGCCTCTGGTGAAGGTAATTCCTATTGTCCATGCATTGATGAACAGTTACCTATGTTATATATACCTAAACTAAGATTCAACCTGTTATCTGTAAGGGAATTGGTTAAAGTTGGGTTTGTGGTAACATTCAGAGGGGAGCAATGCACTATTGAGAGGAATGGAACCTGTGTAACTGCTAATTTGAAAGATGGTTTATTCGTTCTCACAAGTAACCAGGTTAGTACAGTTAGAGCTAACTCAATATGTGAGAACAAGAAGCCACATGATGAATGTATACATTTATTGCATAGGCGGTTAGGGCATGTGAACTTTAACTCACTACGTAAAACAGTTGAGTTAGTAGAAGGAATTAAACTGAAGCCATGTAGTAAGTATTTGAATTGCAATGCCTGTAATCAGGAAAAGAGTAAGGCAACTCCTGCAAACAGGTTAAACGGTTTCAAAACAACTGTACCTTTGGAAGTTGTGTTTACTGATTTAATTGGACCCATGAAACCAAGTTTAGGAGGATCCTGTTATGTTTTAAGTATATTGGACCACTACTCTCGTTATGGATTTTGTTATCTGCTTAAGTCGAAGGCAGACACTTTCCAACAATTTGCAAACTGGCTGAAGTTCGTCGAGAGAAAAACAAAGAGAAAGGTTCAGTGCATAATTACTGATAATGGTACTGAATTTACAAACAAGTGTTTTGTTGATATGCTACAATCAGCTGGCATTGAGCATAAACGTTCAGCCCCTTATAGACCTCAACATAATGCTTTTGTTGAGAGACGTGGGCAAACGTTACAAGCCATGATGAGAACCATGTTAAGAGATTCAGGCTTAACAGATAGACTGTGGGGGGAGGCAGCAAAATGTGCAAACCATGTTCTGAATATAGTTGTCAATACTTCTACTGGTAAAATACCATATACAGTATGGCATGGTAGAAGACCAAACCTGGATTACCTGCACACGTTTGGCACCCCAGCTTGGGTCCACATTCCTGCACAACTCAGGAGTAAAGGCCAACATAGGGCTAGGCAATTATACTTTGTAGGTTACGAAGCTAACCACAGATCCTATCGTTTCTGGGAACAGGGCACAACTAATGTATATAACAGCGCTAGTGCAAAATTCCTTGAGCACGTTGGTTGGGATAGGTTAGAGCAAGTAACTGTTAATACTGATCCTCTAGTGTTTGAGGACTCCTATGATAATGTAACTAGTAATGATAATACTTCTCCTGTAAATATAAAAGATGAAGAGGAGATAGGGGAGATAAAAGAGGAATCAGAGGAAGGAAAGGAGACAGAAACTCAAAGCCCTGTAATTCCTTGGCGTTCAACGCGCATCAGACGTCCACCTGATCGCTATGAAGCTAATGTAATATGTCAAGTTAGTTCAGTACCTTCTAACTATGATGAGATCAGGATGTATCCTGAAAAGGAACAAGCATCATGGAAAGCTGCAATGAACAATGGAGGCTGAATTTTCATGTCTATCAGTGTTATGTACAGAACTGCTAGTGTACAAACAATTATTGTTAGATATGGGTTTAAATGTAAATGATCCATTTATTGTGTATGAGGACAATCAAGCTGCGATAAAAATGGCTAATAATGCTGCAGTAAGAACAAGATCTAAATATACTGATCTTCGTTATTTAAATGTCAGACAATGTGTCAAAGATAAATTAATACAGCTAGAGTATTGTCCATCTGATGTAAATATTGCAGACCATTTTACGAAGGTACAAAGTGCTGTGAAACACAATGCTAATTGTGAAAGAATGTGCATTAGATTGTAAGAGTTATATATTATTCTACCCAAAGGGGAGAATGTTAGGCATATGGTGTTAGCCTACAATGTTGGGTTGAAAATATATTAACCATAATGCTATGTCTTTAAGAAGTTAATTGGCCAATGGGTGTGTAAGTGTTCTCATGGCCATAAGAGGAAGCTAGGAACGTAGCTTCTCTCTCTCTCTGAATTCACTGCTCTCTACTACTACTGTTTTTGCTCTGCTGTTGGTTTACTACTGTTGTAAACCTGAACTGTGTATTGACCTCTGGACCGGTAAGAAGACTTTGTAGTTTGGATTACTCTTTGGACTGTTGCTATTGTTTATGAGCTGGACTGTTTATTTTTGACTGTGCATTTTTGTTTTTACACCACCTCAAAAGTAAACTACTTTTTGTTTTTATAACTCAGTGTATTCTTGTGTGACTTTTTGCTGCTCTCAGTACCCTTCCTTGTCTGTGCAACTCTTTGGTAGCCCAAGGAGACCTCTGCACAACAAATTCCTTAACAGATATAAAGATAGATAGATGATAGAGATGATATATAGATAGATAGATAGATAGATAGATAGATAGATAGATAGATAGATAGATAGATAGATGATAGATAGATAGATAGATAGATAGATAGATGATAGATAGATAGAAGATAGATATAGATAAGATGATAGAGATGATAGAGAGATGACAGATATATAGAGATAAAAGATGATAGACGAGAGAGAGAGAGAGAGAGAGAGAGAGAGAGAGAGAGATAATATAGAGATAAAAGATGAGAAGAGATGATAGATAGATAGATAGATAGATAGATAGATAGATAGATAGATAGATAGATAGATAGGGGAGGGGGGGTAGAGCAATAGCACTTAGACATATACCGCCTCAGTCCTCTAAGCGGTTTACAGAGTCAGCCTGTTGCCCCCTCAACAATCTGGGTCCTCATTTTACCGACCTCGGAAGGAGGGAAGGCTGAGTCCACCTTGAGCCTGTCAGGATCAAACTCCCAGCTGAGGGTAGAGTTTGCCTGAAATACACCATTCTAACCACAGACCCCCAGGACTCTAATATGGCCTTTCCTTCCTCTTCCTTTTATGGTAGTGGGGGATAAGATTTCTCAATGCTATCCAGTCTGACCACCTCCCCCCATTCCTTCTTAAGGCCTTGGGGGAAAATTAAGTTCTTTCTACCTCCTTGGGAGAGTTTGGCACAACCATACACATTTATCCTGATAGGCAGTCCTCGACTTAACAAGCCATAAAGGTCATAGGCGGTTGTTAAGTGAGTTTTGCTCCATTTTATGAGACCTGTCTTGCCTCAGCTGTTAAGTGAATCATTGCAGTCGTTAAGTGAGTAACATGGTTGTTAAGTGAATCCGGCTCCCCCATTGACTTAGCTTGTCAGAAGGTCGCAAAAAGGGGATCATCACGTGACCCCGGGACACTGCAACCGTCATAAATACAAGTCAGTTGCCAGGTGTCTGAATTTTGATCGTGCTGCAACGGTCGTAAGTGCGAAAAATGGTCATAAGTCACTTTTTTTTAATGCTGTTTGTTACAATATTTAAATTTAGTAGCTGGAACAGTGAGGTTGTACAATGAGCCAGAACACACAGTTATAACTGATTGGTTGGAGTGTGTGTGTGGGGGGGGCAATTTGCCCTGTGATTGGTTGCTGTGGGTGTGAGGAGGCGTTTCCCTTTTTTCCCGCCTTTTTCCTTTTTTGTGTGCACTCTCTTATTTACCTCATGATGTTTGCCTGATTGTCTCAGTTTACTGTGTATATAGATACAAAATAGATTTATTTACATAAAGCTTCAGTCAGTGTCTCTGGCGTCATTTGGACACCGGCTGCCCAATTCCCAGACTTATGACCGTTGTAACTTTGAATGGTCACTAAACAAATGGCTGTAAGTCGGGGTCAGCAATTCTGACTTGTGACCGCTGTTACTTTGAAAGGTCACCAAACAAAAGGTCGTAAGTCAGCGTCAGCAATTCCCTGACTTATGACCGTTGTAACTTTGAATGGTCACTAAACAAATGGCTGTAAGTCGGGGTCAGCAATTCCCTGACTTATGACCGCTGTTACTTTGAATGGTCACTAAACAAAAGGTCATAAGTCAGGGTCAACAATTCCCTGACTTATGACCATTGTAACTTTAAATGGTCACTAAACAAAAGGTTGTAAGTTGGGGTCAGCAATTCCCTGACTTATGACCGTTGTAACTTTAAACGGTCACTAAATGAAATGTAAGTGGGTGGGGTCAGCAATTCCCTGATTTACGACCGTTGTAACTTTGAATGGTCGCTAAACGACGACTAACTGTATCACCTGCTCCTTTCCACATCCTGCCTTTTCAGTCATGAGGACTAGTGTGTGAGCGGCTGCAGAAGGGGCTGCCTTAGGAACCATCCTCCACAGCCGCCTTTCTGTCAGTGCATGTGGCTCCCAAGGAAGCGAGCCCATCCGCTTCAAAGGCCCCGAAAACTCGGCTGATCTCTGGTGCTTCCCGCCATTTGCTTCCTGTAATGGTACTTTAAACGAAGAGATGCTTGGAGTTTACCCACCTACAGATAGTCCTCAATTTACAACACTTCATTTAGTGACCGTCCAAAGTTACAACACCAGTGAAAAGTGTGACTAGGACCGTTTTTCACACTTATCGCAGCATCCCCAAGGAAAACGTGATCAAAATTTAGACGCTTTGCAACTGACTCATATTTATGAGGGTCGCAGTGTCCCGGAGCCATAGTGATCCTCTTTTTGTGACCTTCTGACAAGCAAAGTCGACGGGGAAGACGATTCACTTAACAACTGGGTTGCTAACTTGTCAACTGCATGGACTCTCTTAGCAACCGTGCCAAGAAAGGTCATAAAATGGGGCAAAACTCACTTCACCAGCATCTCATTTAACAACAGAAACGTCGGGCTCAGTTGCGGTCGTATGTCGAGCACTACCTGTAAGTCCTCAACTTACAACCATTCATTTAGTGACTGGAGTTACAAAGGCACTGGAAAAAGTGACTTACAACCGTTTCCCACGCTTATGACCGTCGCAACATCTCTATGATCATCTGATCAAAATTCACATGACTCGTTTCTATGACGGTGGCAATGTCCCGGGGTCGCGTGATCCCCCTTTGTGACCTTCTGACAAGCAAAGTCAACGGGGAAGCCAGATTCACTTAACAACCCTGTTTCTCACTTACTAACTGCAGTGATTCGCTGAACAGCTCTGGTCGTAAAACGGAGCAAATGTCTCGCTTAGCAAGAGACGTTTTGGGCTCAGTTGCGGCCGTAAGTCGAGGACTGCCTGTACGTGAGACCAGTGCCCCCCTCCTGCCCCCACCCCCTTTCAGGCCACTCACAATTCCATGAAAAGCATGATCTCCCGGGGCGTCTCGATGGCGTCGTAAAGTTGGATCAAGTTTCGGTGGTTGAGCTGGTTCATCACATCAATTTCAGCTTCGGCCGTTTCCTGCCGGAGAAAAGCTGCGTTGCAGGGACCGAAGAGGGGAGTGGGAAGGAGGCCAGTGGCCCTGGCAGCCCCCCCCCTCCATAACACGCCCCCAGGTCCCCCAAAAGGCCTACCCGGTCTTTGGGGCCCTGCTTCTTAATGATCTTCACAGCCAGTTTGAGGTCCGTGTCCTTCACCGTGCACCTGCGGACTTCGCCAAACTTCCCCCTGGAGTGGGAGACGGGGAGGGAAAGCTCGGTCTGCGCCTTTCGTTAGCACTCATGCTTTTCATCTTTTTGCTTTTATGGCATTGTAAGACACCCAGAGTCACGCTGGATGGAAGGAAGGAAGGGAGGGAGGGAGGGAGGGAGGGAGGGAGGGAGGGAGGAAGGAAGGAAGGAAGGAAGGAAGGAAGGAAGGAAGGAAGGAAGGAAGGAAGGAAGGAAGGAAGGAGGGAGGGGAGAAGGGAGGGAGGGAGGGAAGGAAGGAAGGAAGAAAGAGAAGGAAGGAAGGAAGGAAGGAAGGAAGGAAGGAAGGAAGGAAGGAAGGAAGGAAGGAGGGAGGGGAGGAGGGAGGGAGGGAGGGAAGGAAGGAAGGAAGAAAGAGAAGGAAGGAAGGAAGGAAGGAAGGAAGGAAGGGAGGGAGGGAGGGAGGGAGGGAGGGGAGGAGGGAGGGAAGGAAGAAAGAGAAGGAAGGAAGGAAGGAAGGAAGGAAGGAAGGAAGGAAGGAAGGAAGGGAGGGAGGGAGGGAGGGAGGGAGGAAGGAAGGAAGGAAGGAAGGAAGGAAGGAAGGAAGGAAGGAAGGAAGGAAGGAAGGAGGGAGGGGAGGAGGGAGGGAGGGAGGGAAGGAAGGAAGGAAGAAAGAGAAGGAAGGAAGGAAGGGAGGGAGGGAGGGAGGGAGGGAGGGAGGAAGGAAGGAAGGAAGGAAGGAAGGAAGGAAGGAAGGAAGGAAGGAAGGAAGGAAGGAAGGAGGGAGGGGAGGAGGGAGGGAGGGAGGGAAGGAAGGAAGGAAGAAAGAGAAGGAAGGAAGGAAGGAAGGAAGGAAGGAAGGAAGGAAGGAAGGAAGGAAGGAAGGAAGGAAGGAGGGAGGGGAGGAGGGAGGGAGGGAGGGAAGGAAGGAAGGAAGAAAGAGAAGGAAGGAAGGAAGGAAGGAAGGAAGGAAGGGAGGGAGGGAGGGAGGGAGGGAGGGGAGGAGGGAGGGAAGGAAGAAAGAGAAGGAAGGAAGGAAGGAAGGAAGGAAGGAAGGAAGGAAGGGAGGGAGGGAGGGAGGGAGGGAGGGAGGAAGGAAGGAAGGAAGGAAGGAAGGAAGGAAGGAGGGAGGGAGGGAGGGAGGGAGGGAGGGAAGGAAGGAGGAGGAAGGAAGGAAGGAAGGAAGGAAGGAAGGAAGGAAGGAAGGAAGGAAGGAGGGAGGGAGGGAGGGGAGGAGGGAGGGAGGGAGGGAAGGAAGGAAGGAAGAAAGAGAAGGAAGGAAGGAAGGAAGGAAGGAAGGAAGGAAGGAAGGAAGGAAGGGAGGGAGGGAGGGAGGGAGGGAGAGGAGGAGGGAGGGAAGGAAGAAAGAGAAGGAAGGAAGGAAGGAAGGAAGGAAGGAAGGAAGGAAGGGAGGGAGGGAGGGAGGGAGGAAGGAAGGAAGGAAGGGAGGGAGGGAGGGAGGGAGGGAAGGAGGGAGGGGGAGGAGGGAGGGAAGGAAGAAAGAAGGAAGGAAGGAAGGAGGGAGGGAGGGAGGGAGGGAGGGAGGAAGGGAGGGAGGGAGGGAGGGAGAGGAGGAGGGAGGGAAGGAAGAAAGAAGGAAGGAAGGGAGGGAGGGAGGAAGGAAGGGAGGGAGGGAGGGAGGGAGGGAGGGGAGGAGGGAGGGAGGGAAGGAAGGAAAGAGGAAGGAAGGAAGGAAGGAAAGGAGGGAGGGAGGGAGGGAAGAAAGGAGGAGGAAGGAAGGAAGGAAGGGAGGGAGGGAGGGAAGGAAGGAGGAGGAAGGAAGGAAGGAAGGAAGGAGGGAGGGAGGGGAGGAGGGAGGGAGGGAAGGAAGGAAAGAGGAAGGAAGGAAGGAAGGAAGGAAGGAAGGAAGGAAGGAAGGAAGGGAGGGAGGGAGGGAAGGAAGGAAAGAGGAAGCAAGGAAGGAAGGAAGGAGGGAGGGGAGGAGGGAGGGAGGGAAGGAAGGAAGAGGAAGGAAGGAAGGAAGGAAGGAAGGAAGGATGGGAGGGAAGAAAGGAGGAGAAGGAAGGAAGGAAGGGAGGGAGGGAGGGAGGGAAGGAAGGAAGGAAGGAGGGAGGGAAGGAAGGAAAGAGGAAGGAAGGAAGGAGGGAGGGAGGGAGGACAAAGGGGAGGAGGGAGCGAAGGAAGGAGGAAGGAGGGAAGGAAGGAAGGAGGGAGAAGAAGGTGGGAGGGAGGAAGGAAGGAAGAAAGGAAGGAGGAAGAAGGAGGGAAGGAAGGAAGGAAGGAGGGAGGGGAGGTGGGAGGGAAGGAAGGAAAGAGGAAGGAAGGAAGGAGGGAGGGAGGGACAAAGGGGAGGAGGGAGGGAAGGAAGGAGGAGGAAGAAAAGGAGGGAGGGGAGGGAGGAAGGAGGAAGAAGGAGGGAAGGAAGGAGAGGAGGGAGGGAGGAAGGAGGAAGAAGAAGGAAGGAAGGAAGGAGGGAGAAAAGGTGGGAGGGAGGAAGGAAGGAAGAAGGAAGGAGGAAGAAGGAGGGAAGGAAGGGAGGAGGAGGGAGGGAAGGAAGGAAGAAAGGAAGAAGGAAGGGAGGGAGGGAAGGAACAAGGAAGGAGGGAGAAGAAGGAGGGAGGAAGGAAGGAAGGGAGAAGGAGGGAGGAAGGAGGAAGGGAGGTAGGAGGAGGGAGGGAAAGAGGGAGAGAAGGAGGGAGGGAAGGGAGGGAGGAAGGAAGGAAGGAAGGAGGGAAAGGAAATGAAAAGAAAGAAAGGAGGGAAAGGAAGGAAGGAAGGAAGGAAGGAAGGAAGGAAGGAAGGAAGGAAGGAAGGAAGGAAGGAAGGAAGGAAGGAAGAGCATTTCTTCTAATATGCTTCTCAATAACCTTCTTCTCTTTCAAGACTCCCACCTAAGTTTCCAAGTTAGGCAAGAGAGAGCGAGATGGTTGGATTCACACAACCTGCTAAACTCAGGTCAACGGAAATTCCGTGAGCTTCATTCCCACAACAGCCTGCAGGTGACCTTTTTTTTGGGGGGGGGGCTAAATGCATGATGCAGACCCCACCCAGGGGGGCAAGCGGAGCTCAGCTGCTGAAGGCAACGAAGACAACCAATCAATCCAGTAAGCGGGTTTACAGCAAGCCTCAGACGTAGCCTTCCTTTCACCCAGAAGGCCCTACGGAGCAGGCGGGGCGCGTGAAAACATGAAGGCCTCCCCTGCCACCCTGAAGTGGAAGCCCCGCCCCCTTTCTGCCATGTACATTAAAAAGGCGGAGCTTCCCTTGTGCGTTCACAGCCGCATAGCATAGCATAGCTGGCTGGGGAATTCTGGGAGTTGAAGTCCACAAGGCTTAAAAGTTCCCAAGTTTGGACCGCCTTACTCTCTACAACTCTGGACAAATGGCTGTCCAGTCTCTTCTTGAAGACCTCCAGTGATGGAGCACCCACAGCTTCTGAAGGCAAGCCCTTCCACTGAAGAACAGAACAACAGATTGGAAGGGACCTTGGAGGTCTTCTAGTCCACCCCTTGTTCAAGCAAGAGACCCTCTTTCATTCCGGACAAATGGCTGTCCAGAATGTCTTCTCGAAACCTCCGGTGGTGGAGCACCCACAAAGCGCTTCTTCCACGGATGAATCCTTCTCACTAGGGGGAAATTTCTCCGCTGGGTCCTTCCTTACCCTCCCAGGACTTCCTTCGTGTTCAGTTTGTAAATATCTTTGAAGTCTCCGGTCCTCAGTGTGACAATGCGATGGGTGAAAGGCGCAGGGGGCGGGGGAGTGTCATCTGGAAGAGAGAAAGAGAGGGGGGGATGTTTGAAAGAGGGATCAGCTCATTTCTGCTCTGAACCAGGTTTGTCTACGGCATCCATGCTCCGAGAGTGACATCTAGGGGCCAGCAGGGTGGTCTGTGCCTGGCTTGTCCCAAGTAACCAGGTTGGTGCAAGTGGATCATAGAATCATAGGCTTGGAAGGGACTTTGGAGGTCATCTAGCCCAACCCCCTGCTAAGGCAGGAAACCCTATACCAGGGGTAGGCAACCTTGGCTCTTTTATGACTCGTGGACTTCAACTCCCAGAATTCCTGAGCCAGCCTGGCTCAGCTTGGAAACCTCTCCCTTTCCCCTTAGCGTGGCTGGCTCAGGAATTCTGGAGTTGAAGTCCACCAGTCCTAAAAGAGCCGAGGTTGCCTACCCCTGCCCTAGACCATCCCAGACAAATGGTTGCCCAATCTCTTTTTTTAAAAAAGCCGCCTTTCTCTGCAACGTCTGAAGGCAAACCATTCCACTGATCAAATTGTTCTCACTGTTAAAAAGTTTCTCCTTAATTCCAGGTTGCTTCTCTCCTTGGTTAGTTTCCATCCATTGCTTCTTGTCCTGCCCACTGGTGCTTTGGAAAATAAATTGATTCCCCCCCCACCCCCCACTCTTCTTTGGGGCAGCCCCTGAGATATTGGAAGACTGCTATCATGTCCCCCCTCATCTAGCCTCCAGTCCCCTGATCCTCTTTGTTGCTCTTCTCTGTACCCTTTCTTAGAGTCCCAACATCTTCTTTACATCGTGGTGACCAAAACTGGATGGAGCATTCCAGGTGTGGCCTTACCAAGGCCTTGTAAAGTGGTATTAACACTTCACTTGATCTTGATTCTATCCCTCTGTTAATGCAGCCCAGCACTGTGTTGGCTTTTTTGGCAGCTGCAGGACACGGCTGGCTCCTATTAAGGGATTGTCCACTAGGACTTCGAGATCCCTCTCACAGTTGCTACTATTGAGCAAGGTACCACCTATACCAGGGGTAGGCAACCCCGGCTCTTTTATGACTCGTGGACTTCAACTCCCAGAATTCCTGAGTCAGCTGACTCAGGAATTCTGGGAGTTGAAGTCCATGAGTCATAAAAGAGCCGAGGTTGCCTACCCCTGACCTATACTATACCTGTGCACTTGGTTTTTCTTGCCTAAATGTAGAACCTTACTTTTCTCACAGCTGGATTTAAAACATTTAAAACTTATCAACATCATTTAGATAGCTCAGTATATTGTGTTTAGAAAAAGGAAAGGGGAAAAAATTCTATTAATATTTTGGGTATCAGTCCTGCAAGCATAAACTTATTTGGCTTATTTGTCCAAAGCTGAGGATAATGTCGAAATAGATCCACTACCTTTCACATGGAAATTTTGTAATATTTATATACTAAAACTTTCACTCCTAACCTGGTTATTGTACTTATATACACAATTCCTGTTGCTAAGTGAGACAATTGTTAAGTGAATATTGTCCCATTTTATGACTTATTTCCCTCACGGTTGTTAAGTGAATCACTGAAGCTGTTAAACTAGTGACACGGTCGTTAAGTGAAATCCGGCTTCCCCATTGACTTTGCTTGTCAGAAGGTTGCAAAAGGGGATCACATGACTCCAGGATACCAAAACCATCATAAATATGAGTCAGTTGCCCAACGTTGGAGTTTTGATCACCTGAACACAGGGGATGCTGCAACGGTCATAAGTGTGAAAAACAGTCACAACACCCTTTTTTCAGTACCGTTGTAACTTCGAACGGTCACTAAAGGAATGGTTGTAAGTCAAGGACCACCCAATAGTTCATTTGTTTTTGCTTGTAAAATTTAGAGGCCGCCCGTCTTACCTCAGGGTAACTCCTGGCGGCTTGCAATCATCAAGGATAAAAACGATTGTAAATTAATGACATAAATAAGTTAGCACAAAAAGTCCAACCCTGCAGCGCAATTAAAAGATGGGGGGGGCGGGAGCAGGAGGGGGTGTTAGTCGATCAACACCCCCACCGTTATGTTCCACCTGTCATGGTTCCAACAGATGAAACTCTTCAAAAGAATTTCGAGGCATTGTTTACCTTAAAGGATCTTTTATTCAAGAAAACGAAGTATCGGAACTACATAGTTAAAGCCCCAAACTGAATTCCCCTCCCCCCCTCCGCCCCCCCCGGCACAAAGTAGCAAAGCACAATTCCCTCCTCCAATTAATAGTCATAAATCACATTCCCCAATTAGCTCGAAGCACGGGCTTTCTCCCCAGCTCTCCTGCCTGCCAATTCTTTATCAGCGCTGGGCTCAGTAACCTTGATTCTCACGCCAGGTTTAGTGTTGTTATGTCTAGCTGGACTCTCATCCACATCCCGCCCCCTCCCAGCATCAACGAACTCTAAAAGCGAAAGAGAAAAATGGCTGCATTTTCATCTGTTGTCAAAGCAAGAACATCCAATGTTGGCAGCGTTGACACCCCCACTGGAGGGTCTTCAGGCCCTTCCAAAAAGGTAGGAGGGTTGGGGCCATCCTCACATCGGGGGCTCAAGACCCTCATGTTTCTCTAACAGGTAGTCCTCGACTTATGACCCAAATTTCTCTTGCTGAGTGAGATGGTTGCTAAGTGAATTTCGTCCCGTTTTAAGACCTGTCTCGCCGCAGTGGCGAAGTGAATCACTGCAACTGTTAAATTAGGTCGTTAAGTGAATCTGGCTTTCCCCATTGACTTTGCTGGCCGGGAGGTCGCAAAAGGGGATCACATGACGCCGGGGGAGGACGCTGCGACTGTCATGACTATGAGTCAGTTGCCAAGTTCTGAATTTTAATCACAGGGCTGCTGCAACAGTCGTGTGAAAAATGGCCAGAAGTCCCTTTTTTCAGGGCCGTTGTAACTTTGGATGGTCACTAAATGAACTGTTGTAAGTCGAGGACTACCTGTGCTATTCTGAAGTATAATAGGCTGTATATATTTATATGTGTGGACTACATATTTGTATTTCTGCACAAGACCAAGCTTTAAGAAGAAATGCATCCCAAGCCAGAATGGAGAAGAACAGCAAATGTTGTCTCTGCAAAGAAGCTGAAGAAACAGTGGACCAACAACTGCTGCAAGGAGATCGCCCAGACTGACTGCAAACAACGGCACGACAAAGTAGCCACAACGGTTTCTGCAAGAAACACCAGTTGCCTGCAAGCAAGGACTGGTGGGACCACAAAATAGAGAAAATCCTAGGAAATGAAGAAGCTAAATTGCTCCGGGACTTTAGAACGCAAACCGAGAGGCACCCGTCACAAAACAACCCAGACTTAACAATTGTCAATAAAAAAAAGGCTAAATAAATAAATAAATAGCTTGAATAGCGGACGTGGCAGAACCTGGAAACAGCAGAATAGAAGAGAAAAAAAAAATCATAAAATACAAAGACCTGCAACTAGAAGTGTGGCAAAGGAAAGCAAAAGGGGTCCCAACAGTAATAGGAGCCTCGGGGGGGGGGGGGAAATCCCAAAATATCTGGAACACCACTTGGACAACCTCGGCATTGCCACAATCCCCATCGGTCAATTGCAAAAGGCAGTTTGAGTCGGAACAGCTGACATCCTGCAACGAGACCGCTAACACCATCAAACAATCCACGTCTCATTATCCCGGGTCCTCGAGAAGGACTCAATAGGGCAGGGGTCCCCAATTTATGGGCCGCGGCCCACCGGCCACCGGGCTGCAGGACAAGCTGGCCAGTGCGCGGACACATTTTGCGCGCACTCAGCCCCACTCGCGCTAGCGCCCTCCGGGCCCATTTGTGCATGTGTGTCGGGCTAGCAACAGCAGCTAGCGCCCACACGCCTACACAAATGGGCCCGCTGGTGCCCTGTGGGTGCGTGTGGCCCCGTGTACAGGCGCGCACAAGTTTCCCAGCTGCTCGCTTTCCCTCCAGGCCGCCAGCAAGAAAAGGTTGGTGACCTCTGCCATGGGGGCATAAAAATGCTAAATTCGAGTCCAAACAGCTGGCTGACCTCTGTGTGACCAACTGCAATAATAATACAGGCCATCCTTGACTTACAAAAGTTCACAGTTGCAACGGCACTGAAAAATGTGACATGACAGTGGCGACTTTTGCAACATCCCCAGGGTCACGTGATAAAAATTGAGACGCTTAGCAACTGGCATGTACTTACGACGGTTGCCGTGATTCCCTTTTGCGACCTTCTGACCGGCAAAGCCAATGGGGAAGCCAGATTCACTTAACGACCGTGTCACTGGCTTATCAACTGCAAGAAAGGTCGTAAAACAGGGCAAAACCCACTTAACACATGTCTCACTTAATGACAGAAATCTTGGGCTCAATTGTCGTCGTAAATTGAGGACGGCCTGCAATTGCTTTTTTCTGACTGCCCCCTGTTGACACTTTTTGGAGGCCAGCTGAAAACTCCAGGCTGTCCTCGACTTATAACCGTTCGTTCAGTGACGTTTTGAAGTTACAACATCATTGAAAATAGTGACTTATGACCATTTTTCACACTTATGACCGTGGCATCATCCCTGGTGAACATTCAGTTGCTTGACCACTGATTCATATCTAGGACAGTCGCAATGTCCCGGGGTTATATGATCCCAATTTGTGTGACTTTCTGACAAGCAAAGCCAACGGGGAAACCACGTGACTAACTTACTGCGGCAAGAAAGGTCGTAATGTGGGGCAAGATGCACCCAACCCCTGTCTCACTTAACGACAGAAATTTTGGGCTCGACTGTGATCATAAGACTACCCCTATTTACAAAGGTTGCCCCCCCCCAGATTACAGGATCCCCCATTTACAACTTTTTACCGAGTCAGATTCACTTAAGAACCACGTGATTCGCTTAAACACGAAGCGATTCGCTTAACGGCCGCGACGACCCAGGACATAAAATCGGGGAGGACTCATTTTAACAACCACCTGGCTTAGCATCGGAGACTGTGGTCCGAATTGCGGCCATACGTCAAGGTTTACCTGGACCTGCCGTCCTAAGGACTAGAAACTTGCCAAGGGACGCACGCTTCTCCTTCCACCAGAGCCCTGCTCAAAGCCGGACCTGAAGCCAGCAACCCCTGACGACCTTACCCAAGATCAGGGAGGGGTCTTCCTTGCCAAAGTCCGGAGTGAGGTAGGGGCTGGAGCCCGGTTCCGCAGAGCTGGCAGTCTCTTCGCTTCCGGGGGACGGAGAGACCCCCGCCGCCTCAGGAGCAGGGCAGAGGGACTCTTCAGCCAAAGTCCTGTCACTCTCTTGGGTGGCGGGGCTGGGGGGCTCCGCTGCCGGCCCCGGGACCTGGTCAGGGGACCCCTCCTTCTCCTCTGGTTTGGGGGTCTCTCCGGGCGTGGGCTCTTGGGCAGACGGAGAGCCAGCCGCCGGCTCTTCGGGACTCTGTGCGCTGGGGGCTGCCGGGGTCTCTTCTGGAATATCTCCTAAGCTGAAACAGGGAGACTCAACTGAGATCCTCGGGCCGAGGTTTTTAAAAGACCCCAGCCCCAAATGCTGCAGGATTGAAGAAAGCCCCGAAGTGGGGGGGGGGGGTTCCCCATAAGGCCCCGCCTAGAAATTGGCCCAGTTCAGGTCATCTGCTTCCCCTTAAAAGTCCTCAATGCAACTTGTAATCAAAATCTGGAGGCTTGGCAACTGGCATGTGCTTCGGACGGTTGCAGCATCCCCGGGGTCACCCCGGGGCTCCGTTTTGCGGCCATTCTGGCCAGCAGAATCGAAGGGGAAGCCGGATTCTCTCTTAACAACCCTGGGGCTAACTGGACAGCTGCCCTGATTCGCTGTGACAAGAACAGTCGTAAAAATGGGGGCAAAGCTCGCCGCACCGCTGTCTCGCCGAGCAATAGAAATTTCGAGCTCCGATGTGGTCCGTACGTAGAGGACCCCCTGTATGAGCCACCACCAAGGGAAGCCAATAGGAGAGAATAGCAGATAGACCCAGTTCACATCTTTGGGGGGGGGGGGTTTCCTGGACAGTTCAGGGAGTACCAAGGACCCCATAGTCTTCCTCTTCTTCCTCCTCTTCTTCTTCCACCTCAGACCCCCCCCCCTCTGCAACCAACTCAGAGAGCATCAAGGAGGCCACAAGACTGAGCTCCCCACAAGCTACGGCTTGCCTGGATCCTCCTCCTCCTCCTCCTCCTCCTCCTCCTCCTCCTCCTCCTGTCTCATTCTTCCTCCCCCCATCTCCCTTGATTTCCTCATCACCATCCTTGTCATCCTCCTCTTCCTCCTCCTCCTCCTGTCTCCATCTTCCTTCCCTCTCCTTCTCTTTCTCCTTCTCCATCTCCTTGATTTCCTTCTCCTCCTTGTCATTCTTCCTCCTCTTCCTCCGCCTCCTGTCTCCATCTTCCTTCCTTCTCCTTTTTCTTCTTTCTCCTTTCTCCTCCTCCTCCTCCTGTCTCCATCTTCCTTCTCTTTCTCCCCCTCCTCCTTCTCCTCCATCTCCTTCTCCTCCTCCTGTCTCCATCTTCCTTCCTTCTCTTTCTCCCTCTCCTTCTCCTTTCTCCTCCTCCCCATCTCCCTTGATTTCCTTCTGCTCCTCCTCCTCCTGTCTCCATCCTTCCTTCTCTTTCTCTTTCTCTTCCTTCTCTGTCTCCTTTTTCTTCTCTTTCTCCTTTCTCCTTCTCCTCCATCTCCCTTGATTTCCTCCTCATCCTGTCTCCATCCATCCATCCTTCTCCTTTTTCTTCTCTTTCTCCTTCTCCATCTCCTTGATTTCCTCCTCCTCCTCCTCCTCCTCCTCCTCTTCCTCCTCCTCCTGTCTCCATCCTTCCTTCCTTCTCCTTTCTTCTCTTTCTCCTTTCTCCTTCTCCTTCTCCTCCTCTTCCTCCTGTCTCCACCTTCCTTCTCTTTCTCCCCCTCCTCCTTCTCCTCCATCTCCTTGTCCTCCTCCTCCTCCTGTCTCCATCTTCCTTCCTTCTCTTTCTCCCTCTCCTTCTCCTTTCTCCTCTTCTTCCTCCTCTGCACTTTGCAATGGTTTCCTGATCATCTCGAGGTCCCGGCGTGACTTTATCCCAGCACACGCAGCCTGGAGCAGCAGCCCACAAGGAACCGTCTCCATTGTAGCACCCACCCAAACTGCCAAACTGGTTCAAGGGCAGTCACTGGTCTTCCAAAAAACAACAACACCCCTACTCCCCCAACCGGTTGATTCTCTCCCCGTGCATCTGCACCCCAGCCCGTTTGCAAACATGGACCTATTGCTTTGCTCGCTGTACAGGTGGGCCTATTTGTAGAAGGCCCTCAAATCAAGGGATGTGGTGGTTGAAGAACGTTACCTGTTCACCTTCGCTGGGCAGCTGAAACTGTGCTGGATGTGCAGAGGCTTCTGTTGATCATCCTTGTGGTCACCTGGGTGGTCCTTCACTTCCTGGGACTCACCTGGGCTGCCTTCTTTCTCAGCTTGGCCCTGGTCTGTTGGCTTCTCTTTCTCCTGGGCTGGACCTTCCGGAAGCACATTTTCTCCCCCTCCCCCACTATCCTGCACGCTGCTGGTTTCTCCGTCCTTCTCCATCCTCTGGATGAGCAGGGGGTTGGACTAGAAGACCTCCAAGGTCCCTTCCAACGCTGTTATTCTGTATTCTGCACGTCCAGGAAAACTGCTGAGGCGCTGAAGATCTATGAGCGTGTTCCCCGGGGAATTTCCTGCAATATAAAAAATGAGATTGGGTCTCATTGGCCACCCGAGTTGCCCCGTGGGCTTCAACCCAGGCGCGGCTTTCCAAGAGAGAAAATAGTGGCCAACTTAAACCTTAAGAAGTGCTAACAGGTTGATGTGCCAGCTTGTTCTTAATGCTTTCTTCAAGCACACTGTGTCCCTCGGGATACCGTTGTAAAAAGAAGCAGGCTTCCAATATCTGAGGAGCTGTCACAGAGAAGTGGGATGGGGGTGGGGGGTGGTCAACCTATTCTCCAAAAGACCTGAAGGCAGAACAAGAAATAACGAATGGAAACTAACCAAGGAGAGAATCAATCTGGAACTAAGGAGAAACTTCCCGACAGAACAATTAATCAGTCGGATGCAGTGATGGGATTCAAATAACAACCGGTTCTTTGTGTGGATGCCGCTTCTGGATGTCCATTCTGGGCCTGGGCAACAAAAAAATAGCTACCAAACTGGTGCAAACTGGCTGAATCCCACCCACTGGTCAGATGGCTTCCATCCTGAAGTTGTGGATGCTCCATCACTGAAGGTTTTTAAGAAAAGCCATTTGTCTGACATAATATAGGCTTTCCTGCTTGAGCAGGGGGGTTGGACTAGAAGACCTCCAAGGTCCCTTCCAAGTCTACTTTCCCAAGGATACTTGGGAAAAGATCTGGGTGAGAAATGTAAAATTCACACAGGCCCAAAATTTAAGAGAGAACTTTTATAAAATGTTTTATAGGTGGCACTTAGATCCTAAAAAATTAGCAAGTATGTATCCGAACTGCCAGCCCAAATGTTGGAGGTGTGGCTGTGAGGATGCAACGTATTTTCATATATGGTGGATTTGTAAAAAGGTTAAAGCTTTCTGGATTAAAATTTGGTGGAATATGCAAAAAATATTTAAGAAAAGGATAAAGTTTTGTCCGCAATTGTTTTTACTGGGCATTATTACAGATACTACCGTTGTGGACACTAAGTTGATGTTGAATTTAATTACGGCAGCGAGACTTTTAGTGGCGCAATATTGGAAGAAGGAAGAACTGCCGACTATAGAAGAATGGACTTTAAAAGTCTCCAATTTGGCGGAAATGGCAAAGATTTCAGCGTACTTGAAAGACCAGTCGCAACAGAGATATATTGTGGAGTGGAGAAGATGGATTGATTACATCCAAAATAAATATGGGACTAAAAAGTTTCACCTAGCATTTGAATAAGTATTGGATTTATGTGATATATAAATTACTTGTAGTTATTTTGATAAGAGTTAAAGTGCGATAGAATTTAATATTTTATTGTTGTTTGCATATGGTAGATTATGATTGTTTGTATTTTTATACCCTGTATTTTGCTCTGGGAAGTCGGGGAGGGGGGAGGGGGAGGGGAGGGGAGGTTTGGGGAGGTTTGGGGAGAGGGGAGGGGGTTGGGAGGGGTTTTGTTTTTTAAAAAATGTACTGTAAAACTTTTCAATAAAAAAAAAAAGGTCCCTTCCAAGTCTGTCATTCTGTGATTCTGTCCTCTCCCTTCTTCCTGGAGAAGCTCTAAAGCTAGAAAAATCCGTCCATGTGGCTTGCAGGCTGACTAGGAAGCAACGTTGTGGGTGCTCCAGCACTCAAGGTTTTAAAGAAGAAATTGGACATCCACCTGTCTGAAATGATATAGGGACTCCTGCCTGAGCAGGGGGCTGGACTAGAAGACCTCCAAGGTCCCTTCCAGCTCTATTATTATTATTATTATTATTATTATTATTGTTGTTGTTGTTGTTGTTGTTGTTGTTGTTGTTGTTGTTGTTGTTGTTGTTGTTATCCCACTAGGTGTGCCTCACCAGCCTTTAGGGCTGCTGCCCCCCAAAAGGAGAAATCTGTTTGGAAGGGTGCTCCAGGTGACTAGTCCTCAACGTACAACAGTTCGCTTAATGACCATTCAAAGTTACAACGGCACTGAAAAAAGTGACTTATGACCATTTTTCACCCGAGCACTGCAGCATCCCCCACGGTCACGTGATTTACATTTGGGTGCTAGACAGCTGGCTCACATTTATGACGGTCGCAGCATCCCAGAAGGCTCACGTGATTCCCCTTTTGGCAAGCAAAGCCAGTTTCACTTAGCAACCGTGTCACTGACTTAGCAACTGCAGCGATTCACTTTGCCAACATGGCAAGGAAAGTCGTAAAATGGGCCCAAACTCAGCAACATACATTTGGGGCTCAATTGTGGTCCTACGTCGAGGACTGCCGGCCCTACCATCATGGGGGAGGGAGGGGAAGGCCTTCAAAATATCGCAAGCGCCTGCTTCGATTCCAATTCCCGCTTCTCTACAGCCTGTTTCTAGACCAGGATTAATTCTGGATGAGTGTGAGATGACATCATGTAGGGAAGAAGTAGAATTGTTCGACGAGATTGCCTTAATATAGTTTGGCCATTCCTTCTAGTAGGAAACCAGAAGCGAAGGCATTTTTAAAAGGGGATAATTCGGTGCCCTCGTCCGCCACCCTGACGATTAAGGACTCGCTTCCCCTTTGAGCTTGGTTAATCAATAAATTAGGCCCAGGAGGGCACCTTGCCAGCCTGCTGCCCTTTTAAGCTATTGCTTTACCCCACTGTTGGCGCAGACACTTTAGGAAAACTCCTGGTTGCATAAAGTGGCATTTGGCCTTCGGTTGCTGCCGAATTTCGCCGCCTTCCTTCCTCAATCGGCTAACTCTTTTCGCTAGTTTGGAATCGTTCCGTGGCACGGGAAGCCACGCCGCGCGCCAGAAAAGTAAGACGATCCAGTCCCTGAGACCTCTGCCCGCAGCCGCAGAGAAGATTCTACTTTTCCAAAACTTTGTAATGCGCCCTAGAAGGATCCCAGCACAGAGAACATTCATAGTTGTCGTCGCTCGGAGCTGCCGCCAACTTGATGGCGGATATATCCAGCCATCGAGAAAATCCGGAGAGGTGCAGCTTAGCGCCGGGTGAGAGCGGCTGAGTTTTAAAAAAAGTGGGCAACCTCCAGCTTCCAGGTGCTGGCAACAAGGTTGGACCAGAAGCTGGCCAGAAGGCGCCACCGAGACCCCCATGAGGGGGCCTTGTGTTCTCCCTAGCCACGATCCCCTCTAGAAAACCTCACGAGACACAAAATGAAGGTTGAAGGAAAGACTCGCCCACGGCTGGCTTCAACTGAGCCAACCCTGGCTTGATCTCACCTTGCCCAACCGCTGTTGGTTGAAGATCTCCAGCAGCTTCTGGAGATGTTTTGGGCAGAGCAGCCCACAGCAAACCTGTGCAGGGGGACCCCGAAGACTTGCCTGTCCACGTCAACTAGATTTGAGCAAGAAAAGGCTGCCGTGGGCTTCTCTTTGGGGAACCCACCCACCCACCCCCCAAAAAAACCAGCTCGTGGAGGCCACCTCAACTGGAGTTGACCTGGGCAGGTAACCCTGAGTCAGGAGCCCTGCAAGGAACTCACCAAGAGGCCGAGAGCGGGAATGTGCTGAGCCCTCCGTGCAGCCCTCTTGCCACCTCTGGCCAAGGCCACCGAGCAGCAGACGCTGCCGTTGCGGTCGGCGAGGGTCTTCCTCTGCGTCCCCTTCTACACCCCGTGTAACAGAGCCGGATTAAGGGCAGGGAGAGGGGAGTCTCTTTTACCCAAGGCGCTGGGCAGAATTATGAGCTTGCTGCCGCTCTCTGTCTCTGGGGCCACCTGTTCTCGCTGGCCCCGGTTCAAAGGACAGTCCATTCTGCTGCCTGCTGCCTGCTCCCAGGCTGGACGGGAGGAGAATTTCAGCAAACAAGAGAGCAGAAAATGACGCACTCTCCCCAATGAACTCTCCAGGCCCGTCAGGCCGGATTTTCCACCGCTGGTGGTGGCGGCAACAGCCCTTCAGAATTTTCAAGGGAGGTGAGCAGGCGGCGGGGGGGGGGTTACTTCAGGGCTCAGATCAGACCCCAGACCTCCCAGGTGGCCTTGGGTTTCAGCCAGGCGAGCGGCGTGAGATTGCTCCTCTTTTAAACGGGCAGGATGGTGCCACGTTGGCAGGGAATATGGGTCCGGAGAGCAAGAAGGAAAAGGATAGGAGAGTGGATCGGTTAGGCCAATGTTTTTCAACCTTGGCAACTTTTAAGAGGTGTGGACTTCAACTCCCAGGATTCCCCAGCCGTCATGTTTTAAGATAGAACTCCCAGAATTCCCCAGCTGTCATGTTTTAAGATAGAACTCCCAGAATTCCCCAGCCGGCATAGTTTAAGATGGGTGGACTTCAACTCCCAGAATTCCCCAGCTGGCATAGTTTAAGATGGGTGGACTTCAACTCCCAGATTTCCCCAGCTGGCATAGTTTAAGATGGGTGGACTTCAACTCCCAGAATTCCCCAACCATCATGTTTTAAGATACATGGACTTCAACTCCCAGAATTCCACAGCTAGACCAGTATTTTTCAACCCTGGCAACTTTAAGAAGTGTGATTTTAACTCCCAGAATTCCCCAGCTGGCATAGTTTAAGATGGGTGGACTTCAACCCCCAGAATTCCCCAGCTGGCATAGTTTAAGATGGGTGGACTTCAACTCCCAGAATTCCCCAGCTGGAATAGTTTAAGATGGGTGGACTTCAACTCCCAGAATTCCCCAGCTGGCATAGTTTAAGATGGGTGGACTTCATCTCCCAGAATTCCCCAGCCAAATCAGCGTTTCTCAACCTTGGCGACTTTCCAGTAAGTGGACTTGAACTCTTAGAATTCTGGGAGTTGAAGTCCACTTACCTTCAAGTTGCCAAGGTTGAGAAACACTGAGAAACCTCACACGAGGCAGTAGCCGGGTACCACGCAAGATAATCTATACTAGTGAAGCTTCCCCATTGGTGTTCCAAACATTTGGCCAACGGGTCCTTCAATCTCTTTCCTTACTTTCCCCAAAAATCAGTGCTGTTTGTAGGAAAAAGCCAGATTCTGCGGTGAAGATGGAGCTCCTTGTGGGAAAGAAAGTAGCGTGGGTGGACTTCTTGATCCCTGAAAGACATGGACAAAAAGATGACCAGCACCAAGGTGGATGGACTCAAGTTCAGCGGTGGTGAGGCCATCGTTGGAAGATCTGGTGTTCCGATGGTGGAATAGGTAGGGCACAGTTCATCCTGGAGAATATCCTGGATATCTTCTATCTATGTAGTCACCGAGACTCAACAATGAAATGATGGAACATCAGTCAATCAGCACGAAGACCTTGACCTCTGTAGAAGTCTACAACGCTGGGAAAGGTGGAAGGGAAGAGAAAAATGGATGACCATCAATAAGGAGGCGGACTCAGATACAGTGGTGGCGGGGTTACTGTTGGAAGAGCTGAAGGACCAGGTTAGGGAGACATTGTGATGGAGAACGCCTATCTATGAGGTCGCTAGGAGTCAATACCAGGAGGAGGAGGAGGAGCAGGAAGAGGAGGAAGATAACTATGGGGTCCTTGATGCTTTCTGAGCTGGTGGTTTTCTTGCAGACATTTCATGACCCAACTAGGGAACATCATCAGTGCTAAAAGGGAGGAGGAGGACAACTGCAGGGTCCTTGATGCTCTCTGAACTTGGTTGTTTTCTTGCAGACGTTTCATGACCCAACTAGGGCACATCATCAGTGCTAGAAGGGAGTGGGATGTGTGGAGGAGGAGGAGGAGGAGGACGATGACGACGAAGACTATGGGCTCCTTTCATGACCCAACTAGGGAACATCATCAGGGCTAAAAGGGAGAGGGGTTTGCAGAGAGGAGGAGCAGGAGCAGGAGGAAGATAACTATGGGGTCCTTGGTGCTCTCTGAGCTGGGTCGTTTTCTTGCAGACGTTTCATGACCCAACTAGGGAACATCATCAGGGCTAGAAGGGAGGAGGAGGAAGAGGAGGAGGAGGAGGAAGAGGAGGAGGAAATGGACTGTGGGGTCCTTTTTTGCTCTCTGAACTTGGTTGTTTTCTTGCAGAGGTTTCATGACCCAACTAGGGCACATCATCAGTGCTAGAAGGGAGTGGGATGTGTGGAGGAGGAGGAGGATGACGAAGACGACGAAGACTATGGGCTTCTTCGTACTCTGTTTTTTTGCAGACATTTCATGACCCAACTAGGGAACATCATCAGTGCTAGAAGGGAGGGGGGTTTGCAGAGAGGAGGAGGAAGAGAACTTTGGGGTCCTTGATGCTCTCTGAGCTGGGTTGTTTTCTTGCAGACGTTTCATGACCCAACTAGGGAACATCATCAGTGCTAGAAGGAAAAGTGTGTGTCAATTTTTTCTGGTGTCTGAAAACCAGAAGGAAGCAGGGGAGCCAATGGGGAATGTCGTAAACACGCCTGGAGATGCTTTTCGTGGCTTTGCAAGATGTTTATTTGTCACATTTAAAGAGGCTGCAGCTGTTTGTTTTATTTTGATCATTTCGCTGTTTTGCTCGCAGGGGGAATAAATTGCAGCCAATGGTTTGGGGTATTTTTATTTTATTTTGCTATTTTTAATGCGTTAACTCCACCCGGAAGGCATATGGTTTCTTCACGAGCTTTTGAGAAGAAAAAAGCCAGCAATTGTTTTCCAGAATTTGCTGCAGAATGACTGGGAGGGACAGACATCATCATCATCATAACAACAACAACAACAACAACAACAAGCTGGGTTCGAGAGTTGCCACTTTTCCTCTGGAGATAATGCCCCAAAGCAAACCAGGTTGCTGAAAGACAGCTGGGCTGTGAATGACGCAGCCATGGTCCCGCCCACCAGCTGTGCATTTTAGGGGATCAGCCCCTAGCAGAGTTTCTCCGTCAGCTCGGTCCCAGATTCCAAAGTGAGTGGGCAGAAATGCCCCCCAAAAGTTAGTATCATTATTTATTAAATATATATCCTGCCACTGGCAGGATATATATACATTTGTGTCTCCTATTTTTTTTCCACAACAACATCCCTGCAAAGTAGGGCCCACAGGTCATAGAAATTCACTTGGCTTAACTTTGGTCTGTTAACTTTGGCCATAATTAGTAATATATCAATGCCGCCTATTTGTTTGACGTTTTATTTGATTTTTATTTATTTATTTATTTTATTTTATTAGATTTATATACCGCCCTTTCCCGAAGGAAAGTTTATAAATAAACTCAAGGCGGCAAAAATACCTAATACTCTTTCCTCCTTCTATTTTACCCTGTGAGGTGGGTTGGGCTGAGACAAAGTGGCTGGCCCAAAGTCACCCAGCCGGCTTTCATACATAAAGCAGGACTAGAACTCACCGTCTCCTGGTGATTGGCCCAAAGACACCCAGTTGGCTTTCCTGCTTTAGATGGGACTAGAATTCACTGTTTCCTGGTGATTGGCCCAAAGTCACCCAGGCAGCTTTAATGCATAAAGCAAGACTGGAACTCACCGTCACCTGGTGATTGGCACAAGGACACCCAGGCGGCTTTCATGGCTAAGGCGGGACTAGAACTCACCGTCTCCTGGTGATTGGTCCAAGGACACCCAGCTGGCTTTCATGCTTAAGGCGGGACTAGAACTCACCGTCTCCTGGTGATTGGCCCAAGGACACCCAGCTGGCTTTCATGCCTAAGGCGGGACTAGAACTCTCCGTCTCCTGGTGATTGGCCCAAGGACACCCAGCTGGCTTTCATGCCTAAGGCGGGACTAGACCTCACCGTCTCCTGGTGATTGGCCCAAAGTCATCCAGCTGACTTTGATGCTTAAGGCTGGACTAGAACTCACCATCACCTGGTTCTTAGGCCAGCGCCTTCACCACTATCCCAAACCGTCTATGCACCCCCTACCGCTGTGACCTTCATTCCATATTCCCCAAAGTTTGGCAACCTTCCTTCTTTCTTTCATCGAACTGTATAAAGTTACCCAAGATACGATCGCTATGTTTATTCAAATCCAGCCTTTTTTTTGGGGGGGGGGGGAAATAAATAAATAAAAGAGAAGCTCAGATGGATAAACTCTAATTATCGTAAGCCGCCCAGAGTTGATTTGATGTGGTGAGATGGGCAGCCAATAGATTAAGCAAACGAAATCAGTTAAATAAATACAATTTGCATCTTTTTTTTCCCCCAAGCAGGACAAAATGCAAGAGATTTTGGGATTTTCCTTTGCAGAGATCAAGCACGGAAAATAACATATATATTTTTTTTTAAAAAAAAACAAGGGTGGAAAATCTGAAGCTCCTCGTGCGAATTTCACCCCACTTTGCCTCCCGGTTCCGGGGGTGTTTTATTCCACGGGGATTCCCGGTGCCACGTTGCTTTCTTGGCGACAAAAACCATCTGACATCTTTTCCCAGCCAGCTGAGAAATCAAGGAACGGTTCAAAGTTGTGGTGTGCGACATAGCAGTGAGTTAACACCCGTGCCTGGTGCCATGTGTCTCATTAGCTTTAATCAGATAGATCCGGGTGGCAGCCGGGGAAACGGCAGCGAAGGCCTATGGTCTAATTAGCAGGGCTTTCCGAGGGCCAAAGCAACGGCACCCGTTATCCGAGTGCGGTTGCGGTGCCAAGCTTGAAGTGCACAAAAGAGCAGCTATTTCACGGCCGTCAGACGGAAGGAGGCGGGGGGTGCGGGGGGGGGGGGTGGTACCACAATTTTGGCCTGCAAGGATGGCAGCGAGGGCTGGTGCCTGTATGGGGCGGAGGACCATGATAGAACATAGAATCATAGGGCTGAAAGGGACCCTGGAGGTCTTCTAGTCCAACCCCCTCTTCAAGCAGGAGATCCAAGGCAGGTTCTCTTCGACGTACAACTTCTCATTCCGTGACCGTTTCGAAGTCGCAAGGGCGCGGGGAAAAAGTGACTCCGGAGCGTTTTTCAGAGCTACGACCTTCACAGCACCCACGTAGTCACGTGGTCAAAATTTGGATGCTTGGCAACTGACTCATATTTACGACGGTCCCCTTTTGCGACCTTCTGACAAGCCAAGTCAATGGGGGAAGCCAGATTCGCTTAACAGCTGTGTGATTCATTTAACGACCCTTGGAAATTCCCTCTCCTTCCCCAAAGAGGGTTTTTAAAAAGTCTTTCCAGAAGAAAACGAAGGAAGAAAAACAGCTCTGAAATATCATGCCTTCCGTTGACTTGGCCACTGACTCATATTTATGACGGTCGCATAAATGCGACGGTTCCCCTTTTGCGAACTTCTGACAAGCCAAGTCAATGGGGGAAGCCAGATTCGGCCATCTTAACAGCTGCAGTGATTCATGTAATGACTGTGGCAAGAAATGTCGTAAAATGAGGCAAAGCTCGCTTAACAACCGTCACGCGTAGCAACAGAAAATTTGGGCTCAATTGTGCTCATAAGAAATATATATATATATATATATATATATATATATATATATATATATATATATATATATATATATATATATATATATGTAATGCATGTATATATATATCTACATGTATATGTATATGCATATGTATATATGTGTATATGTATGTGTGTGTGTGTATTCATTTCAATTGAAGTTTGTATGGCCAATAGGCTGATACCCTGGATGATGAATAATAATAATAATAATAATAATAATAATAATAATGATAATAATAATAATAATAATAACAACAGTAATAATAAGACTAATAAGAGTAATGGTGATGGTAATAATAATAATAATAATAATAATAATAATAATAATAATAATAATAATAATAATAATAATAAAATTGGAAGGGACCTTGGAGGTCCCTTTTCCCTTGTACTTTTGATAGGGAGGTAATAAATACTAATAATAGAGTTGGAAGGGACCTTGGAGGTCATCTAGTCCAACCCCCTGCTCAGATAGGAAACCCTATACCATGTCAGACAAAATAATCACCATTTTAGATCCAAAAGGACGCCACACTCGGTCTTTCCCACCCCACCCCAGCCCCCCCCCGGCAACTGAATGCCTTCCTTGTTTATGAGTTGCGACTGAACCTTCCTGATTTTAAATGCATTTTTTTAAAAAACTTTTAATTCTTCTGCCAGAGTCACTGCAACAGGGATATGGCCGGCGATATAAATTTAATGAATAAATAACCGCTAAGGAGACAAACAAGCCTAACAGAGCTTAAGAGAAAAAAAGGTACCAAGGTGGAAAGGGGCATAGGTAGTCCTCGACTTACAACGCTTCATTTAGTGACAGTTCAAAATTGAACTTCTGACCGTTGCAGCACGTAATCAAAATTCAGACGCTGGGCAAGGGGCTCGTATTTATGACGGCTGCCACGGGATCCCCTTTTGTGACCTTCTGACAAGCGAAGTCAATGGGGAGGCCAGACTCGCTGAGCGACCAGGTCACTGAGCGAGTCACCCAACAGCTGAGTAACAAAGGTCGTCAAATGGGGCAAAATCCACTTAACCGTCTTGCTTAGGAACAGAAATTTGGGTCTCCATTGTGGTCGGTAAGTTGAGGACTGCCTGTTGTGTGCTTTTGCTCTCTGCAAGGATGATGGTTGGAACTTGCCCTGAAGTAGTAATAATAATAGTAATGATCAAGTTGGAAGGCCAAAGCTTGCATCACCCTCTGCCTCTTGCAGACTTTTTGCACGCAGGGCATCCAACCCGGCTGCAGGGAAAGCAGAGCCCGCGTCCCGTCCTGGGGCAGCTGGCAGGGACTCAAGCATGCCGGTTCCCCTGGCTACGTTGCCGTCACAGCCGGATCAGGACACCCTTTAACCTTTCTGCTCTTTCTGTGGGGGGGTTGGGGGGGGGCTGGTTGGGCAGCCCCTCCTCATTCCCCTTCCAGGGGGAAACCCGATCTCCGAGCTAAATCGAGCCCCGCTGCCAGGCGGCTGGGTGGGCATTGCCAAACGGGAGACACCCGGCTCTTACCTGCAGGCCCGGTTGCCGGCGCTCCGTAACGCACGTCACACCTTGCCCGGACGGGAGAGGCAGATGCGACCGTCCTTCGGCCATCTGGTGGGCCGGGGGGGGGGGGGCTTTACCCCCTTGGCCCAGAGAGCAGAGTTGAGGATCCGAGGAGGTGTGAGAACCAGTCAGCAACTCTGCTGGCTGGCGACCGACAATGCCAGCTACGCTAAAAAAAGCCACGTCCTTCCTCTGCCAGCACATTGCTTTGCTGGAGCATCTGGGGTCTTGGGCACCGTACGACTCCGGCTCGATGTTTTTCCTTTCGGTGACACCCTGCAGTGAACACACAACACAGCTGCGCTTTTGGCACCCAGCGGGGTCATGTGGAGCCCGGGCGATGCCAAGGGGCAGGAAAAGCAGCTCCGGATAAGCAATGTGGAGAGCCAGGAGGCAACCGTTCTCGGAAGCTGGGTCCAAGACTGGGGAAAGGGGCTTCAAGACACACCCACGCACCCACACTCCGAAGGAAGCGATGGTCGTGGAGAAGAACACCGGCGGAGGGAGTGCGTCTTGACCAGAATTGAAGGGAGAACCTCGGTTGTGCAAATATAGAACACCTAAAAGATATTTATAGGCCGGAGGCTGCGTTTTTCAACCTCGCAACTCCGTGGACTTCAATTCCCCAGGCCAGCCAGCTGGGAAATGTCTTGAACTGTGCAGGGAGTCCTTGGCTTATGACCAGAACCGAGCCCCAAATTTCAGTCGCTAAGTGAGACCGGTTAAGTGAGCTTTGCCCCAGCTTCTTGCCAAAATTGTTAAGTGAATCAGCGCAGGGGTTAAGTTAGGAGTACGGTTGTTAAAAGTGAATCTGGCTTCGCTTATCGGAAAGTCGTGAAAAGCGGATCGGGTGACCCCGGGGGGGGACGTCGCGACCGTCATAAATATGAGCCGAGCGTCCGGATTTTGATCGGACACGTAATGTAAATGTAACGCAGATGTTTGTGCGGGGAAGAATATCAACCTAGCTGTCAAGCAAAATCAAGCTTTTGATAGCGAGCGCCACACCAAGTGCACTAATCAAACAGGCGGTAAGGAAATAGGGGAACTCAGGCACCCCACAAGTTGTGTGTAGAGCAGAGGTCCCCAACCTTTTGGGCACTGGGGACCGGTTCTGTGGAGAGAGGTTTTTCCACGCACTGGTGTGCGTGGTTTTGTGTGTTGCCTGCATCCCACGGAGAGGGGTTTGCTTGTTCGTGCGGAACCGGTTGCTGGCATGCCGCGGCCCGGTACCGGTTGACGGACTGCGGGTTGGGGACCCCTGGTGTAGAAAGTAAACACAGGGTCACTCAAATGTCTATACCTCAACGCACAGAGCATGAGCCACAAAGAGGGTGAATGAGAAATTCAGGTAAATGAGGGCAGATACGATATTGTTGCCATTACGGAAACTTGGTGGGATGAAACCCACCAATGGAACACACGGCTAGAGGGATTAAAATTATTTAAAAGAAACAGACCAAATAAAAGAGGAGCAATAAGAAATAACTACATCTCTACAGAAATAGAGCACAACAATGAGGACAACTGCCTTGAATGCATTGGGGTCAGTATCAAAGTGGGGGGGGGGGGGAGAAATGACACAGGTGTTATACTCTACATAGGCCACCCAACCAGAGGAAATAAGACACACTTTTGGCTAGTCAGATAACTAAGGTCTGTAGGAAGCACGCCACAATTTATTTATTTATTTATTTATTTATTTATTTATTTATTTATTTATTTATTTATTTATTTATTTAATTAGTTTTATATACTGCCCTATTCCCGAAGGACTCAGGGCGGTTTACAGGGCAAAGTTAAAAGACAAAATAAGAGTTAAAATAGAATTAAAATAAGATTAAATAATAATTAGTAGCCCAAAGTTTAAAAATTTAAAAAGTTTAAAATGGCAACGGGGCACTTTAATTACCCTGAGGTCAACTGGGAGACAAACTCTGCACCAAGTGGAAGATCAAACAGGTGGCTGACAAGCCTAGCAGACAACTTTGTCTCCCCAAAAGTAGAGAAGGGAACTAGGGCAGTGGTCCCCAACCTTTGGGGCACCAGGGACCGGTTCCGTGGAGAGAGGTTTTTCCAAGGACCGGAGGGTGTGTGGTTTTGTGTGCTGCCTGCATCCCCCGGATGGGGCTTTTCTTGTTTGTGCGGACCGGTTGCTGGCATGCCACGGCCCGGGGAGGGGTTGGGGACCCCTGAACTAGGGGACCAGCCATATTGGACTTAATTCTCACTAACAGAGATGAAAGGATAGGTGCTGAAGCTACAGGAATGTTTGTACGAAAACCAAGAAGCTCAGAGAGCGGCAAGGACACCCCCCCTCCCCAGTGCAACTCCACACATTTTATTCTTTTGGTAAGAAATTAAGTTTGTCCCAACCCGCAAAGGCAGGGCCCTGCTACGGATGCCCCCCCTCACCCCAAAAATGCAGCCTCTAGAATCTTTCCCAGCCCCTTAGGCTCAATCCCCACCCACTGGAGAGAGAGCAGGAAGCAGTCGGAAGCCGTAGCAACGTCCCGATACAGGCAGTCCTCGGCTTGTGTCCAAAATTTATGTCACTAAACGAGACATAGGTTAAGTGAGTTCTGCCTCATTTTACCACCTTTCTCGCCCCCGCTGTGAAGGGAATCTCTGCAGTTATTAAGTTGTTAAGTAACGTGATGGGTAAGTGAATGTCGTTTCCCCATGGACTTGGCTTGTCGGAAGTTGGCAAAAGGGGATCACGTGACCCCTGGAGACGCGGCAACCGTCGTAACTATGAACCAGTCACCTGGCGTCTGAATTTTGATCACGTAACCCTGGGGACGCTGCAACCGTCGTTAACTATGAACCAATTGCCCGGTGTCTGAATTCTGATCACGTGAACACCCCCCCACCCCACCCCAGGGATGCTGCAACTGTTGTGAAATGCGAAAAACGGTGGTAAGTCACTTTTTTTCCCCCAGTAATGTTGTAAAACTTCGAACAGTCACTAAACGAACTCTTGCAGACCGAGGACAAAACTGTACTGCAGAGGGTTATTGAAAACACGGCCGCTAATCAGCAATGCACACACACACACACCCCTCCGTCCAGCGAAGAGGGACTCACAAAAGCTGGCACTTCTTGACTTGGCAACCCATAGCAAGGATGTGCTTTACAAAGCGAGGCGGGGGGGGGGGGATCCTCAGCCATGCAGGTCAGGTTTGTCCCAAAGGTGCTTAATTCGAGAGACTTCCTTGTATTTCTTTGAAGACGTTTCGCTTCTCTCCCCAGAAGCTTCTTCCGGTTCTGACTGGGTGGTGGGGGGAAGGGAAGGATTTATACTCCTTGCAGACAGCCGGCCATTTATGAAACAACAAAGCAACCACTTCACAAACGCAGGGCACAACCTCCTAGGGAGAACAATCCCACCAGGACCAGATTCAGCCGTCCGTCTGCATTTTAAAGACAAATGGCCCTCTTTCGAAGACAGCAAAGTCCACATTTTGGACGGAGAGGGACCGCCGGTTTGAAAGAGGGGTCCAAGAGGCCATCCAGGCCAAACCTGAACACCCCTCCCTCAACAGAAGGGGAGGGACACGACATCATCTATCTCCAGTCTACCACACGGTCCTTTCAGCGGTTCCAAGAAGGCTCCACGACCCGTTTGCACCACTCAGGTGACCCTGAAGACACAGGTAAACCTCCAAATGGCTGTTCTGTACCAGCCTGCTACCGGCCCTGCAGAAAAGGCAGGGACAACCCCTTTACAAAAAGGCAAGAGGCTGGAACTAAGCCTGCCAAATTTATTAACATAAAACAGAGCAAAACAAGACACGAACCATGAAACAGGAGCTATTCAAACAGTTGCCTTCAGCAAACCAGCCCTCCCACACATTCCCCTTTTATACAGTTCAGGGCGTGGCTTCTCTCTGCCTCCTTCCGAGGTGCCCCATTGCCTTCCTCTGTTTACTCCTGATTGACTGCCTCCTGCGTCGGGTGTCCTTGAACAGGGCCAGCTGTGGGTCATCTTCATCCACACTGTCAGGCTCACACAGCTGGGTCTGCGTCGTAACCAGATGGGAGGGGCCTGGCTGAGGGCTCTCATCAGCAAGCTCTCCAACACCCCCCTCCTCCTCCTCCTCTGAATCGTCCGACCCAACTGCCGAACCCACAGGCTGACCCTGAATCACAACAATGGCCTCAAGGGCTATGCAAAGGACCAGCTCTCTGCAAGGAGTATAAATCCTTCCCTTCCCCACCATCTGGTCAGAACCTGAAGAAGCTTCTGGGATGAGAAGCGAAAGGTCTTCAAAGAAAAACAAAATAAGTCCAGTTGCCTCGTGAAAAAAAGCATCTTTTTTGGGGTGGGTGGGTGGGTTTCCATCTCCAGGATAAGAGAAGAAAATAACAGCTGGAGCCCTCAATGGCCGAAAGAAATCTTTCCAGTGTCTGATTTTGCTTACGGATATATATATATTTTTTATTTAATGCAGATAAATACAAAGGCTCAACCCAACGGAGCAGAAAAAAAATGATAAAAACCGGGATGAGTTTCTGGAAGGAAGGATTAGTGGGGGGGGACGGACAAAGAGTCTCTAACTGGAAAAAAGTTTCTGTGGGTGAAGTAAGTGGGTAAAAATTTCAAAGCCAAGGAGGACGCCTCCCGCCCCCGCCCCACACACACACCGGGGGGAGCCTTTTGCACTCAGAGGGTCTTCGGGGGCCTCTGGCTTCAACGTTGAAACCGATCGGAGAAATTGGGAGTTTGTGGCACGGTCAGTGGGTGCTCGCTCGGCTTGATTTCCACGTTGGCGTATTTGCGGATGGGGTTGGCCTTGTGCACCTGGAAGGAGAGAAAAGGGAAACCTGGGTGAGGGTGGGGTCACAAGGGCAGCCCTGCCTGCTCCGGAAGGAGATGCTTGCTGAAGACCCAAGAGCAGATGGAGAGAAGAGAAAGTATAAAATAAGAAGAAGAGAGGGATATAATAAGGAGGAGAAGGGTGAGAGGAGGAGAGGAGAGAAGAGAAAATATAAAATAAAAAGGAGAAGAGAAGAATATAATGAGGAGAGGGGTGAGAGGAGGAGAGGAGAAAAGAAAATATAAAATAAGAAAGAGAAGAGAGGAATATAATGAGGAGGAGAGGGGTGAGAGGTGAAGAGAAAATATAAAATAAAAAGGAGAAGAGAGGAATATAATGAGGAGAGGGGTGAGAGGAGGAGAGGAGAAAAGAAAATATAAAATAAGAAGAGAGGAATATAATGAGGAGGAGAGGGGTGAGAGGTGAAGAGAAAATATAAAATAAAAAGGAGAAGAGAGGAATATAATGAGGAGAGGGGTGAGAGGAGGAGAGGAGAGGAGAGAAAATATAAAATAAGAAAGAGAAGAGAGGAATATAATGAGGAGGAGAGGGGTGAGAGGAGGAGAGGAGAAAAGAAAATATAAAATAAGAAGAGAGGAATATAATGAGGAGAGGGGTGAGAGGTGAAGAGAAAATATAAAATAAAAAGGAGAAGAGAGGAATATAATGAGGAGAGGGGTGAGAGGAGGAGAGGAGAAAAGAAAATATAAAATAAAAAGGAGAAGAGAGGAATATAATGAGGAGAGGGGTGAGAGGAGGAGAGGAGAAAAGAAAATATAAAATAAGAAGAAGAGAGGAATATAATGAGGAGGAGAGGGGTGAGAGGTGAAGAGAAAATATAAAATAAAAAGGAGAAGAGAGGAATATAATGAGGAGAGGGGTGAGAGGAGGAGAGGAGAAAAGAAAATATAAAATAAGAAAGAGAAGAGAGGAATATAATGAGGAGGAGAGGGGTGAGAGGTGAAGAGAAAATATAAAATAAAAAGAAGAGAGGAATATAATGAGGAGAGGGGTGAGAGGAGGAGAGGAGAGGAGAGAAAATATAAAATAAGGAGAAGAGAGGAATATAATGAGGAGGAGAGGGGTGAGAGGTGAAGAGAAAATATAAAATAAAAAGGAGAAGAAAGGAATATAATGAGGAGAGGGGTGAGAGGAGGAGAGGAGAGGAGAGAAAATATAAAATAAGGAAAAGAGAGGAATATAATGAGGAGGAGAGGGGTGAGAGGAGGAGAGGAGAAAAGAAAATATAAAATAAGAAGAGAGGAATATAATGAGGAGGAGAGGGGTGAGAGGTGAAGAGAAAATATAAAATAAAAAGGAGAAGAAAGGAATATAATGAGGAGAGGGGTGAGAGGAGGAGAGGAGAGGAGAGAAAATATAAAATAAGGAGAAGAGAGGAATATAATGAGGAGGAGAGGGGTGAGAGGAGGAGAGGAGAAAAGAAAATATAAAATAAGAAGAGAGGAATATAATGAGGAGGAGAGGGGTGAGAGGTGAAGAGAAAATATAAAATAAAAAGGAGAAGAGAGGAATATAATGAGGAGAGGGGTGAGAGGAGGAGAGGAGAAAAGAAAATATAAAATAAAAAGGAGAAGAGAGGAATATAATGAGGAGAGGGGTGAGAGGAGGAGAGGAGAAAAGAAAATATAAAATAAGAAGAAGAGAGGAATATAATGAGGAGGAGAGGGGTGAGAGGTGAAGAGAAAATATAAAATAAAAAGAAGAGAGGAATATAATGAGGAGAGGGGTGAGAGGAGGAGAGGAGAAAAGAAAATATAAAATAAGAAAGAGAAGAGAGGAATATAATGAGGAGGAGAGGGGTGAGAGGTGAAGAGAAAATATAAAATAAAAAGAAGAGAGGAATATAATGAGGAGAGGGGTGAGAGGAGGAGAGGAGAGGAGAGAAAATATAAAATAAGGAGAAGAGAGGAATATAATGAGGAGGAGAGGGGTGAGAGGTGAAGAGAAAATATAAAATAAAAAGGAGAAGAAAGGAATATAATGAGGAGGAGAGGGGTGAGAGGTGAAGAGAAAATATAAAATAAAAAGGAGAAGAGAGGAATATAATGAGGAGAGGGGTGAGAGGAGGAGAGGAGAAAAGAAAATATAAAATAAAAAGGAGAAGAGAGGAATATAATGAGGAGAGGGGTGAGAGGAGGAGAGGAGAAAAGAAAATATAAAATAAGAAGAAGAGAGGAATATAATGAGGAGGAGAGGGGTGAGAGGTGAAGAGAAAATATAAAATAAAAAGAAGAGAGGAATATAATGAGGAGAGGGGTGAGAGGAGGAGAGGAGAAAAGAAAATATAAAATAAGAAAGAGAAGAGAGGAATATAATGAGGAGGAGAGGGGTGAGAGGTGAAGAGAAAATATAAAATAAAAAGAAGAGAGGAATATAATGAGGAGAGGGGTGAGAGGAGGAGAGGAGAGGAGAGAAAATATAAAATAAGGAGAAGAGAGGAATATAATGAGGAGGAGAGGGGTGAGAGGTGAAGAGAAAATATAAAATAAAAAGGAGAAGAAAGGAATATAATGAGGAGAGGGGTGAGAGGAGGAGAGGAGAGGAGAGAAAATATAAAATAAGGAGAAGAGAGGAATATAATGAGGAGGAGAGGGGTGAGAGGAGGAGAGGAGAAAAGAAAATATAAAATAAGAAGAGAGGAATATAATGAGGAGGAGAGGGGTGAGAGGTGAAGAGAAAATATAAAATAAAAAGAAGAGAGGAATATAATAAGGAGGAGAGAGGTGAGAGGTGAAGAGAAAATATAAAATAAGAAGGAGAAGAGAGGAATATAATGAGGAGAGGGGTGAGAGGAGGAGAGGAGAGAAGAGAAAATATAAAATAAGAAGGAGAAGAGAGGAATATAATGAGGAGAGGGGTGAGAGGAGGAGAGGAGAGAAAAGAAAATATAAAATGAGAAGAGAGGAATATAATAAGGAGGGGAGGGTGAGGAGAAGAGAGGAATATAATGAGGGGAGAGATGAGGAGAGAAGAGGAGAGGAGAGGGAATATAAAACAAGAAGAAAGGAGAAGAGGAGAGGACTATAAAATAAGGAGGGGAGGGGTGAGGAGAGAAGAGGAGAGAAGCAAATATAAAATGCGAGGAGAGAATCTTTACTCTCATTTTTTATGGTGAGCACACTGGCAGACATTAGAAATGAAATTCTGAAGACACAGTTCCAAGTGGTGTTTTTTCAGCCTCGGCCAATTTAAGATGGGTGGACTTCAACTCCCAGAATTCCCCAGCTAGCATGCTATATAAACCAACAGTCCCCGACATTTCGGGCACTGGGGACCACTTTTGGAAGAAAAACAGCCTTCCCAAGACCAGGGGCGGGTGGGGAGTAAGAATGGTTTTGTGGGCAATCTAGACTCTGCGCATGCACAGATGAAGCATCGTTCGCTGGCCTGCTGCTTGCGCAGCCCAGTTCCTAACAGGTCACAGACTGGAACCGGTCCACAGGCCGGAGGTGGCGGACCCTTGCTCTTAATGCTGCACTTGTGCAAATACAGGTAGTTCTCTACTTAACAACAGTTCGTTTAGTGACCGTCCCAAGTTACGAGGGCACTGGAAAAAGTGACATGACCGCTTCTCACAGTTACGACCGTTGCGGCATCCCCAGTGTCACATGCTCAAAATTCAGACACTTGGCAACTGGTTTCACATTTATGACGGTTGCGGCGTCCCGGGGTGTGTGTGTGTGTGTCACGTGATGATCCCCTTTTGCGACCTTCTGACAAGCAAAGTCAAGGGAGGGGGGGAGCCAGATTCACTTAACGACTGTGTGACTCACTTAACGACTGGTGTTTCACTTAACAACCGTGGCAAGGAAGGTCGTCAAATGGGGCAAAACTCAGTTAACAAATGTCCCCCTCGACAGCAGAGGTTTTGACCTCCACTGTGGTCGTAAGTCGAGGACCTACCTGTAGCGTCGCTCTTGAGGAGTGCTTTGCAGCCTGGGCAGCTTCCAGATGGGTGGACTTGCGACCGGTTTTTCACACTTACGACCGTTACAGCATTCCCCCCGAGGTCAGGTAATCAAAATTCGGATGATCGGCAACTGGTTCCTATTTGTGACGGGCTGCACCCTCGAAAATAGAGGACTGAACCCGTAATAATTACGAGTAAGTCCTTGACTTACAACCATAACTGAGCCTCAAATTTCGTTTGCTAAACAAGACAGTTCTTAAATGCATTTTGTTAAGGAAATCACTGCAGTTGTTAAGCTAATAAGACCGTCGTTAAGTGAAACCGGCTTCCCGGCCAATTTTGCATGTCGGAAGGTCGCAAAAGGGGATCACGTGACCCCCGGGGACGCTGCGACTGTCATAAATACGAGCCAGTCGCCGAGTATATTAATTTTGATCACGTGACCACGGGGATGCTGCAAAGCTTGCAAGTGTGAAGGACGGCCGTCAGTCCCTTTTTTCCGGTGCCATTGTAACTTTGAACGGTCGCTGAACGAACTGCTGTAAACCGAGGAGTAACGTTACCCCGCTGCCACCCAGGGGCAAACGGGAAGTACCCCTAGATCCCGGAGAGAGGAAGGCGGGGAGGCCCCGTCCTTCCCTCACGAAGCGGAGGCGAGTTTACCAGCTCTTCGCGGAGCTTTGCCATCTCTTCCTTCGCCCGTTCCTCCTCGACGCGCCTGGTCGCCTCCTGCAGCCGCGCCTTCTCCGCCTCCAGCTCGGCTAGCCTCTTCTCGAACTCCTGGCGCTCTCTGGCCCGTCGCTCCGTGGCCAGCTCGAAGTGATCGGGCACTGCAGGAGCAAAAAGGAGATGCGTGGAGGTGTGACGGTTCCGACAGACGAAACTCTTCAAAAAGAACCTCCAGGCATTGTTGACCTTCAAGGATCTTTTATTCGAGTAGCATAAACATCGGCACTTACATAATCAAAGCCAAAAGCTGAATTCCCCTCCCCCCGGGGCACCTAGTATCAAAGCACAATTCCCTCCTCTAATTAACAGTCGTAAATCACCTTCCCCAATTAGTTTGAAGCCGGGGTTTCCCCCTCCGGCTTGCCCGATTCTTTATCAGCTCTGGGCTCAGTAACCTTGATTCTCACCCTAAGTTTAGTGTTGCTACGTCTAAGCTTGACTCTCATTCGCATCCCCAGCATCGTCTAACTCTAAAGGCGAAAGGGAAAAAGATGGCTGCATTTCCATCTGTTTTTCAATGCAACAACAAGCCGATGGGAGATGCGTTGACACGGAGCTTAGAAACAGGAGCCATCGAGATGGAAAAAGGTCTTCAAAGCTCCGACGGTGTCCAGCAGTAGCTGCAGCCTGCTGGCCCAGAGCGGATAGACCCGCCTGCTAAAGAAGCTTCTTGGATGGTGACGGCGAACCTTTCAGAGACCAAGTGCCCAAACCACAACCCACTTATTTATCACAAAGCCCCAGGGCCGCATCAGCATTGTGGTGCCCTCGGGGGGGGCATGGGGGTGCGGCCCACTGGGTGGGCATGGCTGCAGTTTTACGGCAGACTGGGTGGCGTGGCTGGGGTGGGCACGGCCACTATGATGTTGCTCATGGGGGGGGACGCCTGTGGGGGCCGGGCAGTGTTGGGGGAGATCCAGGGGGTCTCTGGCAGGTGAGGTGGTGGGCAGGAGGCCCAGCATAGATGGGGGGAGGCACGCAATGCTAACCGGTGCTGGGGCGGGGGGCATGGCGCCAATGGGAATCTGGCTTTCTCCGCTCGGGGTGACCTTTGGCTTGCTGGGCGTGGGCGTGCTCTACCAGCCGGCCGCTTCGCCTCCTTTGTGCTGGGTGGGGCTGCCGCTCCGGGTGGCGGCAGTGGCCTAATGGGCCTGCGCAAGCTGCTGGTGGTGGCGGCGCACGCGCCCACAGACAGGACTCTGGGTGCCGCCTCTGGCATGCGTGCCATAGGTTCGCCACCATTGACCTTGACAGCAGTGGCGGTGGTGGGAGAAGGTTTCATGCACACAAACGAGAGCCTGGGCATGCGCTGATGAAGCTTCGTGCGCACTCACCTCCCATTTGCATGGCCCGGTGCCCAACAGGCCGCGGACCGGGATCCCAAATTTAGACTCCCGGTAGGCGCGCATGCCCACAGAGAGGGCTCTGAGTGCCGCGCCTGGCACGCGCGCCATAGGTTTGCCACCACTGTTCTTGGATGTTCAAAGAAAAACAAGGGCATCTGGTTTCCTCTTGATTTAAAAAAAAAGGCAAAGGGATGTCCAGCCTCTTCTTCCAAAAACACCTCAGGTGGGCCACACACCTGACGACGCCTCACCTGAAGCCAGCTTGCTGTCCTTCCTGGGAACGAAAGGCTCCTGGTGCAACACCTGGCTGGATTGAGCCTTGAAGACAGCAGCTTCCTTCTGGCGCTGCAGTTCTTCCTTCAGCTGGGGGGGGGGGAAATAAGGGGGGGGGAGAGAGAAAGAGATGGTTATGGGGAAAAGGTCCGAAGAGGACGGCCGCTGCAAGAAAAATCCGGATAGTTCTCGACTGACGGCCGCAATGGAAAACCTCCCCCCATTTTTTTTTTCTTGCTGAGCGAGGCAGTCGTTAAGCGAGTTTTTTTGGCCGCATTCTACCACCTGTCCGGCCAGGCCTTGTTAAGCAGAGCGCTGCCGTTGCTGAGCTGCAGTAACCCGGTCGGTAAGTGAATCCAGCTTCCCCGTGGACTTTGCTCGCCCGGAACGTGGCGAGAGGAGACCGCACGACCCCGGGACGCTGCAACTGTCGTTAAGTACTTGCCAGTTGCCAAGCCTCTGGATTTGGATCATGTGATCACCGGATTGCTGCTGCTGCTGCGATGGTTGTAAATGTGAAAATGGATCACTTTTTCCCAGTGCTGTTTGTAACTTTGAACAGTCCCTAAACAAATGGTCGTATCTTGAGGACTACCAGCGATGCGATTCAGCTACAGGTCGTCCTTGGTATACGACGGTTGCTTGGCGACTGTTCAAAATTACGACAGGGCCTCCCACAGCACCTTCCCTGTGGCGACGTTATAGTCACTTGCCATGTCCCGCAGCCACAATTTCTGACATTTTAGCCAAAATAAATGAATAAAACTGGTGCTTATTTCCAGATTTTGGCAAAGTGAACAAGTGAGTCACTTAGCAGCCGTGGATTCATTTAACGACCGTGGTGATTCAATTAACGACCCTGATGCTACGCTTGATGGCCTCTGCAAAAAAAAAAAAAAAAAAAAGTTGTAAAATTGGATTGATTGCGTGACCACCAGCTTGGGCAGCCAAATTTATGACTGCACGGGAAGTCCTCGACTTACAACTGTTCATTTAGTGACTGTTCAAAGTTACGACGGCCCTGAAAATGATGTTTCAGAGTTACGATCTTTGCAGCATCTCCCACCCCTCTCCCCTGTGGTCACACGATCAAAATTTACACGCTTGGCAACCGGGTTCTTATTTAACGACGGCCGCAGTGTCACGGGACCCCCTTTTTGCAACCTTCTGACAAGCAAAGTCAACGGGGAATCCAGGCGACACGGTTAGCAACGCGGTTATGAACTTAACACCCGCAGTGATTGATTTCACAACCGTGGCAAGGAAGGTCATAAAACAGGGCAAAACCCGCTTAAACGTCTCTCATAGCAGCAGAAATGTTGGGGCTCCATTGCGGTCGTAAATTGAGGACTACCTGCAGGAGTGGCCAACGGATCGCTAGATATCCCGGCCCGTTTAGAGAGAGTAGCTTCAAATTTGGTGGTTCAGATGGGTAACTCTGGTGAGCTAGCCCTCGGAAGGACGGACGGGCTGAGTCAACCGTGAGCCGGTAAGAATCGAACTCCTGGCAGCGGGCAGTCAGCCTGCAATGCCCCGCTCTAACCACTGCGCCACGGTGGCGCCTAGGCAGGTGGGAAGCAGAGACAACATTAAGTTGAAAAGTAGCTAGCTTTGGCCAAGTGGGGAACCAGGCCTCTGAACAGGCTGGGTTGTCTCCTGAACACATCACCCTTGGCCAGGCTCAAGCCACGAACCCTTCCGGCTGTCTTGGCAGTCTCACGTTCCCGAGGAGTGCCCGGGTCGGCCTCGTCTGCATTCCGACAGACATCCGACTCAACTCTCCCGGTGCCAGGAGTACACTGAGCTGCCCCAATTCTGCCAATCCGTTTCCTAGTGACTGCCAGATGATCTTCAGGAGGAGGTGGGCTTCTGAACTGGGCAGTGTGTGTGTGTGTGTGTGTGTGTGTGTGTGTGTGTGTGTACACACCGAACACTCCCCCCCTCCCCCCGAGGCTAGGCACTGAGAGAAGAGGATGTTTGTGGCTCAGAGTTGAACTGCGGGGGTCCCTGAAAGTCTCGGAGCTGGGGGAGGTGGTGGTCCTTGCAGACGTTTCATGAGCCATCTAGGGAACTAGAAGGGAGGGGGATTTGCAGAGAGGAGGAGGAGGAGGAGGAGGAGGAGGAGGAGGAGGAGGAGGAGGAGGAGGAGGAGGAGGAGAAGAACTGTGTGGTTCTTGATGCTCTCTCAGCCGGGTTGTTTTCTTGCAGACGTTTCATGACCCAACTAGGGAACATCATCAGTGCTAGAAGGGTGTGAGGTGTGTGGAGAGGAGGAGGAAGAGGAAGAGGAGGAGGAGGAGGAGGAGGAGGAGGAGGAGGAGGAGGAGGAGGAGGAGGAGACGACCGTAGGGTCCTTGGTGCTCTCTGAGCTGGGTTGTTTTCTTGCAGACGTTTCATGACCCAACTAGGGAACATCATCAGTGCTAGAAGGGTGTGAGGTGTGTGGAGAGGAGGAGGAAGAGGAAGAGGAGGAGGAGGAGGAGAAGAACTGTGTGGTTCTTGATGCTCTCTCAGCCGGGTTGTTTTCTTGCAGACGTTTCATGACCCAACTAGGGAACATCATCAGTGCTAGAAGGGTGTGAGGTGTGTGGAGAGGAGGAGGAAGAGGAAGAGGAGGAGGAGGAGGAGGAGGAGGAGGAGGAGGAGGAGGAGGAGGAGGAGGAGAAGGAAGTTCCTCGGTGCTCTCTGAGCTTTCATTGTTTTCTTGCAGACATTTCATGACCCAACTAGGGAACATCATCAGTGCTAGAAGGGAGTGGGGTTTGTGGAGAGGAGGAGGAAGAGGAGGAGGAGGAGTACTGCGGGTGTATTTGGTGCTAGGTTGTTTTCTTGCAGACATTTCATTGGGCAGCTAGGGAACATCATCAGTGCCAGAAGGGAGTGGGGTTCATGGAGAGGAGGGGGAGGAAAAACACGGGGTGCTTTTGGTGGTCTCTGAGATGAGGTGTTGTTTTTTTCTTGCAGACGTTTCATGACCAAAGCAGCTAACACCATCAGAGCTATGCCAGGGAGAGGGCTTGGCTGTGTTTAGATACAGTAAGCCATGGTACCTAGAGAGCCAACCCCACTCCTTTCCAGCCCTGACGACGTTACCTAGTTTGGTCATGAAACGTCTCGACGAAAACAAGCCCAGACACCATCAAAGGCTCGTTATCTATCCACCCTTCCCTGATTCTGCCTCGAAGGGAAAAAAAACCAGCCAGATCCTACACACCACAACGCCCCCCCCCCCCCCATCGATTGACATTACCTGCTGCTGCCACAGCTCCTGCCGGATGGCTCCGCGGGCGTCGATGGCCAGCTGGAAGGGCTCCGGCTTCGTGGTGCTCTTCACCTTCTTTTCGGGCAGACTGACGTGGTCAAACTGAGGCAACGGTGGGCTTTGAACTTGGGCACCTGCAGGCAGGACGAGGAGAGGAGAGGAGAGGAGAGGAGAGGAGAGGAGAGGAGAGGAGAGGAGAGGAGAGGAGAGGAGAGGAGAGGAGAGGAGAGGGAAATAATAGCGGTTACATAGATATATACAGATTATAATAGATGATAGGCTGCTTTCACTGGGGTGGGGCTGCCTTCCAGGCTGAAAAACCATCATCGGCATTGACAAATTCACCATCAGTCAATTGCAAAAGGCGGCCTTACTAGGAACTGCTTCCATCCTGCGACGAGATCTGTAATACCATCAAACATCCACATCTGCCTATCCCAGGTCCTTGGTAAGGACTCGATAGGTAGACAAAAAGGCCAGATCCAGTCTGAACATCTGGCTGTGTGATGATATAATTAATAATAACAATAACAATAATAAAAGCGCCTTGGGTGCAATCCCAAAACAACTGGAGCACCACTTGAACACCATCATCGGCATTGACAAATTCGCCATCAGTCAATTGCAAAAGGCAGCCTTACTAGGAACTCGCTTCCATCCTGCGACGAGATCTGTAATACCATCAAACATCCACATCTGCCTATCCCAGGTCCTTGGTAAGGACTCGATAGGTAGACAAAAATGCCAGATCCAGTCTGAACATCTGGCTGACTGCGTGATGATTAATAAATAAATAAATAAATAATCAGATATCGCAGTTGTAGAGAACCAAAGCGTACAGCTGATTGATATCGCTGTACCAGGAGATGCCAGAGTTGAAGAAAAAGAACTGGGAAAAATTATGAAATACCATGACCTGGCCATCAAAACTGCGCGATTATGGATGAAACGCGTAACAGTGATACCCATTGTCATTGGCGCACTGGGAACTATGTCCAAAAACTTTGCAAAACACATCAAGAAATTGCAACTTCCTGCAATCACTCCAGCAAAGCTACAAAAAACTGCGCTACTCGGAACATCTTACATTTTAAGGAGATACCTGGTTGATACCTAGGATGCTGGCAGCAACCCGTGTCAACCATTAGCGCCAGTCAATTTGAGTGTTCAGTTGACTGAGTTTCATGTTTAATGAATAAAAGTTTAATAACAATAACAATAATAACAGCAATAATAATAAAGGATACCTGGTTGATACCTAGGATGCTGGCAGCAACCCATGCCAACCATCAGCGCCAGTCAATTTGAATGTTCAGTTGACTAAGGTTCATGTTTAATGAATAAAAGTTTTATAATAATTCAAATCCTTTGGCCACCTAATGAGAAGGAAGGACTCACTGGAGAAGAGCCTAATGCTGGGAAAGGTGGAGGGCAAGAGAAGAAGGGGACGACAGAGAATGAGGTGGCTGGATGGAGTCCTGAAGCAGGAGGTGTGAGCTTAAATGGACTCCAGAAGATGGTAGAGGACAGGAAGGCCTGGAGGAACGTGGTCCATGGGGTCGCGATGGGTCGGGACCACGACTTCGCAGCTAACAACAATACTTAGTAGTAGTAGTTGGAAGGGACCTTGGAGGTCATCTAGCCCAACTTCCTGCTCAGGCAGGACACCCAAGAGACTGTATCTCATCCTGAAGTGCGACAAAAAAATTTTTTGCCGACATCTGCAATCTGGCAGCCAGAAGCTACTGGGGAGAACAGGCTGATAAGGGAACTTGCATTTAGAGGCTGTTCCGCGTTTAAATGGGCACTCGCTTATCGCCTGACATTTTCGAAAGAGCTCTTTGCACACAAGTGTTGAAAGAGCCACAGGAAACGCAGGTGGCAGGCCTGGGAGGCTGTGTGTGTGTGTTGTGTGTGTGGGGAATGAGAAAGAGCCTCCTTGGAGAATGCCAGCCGGAGGCCTCCGAGACGTTCTCCTGACTTGTCCAGCGCCACTTTCAAGAGTTTTCGGCGGCCGGTGCAAATAATCCAAGGGCTTTTGTAGCCCAGGAGAAAAGAAGCATCCTCTACTGCAAAGGGGCGAGAATCCAGCTCGGCTTTTAGGGCTGCGGTTGTGTGGATAGGGAGACCCCCGGAGGAGTCTTCGGAACGGTTAGGCTGCAAGGTTTCCACCCCCACCCACCCCCCTCCGATCTCTGCTTCGGTTGCTTCAAGTAATTTTTTAAAAAAATTATTTCTAACCCGCTTTTATTAGTTTTGTAAATAGGTCAGGGTGGCGAACATATCCAACGTAGCTTCCTCCTCCAGAGTTGTTGGGCTAAGAGGGAGTGACTGGCCCAAGGTCATCCAGCGGGCTTTCATGCTAAGGTGGGACTAGAACTCACCGTCTCCTGGTGATTGGCCCAAAGTCAGCCAGCCTCTTTCTTTTTTTCTTTTTCTTTTTTTTTTTTTATTGAAAAGTTTTAAAATACAGTTTCCCTTAAGAAACCCCCCTCCCTCCCTACTCCCCCCCTACCTCCCCCCAACCTCCCACCCTCCCCCCCTCCCTCCACCCTCCCCCTCCCCCCCCCGACTTCCCAGAGCTAAATACAAGGTATATATATGAAAAGCAATCATAAACAATCATATACTAACAGCTATAAGTTCTAAAATCCATCACTCTCTAACTTATATAGGATAAGACACACAACAATATTAAATATATATAAAAAACTAGAATAAAAGAAAAAAAAAAACGAAAGAAGACTTATTCAAATGCTACATATAACTTCTTGACCCTATACTTGTTCTGGATAAACTCATCCATTTTCTCCATTCCATAATATAGCGTTCTTGCGAGTGATCTTTCAGATAGGCCGAAATCTTCGCCATCTCAGCCAGGTCGGAAACCTTTAAAGTCCACTCTTCTATGGTCGGCAGTTGCTCTTTCTTCCAGTACTGACCTATCAAAAGTCTCGCTGCCGTAATTAAATTCAACATCAACTTAGTGTCCACAACTGTAGCGTCTGTAATTATTCCCAACAAGAAAAGTTGCGGACAAAACTTTATCCTCTGTTTAAAAATCTTCTGCATATTCCACCAGACTTTTATCCAAAAGGCCTTAACCCTTTTGCAAGTCCACCATATATGAAAATATGTTGCATCTTCATCACCGCACCTCCAACATTTAGGCTGATAGTTCGGATACATACTTGCCAGCTTTTTAGGATCTAAATGCCATCTATAAAACATTTTATAAAAATTCTCTCTTAAGTTTTGAGCTTGTGTAAATTTTACATTCCTCACCCAAATCTTTTCCCCACGTGTCCATTGTAATAACTTCCTGAATGTTTTGGGCCCATTTTACCATACAGTCCTTAACAAGTTCTGTTTCTGAATCAATCTCTATCAACGCAAGATATATCCGTTTAATATGTGCTGGTCCCTGATTTCTAATTTGCTTTATCAAGTTTCATCAGTCATTTTAAATCCATTTTTCTGGTCTTCTTTCCACCTGGCCCGTAACTGAATATATTGAAACCAATTTTGAACAACCTTCTCTTCTCGCAAGAGGCTATATGATTTCAAACACCAAACATTTCTTTCCAAGCTTAGGATCTCCTTATACGTAGTCACATCATGTTTGAGGCCAGCATGTATATTTTCTATTGCGTGTTTAGGAATTGCCCACAATGGTATCTTGCAGTCTGTCTTATGTCTATACTTCTTCCAAACTCTCAACAATGCCTGTCTTAAAATATGCATTCTAAACACATTGTCTACCTTCTTATCATACAACAGATATGCATGCCAGCCAAACAACAAATCATGGCCCTCAAGATTTAATAATCTCTCTTGTGACAAATTGATCCAATCACTTATTCCTACTAATGCAGCAGCATCATAATATAATTTAAAGTTAGGCATTTTAAGACCACCTCTCACGAGTATCCTGCATAATCTTAAGTTTAACTCGTGGCCTTTTCCCTGCCCAGACAAATTTATTGATACCTCGCTGCCACTCCTCCAAGTTAGAATCTTTCTTAAGAATCGGTATCATTTGAAATAAAAATAAAAATTTAGGCAGGACATTCATTTTCACTGCTGCAATCCGTCCCAGCAAAGACAATTGCAATTTTCCCCAACTCGCAATTCTTTTTGAATTTTCCCCCACAATTTTTCATAATTATTTTTATATAACTTTGTATTAGAGGGCGACAAAAACACCCCCAAATATTAACCCTTTTAACAATCTCAAATCCAGTTAGCCCTTCAAGAGAGCCTTTTGCGAAATTGTCATATTTTTGGCCAAATTTTAGTTTTCTGTATATTAACTTTAAATCCAGAAACCTTCCCATATTGTGTTATTATCTCCATGAGGTCCATAACAGAGTTCTCAGGCTGGGTCACTGTAACAACCAGATCATCTGCAAATGCTCTCAATCTATAATCCTGATCTCTAATTCGTATCCCTTTAATTTTTTCCGAATTCCGTATTTTAACCAATAATATCTCTAGTGTTAACACAAATAACAAGGGCGATAACGGACACCCTTGCCTTGTGCCCTTCTCAATATTACATACTTCTGTCAAACTAACTAACTATAATTCGGGCAGTTTGTTTTTGATATAATGCCCTAATCGGTTGCAAAAAATTTTCCCCAAAATCCATTTTGTCTAAAACTTTCAGCAAAAATTGCCAATTCAATTGATCAAAAGCTTTTTCAGCATCTAAAAAAATTAGCGCCGCAGATATCTGGTTGTTCCTTTCCAAAAACTCTAACACATCAACTATATGCCTCACATTGTTTTTCATTTGCCTACCACTAATAAACCCCGTTTGGTCCCCATGGATCACCTGTTGTAGAACCCTCATCAGTCTATTAGCCAAAACCTTAGCAAATATCTTGTAATCTGTATTTAAAAAGCGATATCGGTCTGTAGTTTTTAACTTGAGTAGCATCCTGGTCTTCCTTCGGAATCAAAGAGATAAAAGCTGTTTTCCAAGACGGTGGCACCTTTCCCCCCCTCTGAATTGTCTGAAAACAGTTCCTTTAACGGCTTAATCATCTCAAATTGTAAATTTTTATAGTAGGCCGCAGTCAAGCCGTCCGTGCCTGGCGCTTTAATCAACCTTCAGTTCTTTAATTGCTGTAAGAATTTCTTCTTCTGTGATCAGTTGATTAATCCCCTCTTTTTGTACTTGCGTAAGAACTGGGAAGCTAGCATTCTCCAAATATATATCGATATCTTTTACATTAATTTCCTCTTTAGTATATAGTTTCGAGTAAAAATCCACAAAAGCATCCTTAATAAGATTCTGTTGAAACACAACCCTACCTTTGTACTCAATCTTGTCTATATTAGAAGCCCTTTGTTTTTTCCTCAGTCTATAAGCCAACCATCTGCCTGGTTTATTAGCGTTGCAAAAAGTATTGTGCCTAGCAAACCGCAGATTGGTTGCCACTTGATCTGCCAGTAATTTATCAAATTGTCCTCTTAGCAGTCTAATAGCCTGCTTAAGCTTCACATCCTCTGGATTCAAAATCAAAGCCTTTTCTTTTTCCTTTATTTCATTCTCCAATTCTTTCCTTCTAGATTCCACTACACATCTATGTCTATTATTCATATATATCAACACCCCTCTCATATAAGCCTTGCTAGCATCCCAAACCATGTCCATAGAGGTACCTTTATTCATATTAATCTCAAAAAAGTCTTTCATCCTCTGTTTACATTCTTCCACATTTCTCTGATTTCTAAACAAGTTCTCATTTACACGCCACGAACGCCTGTCTCTTTTCTCCTTATCAATCTCCAACCAAACTGGACTGTGGTCAGAAATAGTTCTTGCACAAATCTTCACCTTTTTAGTTCTCAGAAAAAAATCATTAGTCAACAAAATAAAATCAATCCTCGAAAAAGATTGGTGTCTATCAGAATAAAAAGTATAATCCTTCTCCTGTAAGTGTCTCTCACGCCAAATATCACGCAATTCCAGGTCATCCTTCATTTCAAAAAAAGATTTAGGCAGTCTAGCATGACTTGGAATGCGCTTAAAAGCTCCAGCCTTGTCCAGCTGTACATCCAAAACACCATTCCAGTCTCCCATAAAAATAAAAGATTTATAATCCAACTGGGTAAGCTTTGTATGAAGTAAGCTAAAAAAATCAGCTTGTTGTTGGTTAGGTGCATATAATCCAACTAGAAGCGTCTTTTTACCTTCTAACAACAGCTCAATCATAACATATCTTCCATGTTTATCTGCTTCAATTAAGTCTGCTGTTAAGGCACTTTTAACATAAACAACCACTCCATTTTTCTTATTCTCTGCAGAGGCGACAAATTGCGTACCCAGTCTCGAGTTCAATAAATGCTTTTGATCCAAACGTCTAATATGCATTTCTTGCAAACATATAACATCTATCTTAAATTGTTTTAAATATTGAAAAACTTTCTTCCTCTTCTGCGGTGAATTTAATCCATTAACATTCCAGGTTAAAAATTTAGTTGCCATGTACATCCTCAAAAAGCTCTTGGACCACAGCTTTGATAGGACTAACTTCCTTAGGCCGTGCTCCTCCCACAGCTTGACTGTATGTACGTTGTGAAGAATCTGAAGGCTTTTGCTGATCTTGTTCTTTTATTTTCTTTGCCCGTTTTAAAGCAGCACGTGTCACTCTTTGCTCTCTAGGATCATCCAAAGAAATTGTGGCTTGATCTCCTCCAGCACCAATTTCCTCTGTTTCCTCCCCTTGTTGTTCTTCTTCTCCAGATCCCTTTCCAGCTTCCAAAAGCGTTAATGGGGTTGCTTTTAAAACGTTATTGTAGAAATCCCGCGCTTGTTTCACAGTAATCAGCCTGTACCTTTTACCTTCATACATCACCATCAGCCCTTCTGGAATCTCCCATCTGAACCTTATATCTCTTTGCTTAAGCTCTTGCACAAGAAATGTATAGTCCTTTCTTCCCCTTAAGATCCTTGGAGGAATTTCCTTTAAAACCAAGACTTCTTGTTCAGCAATCACGACCTTAGCATCATAGGCAGCTTGTATAACTTGATCTCTAATTTCTCTTTTTGCAAAATAAACCACCACATCTCTAGGCAATTTTCTCTGTCTAGCAATCCATGAGTTCACCCGAAACACTTTATCCATAGCTGCTCTTATTTCAGATGCTGGCTGACTCAGTACCCCTTCGAGAGCCTCAGAGATCAGCTGCTTTAAATCTTCTTTAACATTCTCTTTTAAACCTCTGATTCTGACAGCAAACTGCATCTGGTAATATTGGGTAAGACTTATCTCCCTTTCCAATTTGCCTCTTAGATTTTCATTCTCCCGTGCTTTTACTTCTAATATAGCATTCCTTTGAGCCAGATCATCCATTTTTTCATCTAAATCTTCCACACATTCCGCCACTTTATGCACTGAAGTCAAAATGTCCACCCTCATTACGCTATACTTCTGTTCCATCCTCTCTTCCATTCTTTCCTCGAATTTCTCCAATTTCTCCTCCATCTGTGTAAATTTGTCAGCAATTGATTGATTAATTGATTCCAAAAGTACCTGGGCATGTTTATCCAGAGCATCTCGCAAATCCTTCGATGTCAGCACTTCAGGAGGATGCAACGCCTGTAATGATGATTGTTGCACCGGCGAGGATCCTCCACTCCGGAGTGTTTTAGAGGGAGGTTTAGCTGCCATCTTTTAATCCTCAATTATGACGCACTTTCAATTAAAGTTTAAAAAGTCCAACAAGTTAAAGAGTATAGTAAAATAATCCTCTTCACCTTTTCCCCTCTTGTACCGCTCTGCCTGTTCCTTTAAATCATAGTCCTTTCTTCAGGCAGGGATGGTTCGCAGACGCCTGGCTCTGCTCCAAAAAAAGTTGGAACAGAGACGACGGCCAGCTGGGAGCAACCCAGGCTTCGGGGGAGTTCAATCCTTCAGCCGCCCAAGCTACAAGCTCAGGCGGCCTCGGAGAACTCTACCCCTACCTGGGGCCTCACCCCCTCCTCTTCTCCCGAGGAGGGGGCTTCAATCTCGCCCGAACAGCAGATCGACGCTGTTTCGGGCGAAAAAACAAACAGCTGAGCCGCGGGCAGCCAGGGGAGGCTGTCTTCGGCGCCGCGCCGCCACCGGAAGTCCTCAGCCAGCCTCTTTCATGCCTAAGGTGGGACTAGAACTCACCATCTCCTGGTGATTGGCCCAAAGTCAGCCAGCCTCTTTCATGCCTAAGGTGGGACTAGAACTCACCGTCTCCTGGTGATTGGCCCAAAGTCAGCCAGCCTCTTTCATGCCTAAGGTGGGACTAGAACTCACCGTCTCCTGGTGATTGGCCCAAAGTCAGCCAGCCTCTTTCATGCCTAAGGTCGGACTAGAACTCACCGTCTCCTGGTGATTGGCCCAAAGTCACCCAGCCTCTTTCATGCCTAAGGTCGGACTAGAACTCACCGTCTCCTGGTGATTGGCCCAAAGTCACCCAGCCTCTTTCATGCCTAAGGTGGGACTAGAACTCACCGTCTCCTGGTGATTGGCCCAAAGTCAGCCAGCCTCTTTCATGCCTAAGGTGGGACTAGAACTCACCGTCTCCTGGTGATTGGCCCAAAGTCAGCCAGCCTCTTTCATGCCTAAGGTCGGACTAGAACTCACCGTCTCCTGGTGATTGGCCCAAAGTCACCCAGCCTCTTTCATGCCTAAGGTCGGACTAGAACTCACCGTCTCCTGGTGATTGGCCCAAAGTCACCCAGCCTCTTTCATGCCTAAGGTGGGACTAGAACTCACCGTCTCCTGGTGATTGGCCCAAAGTCACCCAGCCTCTTTCATGCCTAAGGTGGGACTAGAACTCACCGTCTCCTGGTGATTGGCCCAAAGTCACCCAGCCTCTTTCATGCCTAAGGTCGGACTAGAACTCACCGTCTCCTGGTGATTGGCCCAAAGTCAGCCAGCCTCTTTCATGCCTAAGGTGGGACTAGAACTCACCGTCTCCTGGTGATTGGCCCAAAGTCAGCCAGCCTCTTTCATGCCTAAGGTGGGACTAGAACTCACCGTCTCCTGGTGATTGGCCCAAAGTCAGCCAGCCTCTTTCATGCCTAAGGTCGGACTAGAACTCACCGTCTCCTGGTGATTGGCCCAAAGTCACCCAGCCTCTTTCATGCCTAAGGTCGGACTAGAACTCACCGTCTCCTGGTGATTGGCCCAAAGTCACCCAGCCTCTTTCATGCCTAAGGTGGGACTAGAACTCACCGTCTCCTGGTGATTGGCCCAAAGTCACCCAGCCTCTTTCATGCCTAAGGTGGGACTAGAACTCACCGTCTCCTGGTGATTGGCCCAAAGTCACCCAGCCTTTTTCATGCCTAAGGTGGGACTAGAACTCACCGTCTCCTGGTGATTGGCCCAAAGTCACCCAGCCTCTTTCATGCCTAAGGTGGGACTAGAACTCACCGTCTCCTGGTGATTGGCCCAAAGTCACCCAGCCTTTTTCATGCCTAAGGTGGGACTAGAACTCACCGTCTCCTGGTGATTGGCCCAAAGTCACCCAGCCTCTTTCATGCCAAAGGTGGGACTAGAACTCACCGTCTCCTGGTGATTGGCCCAAAGTCACCCAGCCTCTTTCATGCCAAAGGTGGGACTAGAACTCACCGTCTCCTGGTGATTGGCCCAAAGTCACCCAGCCTCTTTCATGCCTAAGGTGGGACTAGAACTCACCGTCTCCTGGTGATTGGCCCAAAGTCACCCAGCCTCTTTCATGCCTAAGACGGGATTAGAACTCACCGTCTCCTGGTGATTGGCCCAAAGTCACCCAGCCTCTTTCATGCCTAAGGTGGGACTAGAACTCACCGTCTCCTGGTGATTGGCCCAGTCACCCAGCTGGCTTTCATGCCTAAGACGGGACTTACGCGATCCCCTTTTGCAACCTTCTGATAAACAAAGTCAAAGGGGAAGCCGGATTCACTTAACAACCCTGATTCTGCAGTGATTCGCTTAACAACCGGGACAAGAAAGGTGGTAAAATGGGAGACCAATCCACCCAAGAACTGTCCTGCTTAGGAGCAGAGATTTTGGGCTGAATTGTGGCCGTTAAGGCGAGGACTCCTTGTATTCTCCCCGTCGTGTTCCTTTGTCGTCGTTTTATTGTTCTGTTATTTTACTTCTGTTTCAATGATTCTCCTTTAATTTTTCTATTTGTTTTTTAATTATAGCCTCTTGGCAAGGCGGGGTGGGGGGGGAGAGAGAAAGAGAACAAATTTGGCAAATCCATCATCGAAAGAGCCTCTTTTGCCGGCACCCACCTCCTCCTTCTGCAGCTCTTCGATTTTTTTCTCTTTCTGAAGCAGCCGCTCCTTGTCCCGGGCGTCAAAAGAGAACGGGCACGTCTCCACCAGCCGCGGCTCGGCCGGTTTGGGTTTGAAGGGCACCCCTGGATGCGGCATCGGCTTGGCCTTAATCACGTGGGCCACCTCCTCCACCTGCCAGAGAGGCTGGCATCAGCAAGGAAAACGGGGGAGACAACCACAGCCCACCACTGGGGGAGACCCAGGGACAGAGACGCCAGTCTAATATTAATATTAATGTTAACATTAATAATAATAATCTGCATCAGCAAGGGAAACGGGGGAGACAACCACAGCCCACCACTGGGGGAGACCATGGGACAGAGACGCCAGTCTAATATTAATATTATTGTTAACATTAATAATAATAATCTGCATCAGCAAGGGAAACAGGGGAGACAACTACAGCCCACCACTGGGGGAGACCAAGGGACAGAGACGCCAGTCTAATATTAATATTAATGTTAACATTAATAATAATAATCTGCATCAGCAAGGGAAACGGGGGAGACAACCACAGCCCACCACTGGGGGAGACCATGGGACAGAGACGCCAGTCTAATATTAATATTAATATTAATATTAATATTAATATTAATAATCTGTATCAGCAAGGGAAATGGGGAAACAACTACAGCCCACCCACTGGGGGAGACCCAGGGACAGAGATGCCAGAATAATAATAATAATAATAATAATAATAATAATAATAATAATAATAATAATAATAATAATAATAATAATAATAATAATAGACTGAGGTTCCATGACCCATCTAGGGAACATAATCAGTGCTAGAAGGGAGTGGAGTTTGCAGAGAGGAGGGGGAGGAGGAGGAATGTGGGATCCTTGGGGCTCTCCGAGCTGGGTGGTTTTCTTGCAGGCGTTTCATGACCCAGCTAGGGAACATCATCAGTTCTAGAAGGGGGTGGGGTTTGGAGAGGAGGAGGAGGAGGAGGAGGAGGAGGAGGAGGAGGAGGAGGAGGAGGAGGAGGAGTGTAAATCACTTTTCCCAGGGCCGTTGAAGTTTTGGCCGCTAAACAAAAAGCTGCAAGTCCAGGGGAGGCTGCATAAAGATCCTCCGTCCAGGCAGGTCAGAACAGCCTGGAGGGAAAAGCAGCTGCTTGGCCACGAGTGGAGATACCCCAGCGGTGCCCAGCGCCCCTGTGGCCAACCCGAGGCCCGGCACACGGCACGTACCTTTTCTTTCGCCTCCTCTCTAACCAGGGTGCCCACTTTGTTTTTCAAGGCAAAAGCTGGCGACTTGGGGACCGTGACGGGAATCGGCTTCTTCTCGGGAACACCCTGCAAAGGCGGAAGGGTAGAAAGACTTAAGAAGTCAAGTCTGGTTACGCCGCAGGGCGGAGAAGAGCCAGCCACAGCACCGGCGACCAGGAAAGAAATCCCGCATGGAATTCCTTGCTGGAGACCAGCGTCCATCTGGGTACAAATGGAGACAGGATGGGCATGTCTTTCTACAATCAAGCTCTCTCTCTCTCTCTCATACACACACACACACACACACACAGACACCACACAATGTCGTGAGAAGAATATTCTGCTCTTATTAGAACAAGATCGCTCTGCATTCCGAGGGTCTCTCCCCGTTCTGTCTAGTTAAGGCATTGGGTGGATCCCAAAGGGATTCCCTATCTCCTTAGGAGTGTAACTTTATTGCTTGTATCTTACGAGTTATATTCTTTTATTTAGTAGCCTGGTATGACTTGTGCTGTTTGCTTACTTAGTATTCTGTCACTATCACTAAGTGTCGTATCTTATGCTTTATGATGAACGTATTTTTATGTTGATTATGATCATGATTCATCACCTGTGGCTTTTATCTACAAGGAGAGCTTATGGACCGGAGACAAATTCCTTGTGTGTCCAACCACACTTGGCCAATAAAGAATTCTGTTCTATTCTGTTCTTATGTTCTATTCTGCTCTATTCTATTCTGCTCTATTCTATTCTGTATTTCTATTCTATTCTATTCTATTCTATTCTATTCTATTCTATTCTATTCTATTCTATTCTATTCTATTCTATTCTATTCTATTCTTCTATTCTATTCTATTCTAATTCTATTCTTTCATATATTCTATTCTATTATTCTATTCCATTCCATTCCATATTCTATTCTATTCTATTTCATATATTCTATTCTACTCTATTTCTATTTTATTCCATATATTTTATTCTGTGCTATTCCATGATTGACTTGCGAGGCCGGTGTGTTGTGCAATTAGCTCACATGGTGTAACAAGATGCTGGGTTTGTTGTCACTGTGAGTTGTGGTGGGGGGGGGGCACGAAGGGAGGCTCAGCCAATCTCACTGTATACGTGGTTGTACTTTGACAATAAAGGTTCACTCATTCATTCATTCCATTCTTCTCTTCCACGCTATTCCATTCTATTCTATTCTTGTGTCTATTCTATTCTATTCTGCTCCATTCCATTCTACAATCTGTTTGTCAGAATCCATTTCTATCACATTTCATAATTGTATAGGTAGAACAACGTGCTATTTCTGGGGATTCTGCCATCTCTCCGAGGGGGGGGGGGGAGAGGATGGTTACTAAAGCGATTTTCAAACAACAGGGGATGTTTTTCTGGGGAAGGGAGGGGGGACAGACAGGTCTGGATTGTATCTTCATTTACAACTGAAAGGGAAAGCAATAACCATAAAACCAAGGAGAGTTCCCTTTCCCATGGAAGGACCTGACACCTAGCAACTGACGACAGCCTGACCAAATGGATGAGGGGAGGGGCTGGAATGGGAATGGTTTATATAGGATTGAAATGTAACTTTTCTCAGATTCCGTCTTGTATTCCCACAATCGATTCCATCCTAGTAAACATTTTCCTTTTGGACTAAACTTGAATCCAAGAGTTCTTATTTCCTAAGATGTGGATTGAGGTGGGTCCTGACACTGTTATTTTTATTCTATTCTATTCTATTCTATTCTATTCTATTCTATTCTATTCTATTCTATTCTATTCTATTCTATTCTATTCTATTCTATTCTATTCTATTCCATTCCATTCCATTCCATTCCAATATCTATTCTATTCTATTCTATTCTATTCTATTCTATTCTATTCCATTCCATTCCAATATCTATTCTATTCTATTCTATTCTATTCTATTCTATTCTATTCTATTCTATTCTATTCTATTCTATTCTTATTCCTATTCCATTCCATTCTATTCTATTCTACACTACTCTATTGTATTCTATTCCTTTTCTATATTCTATTCTATTCCATTCCATATTTTCTGTTCTATCCTATTCCATCAAATACAACAAAGACATCAATGACATGCGGAAGGGTCTAACAAAAAGCATTTCGGGTAGTCCTTGGCTGACAGCCACAGCAGAGACCAAAATTTCAGTTGCTAAGGGAGGCGTCTGTAAAGTGAATTTTTTGCTCCACTTTACAACCTTTCTTGTCAGGGCTGTTAAACGAATCACCGCTGACGTTAAGCCAGTCGCACGCTTGTTAAGCGCACCTGGTTCGCCCATTGACTTTGCTCATCAGAACATCGCCAGAAAAGGGGATCGCGTGCCCTCTGTGACCTTTCCTGCCACCGTCCTTGAGCGAATCGCTGCAGCGGATTAAGCGAGTTACCGTTCAGACAGTCAGCCTGCCTTCCCTGCTGGAAGGTCGCCAAAGGGGACCGCGTGAGCCCAGGACACTGCAACTGTCCTAAGGACATGCCAGTTGCCGAGCCTCTGAGTTTGGATTCCACAAAGCCTCCTTTGGGGACTGTTTAGACCAGGGGTAGGCCGCCTTGGCTCTTTTATGACTCGTGGACTTCAACTCCCAGAATTCCTGAGCCAGGAATTGAAGTCCGTGAGTCATAAAAGAGCCAAGGTTGCCTACCCCAGGTTTAGACTGAATAGCATCTATCCTGGGTTCTCTCACTCAGCTTAAAATCTTTACTTTAAGGTGTTTTCTCCGTGATGTTGCTCAGTCTTCTACTACAGAATTCTACGTTAAAGCACTGAGGCCGGATGACAAACACAGGACATTGATTAAACCTAGCTAGCGCACAATAACAGCTTCTATCAGCCCTTCGTTGGGAGATGATCTGAATTACAGGTTTGGGACCCAGGATGATTCCGGGAGAGCAAGGCTCCGATTCCCATCCTTCCCGAATTCTTTCTTGGGGGATGTGACATCAACGGACCTTAAAAGTCACATTTTTCAGGGCCCCTGTAACTTGTCAGCCGTCACGCAACGGAAGACCGTACGTTTCTCACAGCGTCCAAGCCTGAAACCAGCTGACTCTCCGCCCCTTCCTCCCACCCACCCTTTTCTTTTTAAGAAGATAGGCAACCCGGCCACCAATTACCACCACGTCTTGCAAGATCTTGGTCGGGCAGGGCTTGGAATGGAACGCGAAGGGCTCCTCTTCTTCCTGGACCTTCTTGGTCTCCCGTTCCTGGATCCGCTTCTCGATTTCCAGGTTGAAGCCGATCGGCTTGGTCAGGTCTTTCACCGCCGGCTTCTTGGGCAGGAGGGGGCCGCCCTCCAGGATGCGGTGGTTGAGTTCCTGAGCCTTGAACCTGTACCTGTTGGGAGGGTGGTGGGAGCAGACGGTCAGGTCTTCCAGGACAACGGGAAGGCCCTCCATATGTGTGTGTGTGTGTGTGTGTGTGTGTGTGTGGTGTTTGTTTCTGGGGACTGAAGAGGGGGATCCAGCCCATTAGCCGAGAGGAAATTGTATCCAAAGCCTCCGTGTCAATGCTGCTAACGTTGGATGTTCTTGCACTGACAATATATGGAGTTGCAGCCAATTTCCCCCTTAACCTGTGTGTTACTCTTAAGAGTTAGAGCAGGGCTTTTCAAACTTTTCAACCCATTGTACCACTTTTAGGAGATGGCAACATCCGAGTACCACCAGTGTCAAAAACTTGATGACCAAAAAAAAGAAAAAGGAAAAAAAGTGATGAGGTACAGGTCGTCCTCGACTTACACCAGTTTGCTTAGTGACTATTCGAAGTTACAATGGCCCTGAAAAAAGTGCCCCCCCCCAAGCGACAGCCGAGCAAGACACCTGCCCGCCCGCCCGGCAGGTTTTCATTGTTGTGAGCATTTCTGTTGAGGACTGGCAGTGGGTGTGTGAGTGTGTGGGGGTGTTTGGTTTTTATTCCCCCCACCTGTCTGCTGGGTAGTTGCAGGTTTTGGTCACTTCACACAACCCTAGGATATTGTGACCGTCATAAATTTGAATCAATTGCCAAGCATCTGATGCTGCAACATTCCAGCTGATCGGCGCTTCTTCTGGGCTCAGCAGATGTGCCAGGATCAGCGCCGAGCTCCAGCTGGATCCTGGAGCTGATCCTGGCGCTTCCACTCAGCCCCGACAGCCCTGCAGCTCCAGCCGTCTCTCGCTCAGGCTTGTGCGGTGCTGCCACCGGTTCAGCTCATTCCCCTCCCCAGCTACCACTTTTCTAGGATGGTCACGTACCACCTGCCAATGTACCACAGGTGGTACCCGTACCACTGGTTGAAAAGCCCTGAGTTAGATGACACGGGGGGGGGGGGGGGGGGGAAGGAGGAAGAATGTGGACGGGAATGAGTTAGACCCAACAACATCGTAGTAGCGTGTGATTCAAGGCTGTTTGAAATAGGAGATGATAAGAAATGGCGGGTTGGAGAACTGGAGGGAAAGCCTGCATTTCAGACTAATTGGGGAATGCAATTTATGACTGTTAATTAGAGGAGGGAATTGTGCTTTGATACCAGGTGCTCAAGGGGAGGGGAATTCAGATACCATGTACGTGCTGACCGCCATGTTACTCGAATAAAGATTCTTTAAGGGAAACGATGCCTCAAAGTTCTTCGAAGAGTTTCATCTGTTGGAACCACGAGACTCCACTTATTGCTTGAGTAAGCCAACAACAGCTTGGTGGAGAGCTAAAATTCTTTACGTGGCACCAGGTTATCTGAAGGGCTGACTTCTCCTCCCGTGTTTCCCCAAATATTTTTATTTATTTATTTTATTTTTATTACATTTATATCCCGCCCTTCTCCGAAGACTCAGGGCGGCTTACAAGCTTAGCAGTAGCCTTCATTCTATGTCTATGCCTGCTTATTAGGGTTTTCACACACACCCCAAGCGGCATTATTACAAAGTCAGCTTATTGCCCCCAACAATCTGGGTCCTCATTTTACCTACCTGGGAAGGATGGAAGGCTGAGTCAACCTTGAGCCTGGTGGGATGCGAACCTGCACTAATTGCAGGCAGCCAGTGTTACTTAAGGAGGCTTTAGCCCACTGCTCCACCAAGGCTCAAATATAAGACCGGGCCTTATTAATTTTTGCTCCAAAAGACACATTGAGGCTTATTTTGGGGTGGGGGGAAAATACGGTACTCAACGATGATCTTAACTGGGGCTTATTTAAGGTATTATGATTGTCCTGAGAGAGCATTGCTAGGACTTATTTTCTGGCTAGGTCTAGTTTTCAGGAAAGCAGAGCGGGGAGGCCAGGAATGTAACGTTATGTTTAACTTATTTAAAAAAAAAAAGAAGTTCATCTCCGGGTCTACGGCAAATCGCCACGGCCATCTTGCTGCAGCCAACTCGCCAAAGGGACAAGAGGAGACTGGACAGCCATTTGCCTGAAATGGTATAAGGTTTCCTGCCTGAGCAGGGGGTTGGACTAGAAGACCTCCAAGGTCCCTTTCAGCCGTATTCTGACTGAATGTTCTGCTCAACACCCAGAGTGCACCGGAGTTAGGCAGCCAAACAATTCAATACATACGTACATACATAAATGAAAACTCACTGCTGGAGCTTGGAGATTTCCTCGTATTCCAACTCCGCCGCGCTCTTGCAGGTGACGGGTCTCGACCGGCTTTTGGTTTCCAGACGGGGAGTTTTGGGGTGGGTCAGTCGGGATTTTAAAGGCCTGCTTGGACCTGTGCCAAAGAAAAGCCGAGAGGGAAAAGCAGAGGCTGCCAATCAGAATGGAAAAGGCCAAGGGGGGAGGCTAAGCGTTGCGAGTTTGACACATACACAGCGGAGGAGGAAATTTTCATTCATTTCATTTCATTCATTTATTATATTTGTATATTTGGATTCCAGTTTATTTATTCATGTATTCCTTCGATTCAGTCCACAAAAAAAAAAAAGGGGGGGGGGATTGCGTCCCATAATGTGAGCCTGAATTTAAGAAATTAGACATAAGTGAAGGATTAAAAAAAAAAAAAGCAAACCCCACTCGACTGCCAGCTTTACCTTCACCTGGGGATTGGCCCAAAGTCGCCCAGTTGACTTTTCATGAGTAAGGCAGAACTAGAACTCCCAATCTCCTGGTGATTGGTTGAAAATCACCCAGCCGGCTTTCATGCTTAAGGCAGGACTAGAACTCACCATCTCCTGGGCATTGGCCCAAAGTCGCCCAGTTGACTTTTCATGAGTAAGGCAGAACTAGAACTCCCAATCTCCTGGTGATTGGTTGAAAATCACCCAGCCGGCTTTCATGCTTAAGGCAGGACTAGAACTCACCATCTCCTGGGCATTGGCCCAAAGTCGCCCAGTTGACTTTTCATGAGTAAGGCAGAACTAGAACTCCCAATTTCCTGGTGATTGGTTGAAAATCACCCAGCCGGCTTTCATGCTTAAGGCAGGACTAGAACTCACCATCTCCTGGGGATTGGCCCAAAGTCGCCCAGTTGACTTTTCATGACTAAGGCAGAACTAGAACTCCCAATTTCCTGGTGATTGGTTGAAAATCACCCAGCCGGCTTTCATGCTTAAGGCAGGACTAGAATTTACCGTCTCTTGGTGATTGGTCCAAAGTCACCCAGTCGGCTTTCATGCCTAAGGTGGAACTAGAACTCACAGTCTCCCACTTTCTAGCCTGGAGCCTTAACCACCAGACCAAATGGGCAATAGGTTCACTTAAGAATCACTAAAAAAAAACTTTGTAAAATCAGGTTCAGTAATATGGTGACCAGGCCTACCACCATCATGATTTACAACCAACATTGTGGTCTCAATTGGTCATAGGTGGAGGACGGCCTGCCCCTCACCCTGTGTGGATTTGTGTCAAGCACACTTTTATATCATCTCAACTAAGGCGAAACTCCTTCCCCACAATTCATAGCTGGCCTTTGGGAGGGCAACACACCCCTCTCCACAATGTGAAGAAAGCAGCGGGCACTTTAGTACTTTCTTTTAAGCTGGGCTCTCCAAACCTGGCAACTTGTGGACTTCAACTCCCAAAATTCCTCAGCTGGCCAGCCATGAATTCTGGGAGCTGAAGTCCACAAGTCTTACAAGTTGCCAGGTTTGGAGACGAGCGGTCTAGGGCAGGGGTAGGCAACCTTGGCTCTTTTATGACTGGTGGACTTCAACTCCCAGAATTCCTCAGCCAGCATGGGGGAACTATGGCCCCCTTCATCACTAGTGGACTTCAACTCCCAGAATTCCTGAGCTACCATGGGGGAACTATGGCCCCCTTGATGACTGGTGGACTTCAACTCCCAGAATTCCTCAGCCAGCATGCGGGAACTATGGCCCCTTCATGACTGGTGGACTTCAACTCCTAGAATTCCTCAGCCAGCATGGCTCAGCTTGGAAACCTCTCCTTTTGCCCTCAGCATGGCTGGCTCAGGAATTCTGGGAGTCGAAGTCCACGAGTCGTAAAAGAGCCAAGGTTGCCTGCCCCTGGTCTAGGGTCTCCTGCTTGAGCAGGGGGTTGGACTGGATGACCTCCAAGCTCCCTTCCCATGCTATATTCAGTAAGACTTCAAGGATTCCTGGAGGCGACCGAGGATACTGCAGATTCTGACAAAATCTGGTCTAGGACAGGCCTCCCCAAACCTGGCAACTTGAAGACCTGTGGACTTCAACCCCCAGAATTCCTCAGCCAGCCATGAATTCTGGGCATTGAAGTCCACAAGTCTTAAAAGTTGCCAGCTTCGGAGAACCTGGCGTTAATCTTCCTGTTCCCCATCGCAACTGGGGAAGGAAGCTAGAGCCAGGCACGGGTTCAACGTTCAGAGTCGACGCTTCCCGAATTGTTCAGAGTCCCCGTGACCTGACCCTGATTGACGGAGCAAGCCACCATGGGCTGGACTCACGTAACAGCCTGCGACAAGAGGGCTGCCAGAAAGGGGATCTCACCTTCTTCCTCCTTCCGGCTCCAGAGATGGTAGCGCTGAGGAGTGCGTTTCTGAAAGTTTTCCACCTGTTGGGCCAGCGGGATGTATTCGGCGGGGGTCTCGTCCAATTTCCGCTTGTTCCCGCAGGAGAGGTTAAACGGCTTCGGGATTGTGGGTCCTTTGGACAACCGGGACTGTTAAAAAAAAAAAGGGGGGGGGGGAAAGACAGTGATATGGGATTTCTTTCTTTTTTTAAAAGAAAATGTTTTATTGGTTTTCTAGTTTTCCATTTAAGTATTTAAAAAGCAACGTGGCGGCTGGGTTAATAATAATAATAAAGATAATAAAAATAATAATAATAATAAAAAAAATAAAAATAAAAATAAAAATAAAAATAATAATAATAATAATAATAATAATAATAATAATAATAATAATAATAATAATAACAATAAGAAGAAGAAGAAGAAGAAGAAGTAGTAGTAGTAGTAGTTGGAAGGGACCTTGGAGGTCATCTAGTCCAACCCGCTGCTCGGGCAGGAAACCCTATACCAGACATGTTAAACACAAGGCCCGGGGGCCGGATCCGGCCCGCAAAGTGGTTTCATGCGGCCCGCGAAGCCATCCTGAAAACAGTGAGGGAACGGCCCCCACTGCCTTGGCCCTGGCCCAGAGACCCTCCTCCTGCCAGAGACCCCCAGATCTGTCCCACTCCTGCCCAGGCCCCCATAGGCACCCTTGATGCCAACGATGTAGAGCTGGCCACGCCCACCCAGTAGGCCATACGCACTCTAGCCACGCCCACCCAGTAGGCCACGCCCACCCTGGCCATACCCACCCAGCCCCCTGAGGGCAACCGCAATGCTGATGCGGCCCTCAATGAAATTGAGTTTGACACCCCTGCCCTATACCATTTCAATCGATAATACGATGACATACGGGTATCTTTAGTTTAGATTCAAGGTGCTGGTGATGACCTATAAAGCCCTAAATGGCTTGGGTCCGGGATATTTGAGTGAACATCTGCTGCCAGCATCACGTTCCCTTCGTCCTGTGCGCTCCCACTTGGGAGGGTCTTCTCAGGGTGCCGCCGGTGAAAGATTGCCGGCGGATAACACCCAGGGGGAGGGCCTTCTCTGTGGGTGCGCCTGCCCTGTGGAACCAGCTGCCCGTGGAGCTTAGGACTGCCCCTGACCTGCATTCATTCTGCCGGGACCTGAAGACTTGGCTCTTTGAGCTCTCCGGCCCAGGCTGAGAATTTTTAACTGGGGTTTTTATTTTCAGGGATAATTTAATCTTTTTAATTGTTTTTTTAACTTTTGTATTTTGTATTGGTGTGATTTTAAAATACCCTGTAAACCGCCCTGAGTCCTTCGGGAAAGGGCGGTATATAAATCTAATAAAATGAAAAAATGAAAAAATTAAAAATAAGTCTCCAGCTGCTACATTAAATTTCCCCTCCCTTTTCCCCCTCCCTTAATGTTCACTGTCTCGTGTTTCAACTACTACAATTCTTATTCAATCGATGAAATAAAAATGGCATCCTTAGATTGATCGATAATTTGGGGCTTATGCATATCCTTATTAGTTTAACCTTCAGTCTTGATAAGACAATCAATGTCCTAATTAGGTTTCCCCAGTTTTTAATTTCCCGTTAATATTTAACTTTGACATTTAATATTTATAATTTCCCAGTTTGAAGTAACCCAAGTTCCCATTGTCACAATTCATCACGAGCTCTAATATTCAGAACACACATCTCCTCTCTTTGAATATATTGTATTTCTCACCATCTCACATCAACTAATTGATAATACAGTATAACATTCTTATTTCCCGTTAATTTCCAAACGTCTTAAATTTAGTAACCAAATTTTCTCGTTTCAACATCAAAATAATTCCTCTTTGCCTTGTCCTGTTTTTCCACCCCAACAGTCCCCTACCCTCCTCCCGCCGCCTTGGCACTTCGCAGCTGTTCTCAAGTGGCACTTCAACCCATACCATTGTCTGAAACGGGATAGGGCTTTCCTGCCTGAGCAGGGGGTTTGTGTGTGATTCCTGGCCAGCCAGTGGATCCGGCAGCCGAGTCTGAGGAATCAGAGGAGGAGGAGGAGGAGGGTCCTGGAGTGACATCAGAGCCAGAGGAAGGCTCTGAGGAGCTCCGAGTCTTACAGTCGCACGAGGAGTCCAGCCCCTCTACTAGCGCTCAGGCTGTGACACGGCTGTGCTGGGAGACTGAGTTGGACAGTGATGAAGCACAGCTGGGAGATATTCAGGATGCACGAAAGCGTCGGCAAGAGAAGCGAGTAGGAAAGAGGGATGCAGTGGGGCGGCTTCAAAGGCAAAGGAGAAGGCGTTAGGAAGCCACGCCTGGGCCGAATGATAAAAGGGGAGGAGTGGGAGGTGCTGGTTGCCGAAGGCTGCCCTTCGTGTGGAGGATGGAGTTTCTGTGAACTGTGTTTGTTCGCCTTGGACGTTGACTCAGCTCTGTGGAGAACAAAAGGGGTTGGTTTTTCTTGCGGTTCTGCCTGTTTCTTGGAAGAGGGGATTCTCCTTCTGAGCGTAACCAGGACTCATGTAGGCTGGGACAGAACAGGGTTGGACTAGATGACCTCCCAGGTCCCTTCCAACATTATTATTGTTATTGTTATTGTTGTTGTTGTTGTTGTTGTTGTTGTTATTATTGTTATTATTATTATTATTATTATTATTATTATTATTATTATTATTATTATTTAATTATTATCCCCAGCCAAAGGGTCTCACCGGAGAAGCTGGGTGTTTCCTTAGGGCAGCTGTGAAATCCAGCTCCTTGTACTCCACGGCTGGCTGGCCTTCACCGTGCTGCTTGATCCGCTCGTCGGTGCAGAAGTGGAAATCCATCGGCTTTGTAACGTGGCTGGTCGTCTTCACCGGTTGCCCTGGCCGGGAGAAAGAGATCGGAGAATTCAGCCAGGCCGCAGTTCAAGTGAGCTACAAATAATCTGATGTGCTAGAAAAGGGGTAGGCCACCTTGGCTCTTTTATAACTCGTGGACTTCAACTCCCAGAATTCCTGAGCCAGCCATGCTGAGGGGAAAGGGAGAGGTTTGCAAGCTGAGCCATTCTGGCTCAGGAATTCTGGGAGTTGAAGTCCACCAGTCATGAGGGGGCCATAATTCCCCCATGCTGGCTCAGGAATTCTGGGAGTTGAAGTCCACCAGTCATGAAGGAGTCATAGTTTCCCCATGCTGGCTCAGGAATTCTGGGAGTTGAAGTCCAAAAGCCATGAAGGGGCCATAGGTCCCCATGCCGGCTCAGGAATTCTGGGAGTTGAAGTCCACGAGTCATGAGGGGGCAATAATTCCCCCATGCTGGCTCAGAAATTCTGGAAGTTGAAGTCCACCAGTCATGAGGGTGCCATAATTCCCCCATGCTGGCTCAGGAATTCTGGAAGTTGAAGTCCACCAGTCATGAAGGAGCCATAGTTCCCCCTTGCTGGCTCAGGAATTCTGGGAGTTGAAGTCCAAAAGCAATGAAGGGGCCATAGTTCGCCATGCTGGCTGAGGAATTCTGGGAGTTGAAGTCCACAAGCCATGAAGGGGCCATACTTCCCCCATGAGTCATAGAAGAGCCGAGGTTGCCTACCCCTGTGCTAGAAGTTCTTGTTCACACCAGAATGGAATGAAATGTCTACAAGAAACGGTCTCCCACCCCCACTGAGGTCCCACCTGGTCCAGCAATGGCCACTTTGAGAGACTCCTCGTTCTTCCTCCGCAGCTCGGCCACCTCCTGCTGTAACTTCTGCATCTTCTCCAACTCCAGCATCTCCGTGGACTTCCCTTTCATAGAGGGCCCTCTCGCCCTGCAGGTGACAACACAACGGGGCCGTTAAAGGAAGGAATCGGCTGCAGAGAGCCAGCGTATATTTCAGGAACCCCCTCCTGTAACGGAGGATCGTCCCGAGGGATGTCTTCCCGCTCTATCTACAGCTGGCTGGGGAATTCTGGGAACTGAACTCCACCCGTCTTAAAGCCTGCTGGCTGGGGAATTCTGGGAAGCAAAGTCTACCCAATGTAAAGGGTACTGGGTGGGGGGATTCTGGGAATTGAACTCCACCCATCTTAAAGTTTGCTGGCTGGGGAATTCTGGGAAGCAAAGTCTACCCAATGTAAAGGGTACTGGGTGGGGGGATTCTGGGAATTGAACTCCACCCATCTTAAAGCCTGCTGGCTGGGGAATTCTGGGAAGCAAAGTCTACCCAACGTAAAGGGTACTGGGTGGGGGGATTCTTGGAATTGAACTCCACCCATCCTAAAGCCTGCTAGCTGGGGAATTCTGGGAAGCAAAGTCTACCCAACATAAAGGGTACTGGGTGGAGGGAATTCTGGGAACTGAACTCCACCCATCTTAAAGCCTGCTAGCTGGGGAATTCTGGGAAGCAAAGTCTACCCAACGTAAAGGGTACTGGGTGGGGGGATTCTGGGAACTGAACTCCACCCATCTTAAAGCCTGCTAGCTGGGGAATTCTGGGAAGCAAAGTCTACCCAATGTAAAGGGTACTGGGTGGGGGGATTCTGGGAATTGAACTCCACCCATCTTAAAGCCTGCTGGCTGGGGAATTCTGGGAAGCAAAGTCTACCCAACGTAAAGGGTACTGGGTGGGGGGATTCTGGGAATTGAACTCCACCCATCTTAAAGCCTGCTGGCTGGGGAATTTGGGAGTTGAGATTTAGATAGATAACTATTATTGTCATATTTTTTTTCCTGTGGGAACAATGGCACACATTAAAAATGGAAGTTTCGTTTCTTGCTCTCAAAAGTGTACACATACCTAACACACATTTAAACATGCTCTATACGACATGTGTATAAACCTACACCCTTGCACATAAATAACATATAAATATAACCCATCTTAAAGTTGCTGAGGCTGAGGAACATTTGGATATCGCTCAGGGGTCTCCAAACGTGGTCTTCAACTTAAAAGACTTGGCAACTTGAAGACTTGCGGACTTCAACTCCCAGAATTCCCCAGCCAGCCAGGCAACCATGAATTATAGGAGCTGAAGTCCACAAGTCTTCAAGTTGCCAAATTTGGAGAACCTGCAATAGATCATCAAGGTGACTTCAGATGTTCTTCATATCCATCTCGTTAAAGCCTGGAGAGCTTTCCTTAAAAACTACACTTGCTTGATACCTTTATGCTAGGGGCCTTCAAACATGGGCCTTTTATGACTTGTGGACTTCAACTCCCAGAATTCCTCGGTCAGGCACGCCAGCTGAGGAATTCTGGGAGTTGAAGTCCACAAGTTATAAAACGGGCCAAGTGTGAAGACCCCTGGGTTAAGCTCTCGGAAAGCTGGATAGTTTCCTGCTACAGGGTTCCCCCCCCCCCACTCCACCAATTCCTCGTATCAGAAAGAGGGCTCTTGAGCATGGGAGGACAGCCCTGCGGACCTTGTGTGAAGATTTCCCTTCCTGATAAACCAGGGCTGTCCAATCTTGCAACCTGGAAGACTTTGTGGACCTCCAATGCCCGGAATTCTCCGGGCAGGCTGAGGAATTCTGGGAGTTGAAGTCCACGAGCCTTAAAGTTGCCAAGGATGGGAAACCCTGATCTAGACCAGGGGCCTTCCAACTTGGCCCTTTGATGACTTGTGGACTTCAACGTGTGCCTGGCTGAGGAATTCTGGGAGTTGAAGTCCACAAGTCATCAAAGGGCCAAGTTTGAAGGCCCCTGGTTTATACCTTAAGAACACGAGACGGGATTTTCTGTAGCATCCGACATTCAGAGTTCCCCAGGATACGACGTGCCGACGGCGAAGTGGAGCAGTTCTAAATAAAACTCCTTTCCAAAAATTCAAGGACTTTGAGGCCACTAGGCTGTGGGGTCAGAGTCTATTTCAACCGTGGGTTTTCCAGAACATTTTTGAACCTCCAGCTGCCAGCATTGCTAACTGCTGGTCAGGCAAGCTAGCAATTCGTACTTCCTTGACGTACGACCACAATGATGCTGAAGGTTCCCGTTGTTAAGCAAAAGGGTCCCTAAGTGAGTTTGTCCCCATTTTACGACCTTCCTTGCCACCAAAAAGTTAAGGCAATCATTCCAAATGTTAAATTATTGATTTTGCTGGTCAGAATATCACAAAAGGGGATCATGTGCCCCCCCCCAGGACGCTGTGACCGTCATAAATATGAGCCCTGCCTGAGCTTCTCGATATCCTCTCAGGGTTGGTGGTTGAGTTCCCCAAACTTATAGTTTTGGGTGACTTCAACCTACCATCCCTGGGGGGATCATCTGAGTTAGCTCGGGAGTTCATGGCTTCCATGACGGCCATGGACCTGAAGCAGGTTATTCTGGGCCCAACTCACGGAGGGGGTCACACGCTCGATCTGGTTTTTCTATCTGGACGGTGGTTAGATGATCTTGGGGGGGGTTCCCCAATTAATTTACCCCTGTCATGGACCGATCATCATCTCCTGCGGATGGTCTTCCGTTTTGCCACTCCCTGTCGTGGGGTTGCTGAGCCAACAAGATGGTTCCGCCCTAGGCGCCTTATGGACCCTGAGCGGTTCCAAACGGCGCTTGGGCCCCCACCTGCCTCCTTTGCTCACAGCTCGGTCGATGCCCTGGTGGAAGCCTGGGAAAGGGCAGCCACAGAGGCACTCGACCAAGTTGTACCCATGCGGCCCTTGACCCGGCGCAGATCCCAACGGGCCCCATGGTTCTCCATGGAGCTCCGCGAGATGAAGCGTCGGAGACGGGGCCTAGAGAGCTGTTGGAGGTCCAGCCGATCCGAATCCGACCGGTTACGACTAAGGTCGTTTACGAGAACTTATCTCGCAGCATTGAGGGTGGCTAGGTCTAACCACTTTGCCACCCTCATTGCGTCCGCAGAGAATCGCCCGGCCGCCCTGTTTAGGGTGACTCGCTCTCTCCTTAATCAGGAGGTGAGGGAGGAACCCTTGCAGGGTCGAGCCGAGGAGTTTAGTCGATTTCTGTTGGACAAAATCGCTCGGATCCGGACCGGTTTGGACTCCGACTGGGCAGAGTCTGACGAAGAGGATACGGGCGGTCTTGTCGATTTAATCTGGGAAGAGTTCGATCCTGTGACCCCTGAAGAAGTGGACAAGATCATGGGGAAGCTGAGCTCCACCACGTGTTTGTTGGACCCGTGCCCCTCCTGGCTGACTTATGCAGCCCGGGATGGGACACGAGGCTGGCTCCAGGCAGTGATTACTGCTTCTTTGAGTCAGGGTAGTTTTCCCGCCGCCTTGAAGGAGGCGGTGGTGAGACCCCTTCTCAAGAAGCCGGCCTTGGACCCAGCAATTTTAAACAACTATCGTCTGGTCTCCAACCTTCGCTTTTTGGCGAAGGTTGTTGAGAGCGTGGTGGCGCATCAGCTCCCTTTGTTCTTGGAGGAAGCTGACTACCTAGACCCGTACCAATCGGGTTTCAGGCCCGGGTACAGCACGGAGACGGCATTGGTCGCGCTGGTGAATGATCTCTGGCGGGCTCGGGACAGGGGTTGTTCCTCTGTCCTAGTCCTTTTAGACCTCTCAGCGGCTTTTGATACCATCGACCATGGTATCCTGCTGCGACGTCTCAGGGGGTTAGGAATGGGAGGCACGGTTCTCCAGTGGTTCTCCTCTTACCTTCTGGGACGTTCGCAGTCGGTGTTGGCAGGGGGGCAGAGATCGACCCTGAGACCTCTCATTTGTGGAGTTCCTCAGGGATCGGTTCTCTCGCCTCTCCTGTTCAACATCTATATGAAGCCGCTGGGTGAGATCATTCGTGGTTTTGGAGTTGGGTATCACCAATATGCTGATGATACCCAACTTTTTATTTCTACCCCAAACCACCCCAGCGATGCCCTCGACGTGATGTCCCGTTGCCTGGAGGCGGTCCGGGTCTGGATGGGGAGGAACAGGCTTCGACTCAACCCTGACAAGACTGAGTGGCTGTTCGTGCCGGCATCCCGGGAAATTCCGATTATCCCATCATTGGCCATGGGGGGTGAGCTATTACCCCCCGTAGATAGGGCCCGCAACTTGGGGGTCCTTCTAGATTCACAGCTCTCTTTAGAAGAGCATATTGGAGCTGTGACTAGGGGGGCCTTTGCCCAGGTTCGCCTGGTGCGCCAGTTGCGGCCCTATCTAGACCGGGATGCCTTGCGCACAGTCACTCATGCGCTCGTGACCTCTCGTCTAGACTACTGTAATGCTCTCTACATGGGGCTGCCCTTGAGGTCCACCCGGAGACTCCAGCTGGTGCAGAATGCAGCCGCGCGAGTCGTCTTGGGAGTTTCCTGATACTCCCATGTTACACCTCTGCTCCGCGAGCTGCATTGGCTACCGGTTGCTCTCCGGGTGAGGTTCAAGGTGTTAGTTATGACGTACAAAGCCCTTCATGGCATGGGTCCGGATTACCTACGGCAACACCTGCGACCAGCGTCAACGTCCCTCCGTCCAGTGCGCTCCCACAGAGAGGGCCTCCTCAGGGTGCCGCCGATCAAAGAATGCCGATTGGTGACCCCCCAGGGGGAGAGCGTTCTCTGTGGGCGCGCCAGACCTTTGGAACAGCTTACCGGTTGAGCTCCGGACGGCCCCCGACCTTCGCTCCTTCCGGCGCGATCTTAAAACATTCTTTTTCGAACAAGCTGGCCTGGTCTGACGGGATGGGGTTGGGTTTTTTTTAAAATTAGTTTTTAACTTAATATGTATTGATTTTTATGGGCATGATGTTTAATTGGTTTTTAATGGTTTTTTAATTTTTGTATCTGATTTTTATTGTGTATTGCCCTGTTCACCGCCGTGAGTCCTTCGGGAGAAGGGCGGTATAGAAATCAAATTATTAAATTAAATTAAATTAAATTAAATTTTGATCACATGGTACTGTGGGGAATACTGTGACGGTCATAAAGGTGAAAACCTGTCTCCAGTCACTTTTTCCAATGCCGTCGTAACTTTCCAATGGTCACTAAACAAACTGTTGTAAGTCAAGGACTCTTGTTCAACACACTGAGAAGTCACCAGATGGAGGGAAATCTGCTTTTGGGTGTCCTGCACAGCATCAGAAATAAAAACAGGCAATCCTTGACTTACGGCCACAATTGAGCGCCAAAACCTCTGGTTACTAAGTGAAACATTTGTTAAGTGAGTTCCCCCTGCATTTTACGATTTTTCTCACCACTGTTGTTGTCAATCACTGCAGTTGTTGAATTAGTCAAACTGCTGTTAAAATCCCCATCTATTTTGCCGGTCGGAATGTCGCAAAAGGGGATCCCGGGACACTGCGACCGTCGTAAATGTGAGCCCATTGTCAAGTCTGAATTTTGGTCAGGTGACCTCGGAGAGGCTACAACAAGACGTGTGAAAACTGGTCCTAAGTCGCTTTTTCCCCCCCCCCCAGTGTCGTCGTAACTTTGAACGGCCGCTAAATGGACGGTCGCAAGCCGGGGACCAGCGGTAATAGTTTTTCTGGCCGATTTTAGACACTTATCGATCTCTCTCGTCGTCTTCTTCCTGCCTTCCCGGCAGATGACAAAGCTTGGGTTTTTAATGACAAGCGACCTCCCGGGAGTTACGTGCCCAAGTGTGCGTGCACACAACCACCCAGATCCTGTGGAGGCAAAGAAAGAAACAAAAAACCCCACAAAGAAAAGCCACCTACTTGGGCGGACCGGGTGTGACGGGGACTTGTGCTTTTCCGGGCGAGAGGTTTGTGTTCATGTCAATTTCCGTCAGATTTCCCCGATTGTCAGACCTGGTTTGGGGAGGAGAAGGGTGGAGGGTGCGCAGAGGAGGAGGAGAGCAAGGAGAGAAGACGTGGTCAAGAACAGGCCTCGGACACCCCACCGTGGTCCTCTTTTAACGACAAAGACGCTTCCGGCGAGCCCGTTTTGTGCGCGTGTGGAAACCCGAACACCGACAGCGATGCTCAACATCATCAGCCTTACCTCACTGTGTGGGACACTTCGTGGGGCCTAGACGTCTTGGCACGCCTGGCTGAACTGGGCGGAGAGGGAATAATAGGACAATGGCTCACCCTTTGAACTACGGCCCGGCCCCGGTTTGCACGGACGTTGTCCGCCCGTTGTTTCGACAGGGGCGCAATCCCTCGGGGAAAAGCCTAGCACGGATGACGTTCCCTAGCTGGATGGGGAAACGTCTGCGAGGAAACATCCAAGCTCAGAGAGCCCCAAGGGCCCCGCAGTTCTTCTCCTCCAGCACCGCAAAACCCTTCTCCCTCCTAGCGCTGATGACGTTACCTAGTTAGGTCGTGAAAGGTCTGCGAGAAAAGGTCCCAGCTCAGACAGCACCAAGGACATGACGATCCTCCCCTTTTTACTGCCTTTCCCCCCCTCCACCACCTCTTCCCTCCCTCCTCCACTCTGAAACCCCCCCACCCTCCTTCTAGCACTGATGATTTATTTATATATTTTTTATTTTAATTCCATTTATATCCCGCCCTTCTCCGAAGACTCAGGGCAGCTTACAAGCTTAGCAGTAGCCTTCATTCTATGTATATGCCTGCTTATTAGGGCTTTCACACACACACCCCCAAGCGGCATTATTACAAAGTCAGCTTATTGCCCCCAACAATCTGGGTCCTCATTTTCCCTACCTCGGAAGGATGGAAGGCTGAGTCAACCTTGAGCCTGGTGGGACGCGAACCTGCACTAATTGCAGGCAGCTGGTGTTACTTAAGGAGGCATTAGCCCACTGCTCCACCAAGGCTCTTTTTTGATGATGTTCCCTAGTGGGGTCAAGAAATGTCAGCAAGAAGGCAAAAAAACTCAAGAGCGCACCAAGGACCCCCAAAGTCCTACTGCTTTCCCCAAACCCCACTCCCTTCCGGCACTGATGACGACCCCCCGGTTGGGTCATGAAACATTTGCAAGAAAACAAGCAAGCTCAAAGAGCACAAGGACCCCACAGTCCTCCCCTCAATTGCCCCTTTCTTACAGCACTGATGATGCTCTCCAGTTGGGGGGTCATGAAACGTCGGCGAGAAAACACCCAAGCTGAGAGAGCACAGAGACCCCGGCGGCCTCTTCTTCTTCCTCAACCGTCTCCTCCTCTTCCTCCCCTCCAAAAGCCCACCCCCAACCCACCTTCTAAGAGTGATGATGTTACTTAGCTGGGTCAGGAAAGGTTTGCAAGAGAACAGCTAGGCCTGGAGTCCATGTTTCAACCACGAGCTACTAATATTCTCCTTCATCAGAAGCCAAACTCTATCGCAGGGGTCGCCAACCGTGGCAGCTTTGTGACTTGTGGACTCCAACTCCCAGAATTCCTCAGCCAGCCCTGGAATTCTGGGAGTTGGAGTCCACAAGTCACAAAGCCGCCACAGTTGGCGACCCCTGCTCTATCGGACAGAGCAATCCAGCATCCTCCGCTTAGGATGGCAATTGGGCGCCAAAATCTCCGTGGCTAAGCAGGCCGGTCATTAAAGGAGCCATGCTCAATTTTGACGTTAAGAGAGAATCCCGGCGGCCGCTAAGTAAATTCAGACGGCCATTTAGCAAATCCGGCTTCCTCTACCTGGACTATCCTGGTCCGGAAGGCGGCTGGGAAAGTTGCCCAGGGCGATCCCGGGACAAATCCACCTGGATTGCCAAGCGTCCCAACTTGGACCGCCCAAGCGTGGCAATGCCGCGGCGGTTAAAAGTGCCGGGACCGGCCCTAAAGTCCCTTTTTCCCGGCACAAACGGTGGCTTAACGAGAGGTCCTTAAGTCGAGGGCTGCCTGGAGTAGCCACTTAGAAGAGTTGCGGGTCGACTGGTTGGGTTGTTGCTGATGCTCCGTGGAAACCCCTGGCGTTTGAGGGCCCCCCCCCGCCGATGCTGTACTCATGTTCTCCCCGGCCCTTCTGCCTTGGCACAACCCACCTTCGTATCAAGCGGGGGGTTGGGGGTGCCCCGGTGGGTTCGACCCAGATTTGACACGAAAGGCCACCATCCCGAGGAGGAAGGAAAGCCGGTCCAATTGCTCAACAGCACCGCAGGAGCCGTGGTGGCGCAGTGGTCAGGAGGCGATATTGCGGGCTGACTTTGCCCGCGGCCTGGAGTTCGATCCTGGCCAGCTCTAGGTTGACTCGGCCGTCCCTCTTTCCGAGGTCGGTAAAATGAAGAGCCAGATTGTTTTGTTTTGGGTTTTTTTTGGGGGGGGTGGGGGGGGCAGCCAACAGGCTGACTCTGTAAACCGCTCAGAGAGGGCTGGAAAGCAGCGTCATGGATCCTGTTTACAGAATTCTTATTTGCATGTGTTCTCCCCACAAGGTTCAAATTGTATTCTACAATCTGTTATTTCTATTTCTATTCTATTTTATTCTACAATCTATTTTATTCTACAATCTATTCTATTCTACAATCTATTCTATTCTATAATCTATTCTATATTCTGTATTCCATTCTATTCTACAGTCTATTCTATTCTACAATCTATTCTATATTCTATTCTATTTTATTTTATTCTACAATCTATTTTATTCTACAATCTATACTATTCTATTCTATATTCTATATTCCATCCTATTCTATATTCTATTCTATTCTACAATCTATTCTATTCTATATTCTATTCTATTCTATTCTACAATCTATTCTATTCTACATTCTATTCTATATTCTATATTCCATTCCGTTCCATTCTATATTCTATATTCTATATTCTATATTCTATATTCTATATTCTATATTCTATATTCTATATTCTATATTCTATTCTACAACCTGTCCTGTCCTGTCCTATCCTATCCTATCCTATCCTATTCCGGGTGGCACAGTTGTTAGAACACAGTATTGCAGGCTAACTCTGCATTCTACCGCCAGGAGTTCAATCCTGACCGGCTCAAGATTGAGTCAGCCTCCCATCCTTCCAAGGTCAATAAAACGAGGACCCAGATTGGGGGTTTTTTGGGGAGGGTGGGGGTGGGAAGATGCAAGTGACGCCATCATTGTCAACTGCCTAGAGAGGGCTGTCAAGCCCAGGGGGGGGGGGGGGCGGTACTTAAGTCTAAGGGCTCCTGCTATCCCACAGACCTACATTTTCTGCTTCTTCACTGGAGGAGGCTCTTGTTTGCTGGCCAAGGCGGTGGCAACCTTCTCGGCGTGGCTTTTGGCCATCAGTCGACGCTGGGCGCTTTTTCGCCGGGCCGAAAGCCGCTTGGCCGCCCTAAAGATGGGAAGTAAGAGAGTGCTTGAGCAAAAGGGAGATGAAGGGGTGGGGGTGGGGGAGAGGTTGGATGTTGCATTTTGGCCAGTGGTGGGATTCTGCCAGCTCGCACCGGTTTGGTAGAACTGGTAGCTAATATTTGATTGACTTAGATGAACCGGCTGATGCCCTAGCGCCTAGCCCTTTTTCGCAAGGCTCAGAACAGAACACTGGAAGTGCGTCCACGCCACTTCCGGACGTCCATTCTGAGCCGGGGAAGCCTCCCAGCCCCAGCACGGCCACAGGAAATGCATCCATGGCACTTCCAGAACTCTGTTCTGAGCAGCAGACGCCTCCCAGGCCCAGCGTGGCCCACAGGAAGTGCATCCACGGCACTTCCAGAACTCTGTTGTGAGCCGGGGAGGCCTCCCAGCCGCAGCACGGCTCACAGGAAGTGCATCCACGGAGAGAACCGGTTGTTCAGGTATTTGAATCCCACCACTGATTTCAGCTATGCCAAGCTGTGGAGACCCTTCTGATTCCCACCAGGCGTTCTTGCAAGGGAAAAGACAGTTTAGCCTTTCCAGGTATAAAAGCTGGACGATGTCAGGCCCCTCAGAGGAGATTATGGCGGACAAACAGGATTTGTCATTCTTTCCATACTGACAGTACAGGTGGTCCTCAACTTACAACCAGAACTAAGGAGAAACTTCCTGACAGTTAGAACAATTAACCAGTGGAACTACTTCAGAAGCGGCGAATGTTCCAACACTGGAAGCTTTTAAGAAGAGACTGGAGGGCCATTTGCCTGAAATGGTATAGGGTTTCCTGCCTGAGCAGGGGGTTGGACTAGATGACCTCCAAGGTCCCTTTCAACTTCTTCTTCTTCTTCTTCTTCTTCTTCTTCTTCTTCTTCTTCTTCTTCTTCTTCTTCTTCTTCTTCTTCTTCTTCTTCTTCTTCTTCTTCTTCTTCTTCTTCTTCTTCTTCTTCTTCTTCTTCTTGTTATTGTTATTCCTGAAATTTCTGTTGTTGGGCAAACAAAGTTGCTAACGGACTTCTGCTCCATTTTGTCATCTTTCTTGCCACCGTTGTTAAGTTGTGGGTGCTTCATCTCTGGAGGTTTTCAAGAAGAGACTGGACAGCCACCTGTCTGAAAGGGTTCTCCTGCTTGAGCAGAGGGCTGGACTAGAAGACCTCCAAGGTCCCTTCCAAGCTCTGTTCTGATTAAGCTAGTAATAAGAGTTATTAACTGAATTTGGTTTCTCCTCCCTCCCATTGACTTTGCTTGTCAGCAGGTCACCAAAGGGGGAAATCACGTGATCCCGGGACCCCGCAACCTGTCATAAATATGAACCAGTTGCCAAGCGTCGGGATGTAAATCCGCAGACCATGGAGATGCCACAATGGTCATAAGTGTGCAAAATAGCCATAGGTCATAAGTCACTTTCTTTTAAGGGCTCTGGTGATTTCAAAACACACAAAGAACACTTGCGGGAATTGGGTGTGCCTAGTTTAAGGGGTCTTCAAACTTGGCCCTTTTAGGACTTGTGGACTTCAACTCCCAGAATTCCTCAGCCAGGCACGCGTGCCTGGCTGAGGAATTCTGGGAGTTGAAGTCCACAAGTCCTAAAAGGGCCAGGTTTGAAGACCCCTAGTCTAGTTTAATGTAGAGAAGGACGAAGGGTGAAATGACAGCAGTTTTCCAATATTTGAGGGGCTGCCACAAAAAAAAAGGGGGGGAGGGGTCAACCTATTCTGCAAAGCACCTGAAGGCAAGACGAGAAAAAAAAATGGATGGAAACTCATCAAGGAGAGAAGCAACCTGGAACTAAGGAGGAATTTCCTGACAGTGAGGACAATTAACCAGTGGAACAACCTGCCTCCAGAAGTTGTGGCTGCTCCATCACCGGTAGGCTTTTAATTTAATTTAATTTAATTTAATTTAATTTAATTTAATTTAATTTAATTTAATTTAATTTAATTTAATTTAATTTAATTTAATTTAATTATATTTCTATACCGCCCTTCTCCCGAAGGACTCAGGGCGGTGAACAGGGCAAGAATAAAAATACAGATTACAAAAGTTAAAACAAGATTAAGAAGAGACTGGACAGCCATTTCTCTGGAATGGGTGTGAGTCTTCCGCTCGAGCAGGGGTTGGGCTAGAAGACCTCCAAAGGTCCCTTCCAACTCTTCTTCTAGGCAGTTCTGGATTCCCCCGCAAAGCGGAATGAACATCCCTTTCCAGAAAGGGGTCGGGGGGGTAGGGGTGGGGGTGGAAGAGAAGAGACTCCATCCAGGATGGCATCCAAGTACCAGTCTTACCTTGCTGGGGCCCTTCCTGGAGCGGGCGCGTCCGGTGTTGCCGCTTGCAGCCATTCCGCCATCGAACGAACCACATTGGCCGGGACCTTGTTTGACGCTTCCGTTTCCTCTTGGTTTTTACTCTCCTTCTCATCTAAAGGGAAGGAGACAGCGAGGATATTGCTCAGGCAAAGAGATCTAGCCAAAGCTATGGAACCAAGCCAGGTCCTCACCAGGACTGTAACCCTCCTGGGGAAGAATGGAATTAGACCCGGCACGGAGACTCGGCACGGAAGGCCGTCGCCCTTCCGGGAGTCTCCTCCTCTGCTCAACACTGAACAGGAGATAACAGCGTTCTAGACGTCCTCTTGGGCGTGGGGGTCGTCTCCGGAGGGGACAAGATAAAAGCTCGTCTGAACTCTCCACGTGAGGGACCCTGCATTTTCAGGTCCGACACACACACACACACACACACACACACACACACACACACACACACACACACACCAGAGGCTGGGCCCCCCACAGTTTGCCATGCCCGAGTTAAACGGAGGCTGTCTCAGCTCCCCAGGAAGGCCCGGAGAGTCCACAAGGAGGTTGGTGGGCTTCAGCGAAAGGAGCCAGGGCTCAAGACGAGGTGGGACCGGCACACGGACCTCTTTCCGCCCGGCGACGTGACGGAAGGCAATTGGGTCTCAAAAGGAAGCAGCTCACCTGTTTTCACCATGGGTGAGACCGCCGCCCAGGGAAGGTTAGACTTGAATGACAAGGCTTTGGGCCGGATGCCCGGCGGACCCGTCTCTGTGCAGGGGGTCATCAGGGCGGCAGATCGGCCAACTGCAAAAATAGTTATGAGCCCTTTCTAAAGAGACGGCTTGGTCGAGCGATTAAGGCATCAAACCACAAACTGGGAGACGGGGAGTTCCAGTCCCACCAGAAGCACAAACGCCGGCTGGGTGACTCTGGGCCAATCACCAGGCGGTGGGGAGATCTAGTCCCGCCTTTAAGCAGGAAAGCCAGCTAGGGGACTTTAGGCCAGTCACCAGGAGACAGGGAGTTCTAGTTCCGCTTAGGCATGAAGCCCAGCTGGCCACTCACTGGGCGACAGGGAGTTCTAGTTCCGCCTTAAGCAGGAAAGCCAGACACGGGAGTTTAGGCCAATCACCAGGAGACAGAGAGTTCTAGTTCCGCTTAGGCATGAAGCCCAGCTGGCCACTCAATGGGCAACAGGGAGTTCTAGTCCTGTCTTAAGCAGGAAATCCAGCTAGGGGACTTTGGGCTAGTCACCAGGAGACAGTGAATTCTAGTCCCGCCTTAAGCAGGAAAGCCATCTAGGGGACTTTAGGCCAATCACCAGGAGACAGAGAGTTCTAGTTCCCCTTAGGCATGAAGCCCAGCTGGCCACTCACTGGGTGACAGAGAATTCTAGTCCCGCCTTAAGCAGGAAATCCAGCTAGGGGACTTTAGGCCAATCACCAGGAGACAGTGAGTTCTAGTTCCGCTTAGGCATGAAGCCCAGCTGGCGACTCACTGGGTGACAGGGAGTTCTAGTCCTGCTTTAAGCAGGACATCCAGCTAGGGGACTTTAGGCCAAACACCAGGAGACAGTGAGTTCTAGTTCCCCTTAGGCATGAAGCCCAGCTGGCCACTGACTGTGTGACAGAGAGTTCTAGTCCCGCCTTAAGCAGGAAATCCAGCTAGGGGACTTTAGGCCAATCACCAGGAGACAGTGGGTTCTAGTTCCGCTTAGGCATGAAGCCCAGCTGGTGACTCACTGGGTGACAGGGAGTTCTAGTCCCGCTTTAAGCAGGACATCCAGTGAGGGGACTTTAGGCCAATCACCAGGAGACAGTGAGTTCTAGTTCCCCTTAGGCATGAAGCCCAGCTGGCCACTCACTGGGAGATGGTGAGTTCTAGTCCCGCCTTAAGCAGGAAATCCAGCTAGGGGACTTTAAGCCAATCACCAGGAGTCAGTGAATTCTAGTTCCCCTTAGGCATGAAGACCAGTTGGCCACTCACTGGGAGACGGTGAGTTCTAGTCCTGCCTTAAGCAGGAAATCCAGTTAGGGAACTTTAGGACAATCACCAGGAGACAGTGAGTTCTAGTTCCCCTTAGGCATGAAGCCCAGCTGGCCACTCACTGGGAGATGGTGAGTTCTAGTCCCGCCTTAAGCAGGAAAGCCAGCTAGGGGACTTTAGGCCAATCACCAGGAGACAGTGAGTTCTAGTCCCGCGTTAAGCAGGAAAGCCAGCTAGGGGACTTTAGGCCAATCACCCGGAGACAGTGATTTCTAGTTCCGCTTAGGTATGAAGCCCAGTTGGCCACTCACTGGGTGACAGGGAGTTCTAGTCCTGCCTTAAGCAGGAAATCCAGCTAGGGGACTTTAGGCCAATCACTAGGAGACAGTGAGTTCTACTTCCACTTAGGCATGAAACCCAGCTCTCTCGGCCCAGCCCACCTCGCAGGGTGGTTGTGGTACAAAAAAGAGGTGCGTGGGATATGTCCGCTGCCTTAATTGTAAAAATAATAAAGGTGGGATATAAACAAAGAAACACTGTGGAGCATCACTCCTAAAGCTGCCTGCCTTTCCCACCTATCAGGATCAGAAACAAGACCAGCCGTTAGTTTGGCCCTCCTCCAGCAGGTCCCCCTCCTGGCCGTGGACCGGCTACTCACCAAACCAGGCGTCAATGTCAATTTTCTGGACGTCATTCATATCCTTGAAGTTGAGGGTGATATCGGGGACATCGTAAGAATAAGTGTCCTCGGACATTGGAATAATCCCTTCCTCGGCGGGCACAGCCATGGCCCGTGTCAAGGCCTGCAAAGGAAAATGGAGGTCACGTTTAGAATTTAGAACACAGCTGGAAGGGACCTCGGAGGTCTTCTAGTCCAGCCCCCTGCTCCAGCAGCAGGACCTATACCAATTCAGACAAGCGGCTCTCCACTCTCTTCTTAAAAACCTCCGGGGATGGAGCGCCCACAACGTCTGTTCCACTGGTTAAATGATCTCACTGTCAGGACGTTTTGCGTTAGTTCTAGGTTGCTTCTCTCCTTGGTTAGCTTCCATCCTTCAGGTGCTTTGCAGAATAGGTTGACAGCCCCACCCCCCCGACCCCACGCACATTCCTTGTGGCAGTCCCGCCAATACTGGAAGACGGCTGTATCATGTGCCCTCCGGTCCTTCTTTTCTCTAGACTAGTCCAATCCTGCGGCCATTCGTCATACGTTTTAGGCCTTCACTTGCTCTTCTCTCACTTTTCCCCAAATCGCCATATCGTTTTGGTAAGGTGGTGACCAAAACTGGATGCAGTTTCCAAAACGGTAACTAGAATAGAATGGAATGGAATAGAAGGGTAGGATAGAACAGAATAGAATTGAAATAGAATAGAATAATAATAATAATTATTATTATTATTATTATTAATTCCATTTATATCCCGCCCTTCTCCGAAGACTCAGGGCGGCTTACAAACTTAGCAGTAGCCTTCATTCTATGTATATGCCTGCTTATTAGGGCTTTCACACACACCCCAAGCGGCATTATTAGAAAGTCAGCTTATTGCCCCCAACAATCTGGGTCCTCATTTTACCTACCTGGGAAGGATGGAAGGCTGAGTCAACCTTGAGCCTGGTGGGATGCGAACCTGCACTAATTGCAGGCAGCTGGTGTTACTTAAGGAGGCATTAGCCCACTGCTCCACCAAGGCAGTAGGAATAGAATAGGGAATAGAATAGGGAATAGAATAGAATAGGGCAGGGGTCGGCAACCTAAAAAAGGAAAAGAGCCACTGGGAACCGGTTCCATCACAAATTAAAAAAAGTGGGAGCCGCGTGCGTGTGTCCATGCACGCGCATGCGCAAAAAGGTTTTTTGCGCATGCGCGGACGCACGCGGCTGCCATTTTTAAAAAAATGAGATGGAACCGGTTCCCGGTTGCCCGACGGCGACGGCCCGTCTGCAAAGCTGCCGCTTTCGGCAGCTTTGCAGACGGGCCGCGGCAGCCTCCTCAAAGAGCGGCGCCCCTGCCCATTCCGGGAGGTGCGCGCGTACCTCCGCGCGAACGGGCAGCGGTGCCGCTCTTTGAGGAAGCTGCCACGGCCCGTCTGCCAAGCTGCCGCTTTCGGCAGCTTGGCAGACGGGCCGCGGCAGCTTCCTCAAAGAGCGGCGCCCCTGCCCATTCCGAGAGGTGCGCGCGCACCTCTCCGAACGACCGGAGTTGCGCGCGCACCTCCCCAAACCTTTGGGGAGGTGCGCGCGTACCTCCGCGCGAAGGGGCAGCGGCGCCGCTCTTTGAGGAAGCTGCCGAAAGGCAGCTTCCTCAAAGAGTGGCACCGCTGCCCGTTCGCGCGGAGGTACGCGCGCACCTCCCCAAAGGTTTGGGGAGGTGCGCGCGCAACTCCGGTCGTTCGGAGAGGTGCGCGCGCACCTCTCGGAATGGGCAGGGGCGCCGCTCTTTGAGGAAGCTGCCGCGGCCCGTCTGCCAAGCTGCCGAAAGCGGCAGCTTGGCAGACGGGCCGTGGCAGCTTCCTCAAAGAGCGGCACCGCTGCCCGTTCGCGCGGAGGTACGCGCGCACCTCCCCAAAGGTTTGGGGAGGTGCGCGCGCAACTCCGGTCGTTCGGAGAGGTGCGCGCGCACCTCTCGGAATGGGCAGGGGCGCCGCTCTTTGAGGAAGCTGCCACGGCCCGTCTGCCAAGCTGCCGCTTTCGGCAGCTTTGCAGACGGGCCGCGGCAGCTTCCTCAAAGAGCGGCACCGCTGCCCATTCGCGCGGAGGTACGCGCGCACCTCTCCAAAGGTTTGGGGAGGTGCGCGCGCACCTCCGCCCATTCGGGGAGGTGCGCGCGCACCTCTCCAAACGGGCGGTGCCACTCTCCATTTGGAGAGGTGCGCGCGCACCACTGTCCGTTGGAAGAGGTGCGTGCGCACCGGGCGGCTGGGAGCCGCAAGAGACGGCTCAAAGAGCCGCATGCGGCTCCGGAGCCGCAGGTTGCCGACCTGTGGAATAGGGAATAGAATATAGAATAGAATAGAATAGAATAGAATAGAATAGAATAGAATAGAATAGAATAGAATAGAATAGGATAGAGCCGAAACAAGCAGAATAGAAATAGAATCAAAATCAAAATAGAACTGAATATAGAAGCTGGAAGAGACCCTGGAGGTCTTCTAGTCCACCCCCCTGCTTAAGCAGGAGAACCTAGACCAGACATGTCAAACACAAGGCCCGGGGACCGGATCCAGCCCGCGAAGTGGTTTCATGTGGCCCGCGAAGCCATCCTGGAAACAGTGAGGGAACAGCCCCCACTGCCTTGGCCCTGGCCCAGAGACCCTCCTTCTGCCAGAGACCCCCAGATCTGTCCCACTCCTGCCCAGGCCCCCATAGGCACCCTTGATGCCAATGATGTAGAGCTGGCCATGCCCACCCAGTAGGCCATATGCACTCTAGCAACGCCCACTCAGTAGGCCGCGCCCACCCTGGCCACACCCACCCGGCCCCCCGAGGGCAACCGCAATGCTGATGCGGCCCTCAATGAAATTGAGTTTGACACCCCTGACCTAAACCATCTCAGATAGCTGAATGGTCCAGTAATAGTTCGTGTGATTTTGATTCTGTGCCTCCATTTATGCAATCAAGGATTGCGTTCGCTTTTTTGGCTGCTGCCGCACAGAGCTGGCTCACCGCTGGACGTTCTCCGGGGGGGGGGGGGGGAGGCTACATGATGCCCCTGGGCATCGGAAGGTCCAAATGTTCCTTATGGGCATTCAGTTCTCGGCCCTCCCTTTTTCTGGCAAAGTCTTTTTAGTGCATAAAAGTGAAACCTTGCATGCTACAATCAAAAGAAACTCTCTTCCCGGAATCGTAAGTGTCGAGTTTGGGGTCATAAAGCTCTCGCTGGAATGAGTGTGTGTTTGTGGTGTGTGCGTTTTGTGCTTGCGTGTTGCAATTTGCCTTCATGCCAATGAACCTTTCCTTACTGGCCAGATTCATTACGGCAGCTTTTGACACTCCTCCCACGTGCCGCGACTCCCAATTTATAACTCAGAATACAGGTAGTAAATGACTTACAACCGTAATTGACTTAACAACTGTAATTGACTTACAACTGTCAATTTACAACTGTTCATTTAGTGACGTTCGAACTTATAACAGCAGTTGGAAAAAGTGACTTACGACTCCCCCTCCCCCTTCCTACCCTGGCAGCATCGCCAGGGTCAAATTCAGGCCCTTGGCAACTGACTTCGTATTTATGTCGGTCGCAGCGCCCCGGGACTCAGGAGATCCCCTTTTGCGACCTTCCGACAAGCCAAGTCCACGGGGAAGCCGGATTCTCCGAACAACCGGGTTACTAAGTTAAGCTTAGCAGCGACAGCCTTAACAATTGTGTGGGGGCAAGCAAGGTCGTAAAATGAGGCCGAGCGAGCTCACTTAGCCACACACTGTCTTGTCGAGCAATGGAAATTTCAGGCCCGGGAAGCGTGTAAGGCACGGTCTCTTGTGTCGCTTTTGCCAGCGCTGTTGTAAAACTTTCAAACGGTCCCCGAAAGGAACGGGCCCGTACAGGTCGAGGACCCCCTGTATAATTGCACTTCTGAGCCAGAAGCCGGAGAGGCCTCGGAGACGGTTGCACCCGGAGCTTCTCCAAGTCACCAAAGGCCCAAGCATCCCTGTTAGATGTTTTGTGCCAGCCATGGCAGTTCCCCAAAAAGGTCATCAGATGGGAGCAAAGAGGCTTCTTTGCTCCCACTGGTGGGTCAGGGGTCCCTGGCCCCTGCATCCCCATTGGCGAGAGTTTTATGGTTAGGGAGGGGCTGAGACCCCCCATAAATACCTCTGCTCAAGGGGCTGCTCTTTCTCTAGTCATGCTATGCTTGCTTGCTCTCTCTTTGTTCTGCTAGCTTACAATCCAGGCATGGAGGCCTCCATGCCAGGAAACTCTATTTACTTTATCGTTAAATAAAGCTTTGAATGATCGCATTCTTGCGTGATGCCTTTGACTTGGAAGCACCTTAACGACCCATCGACCTCGTGAGACCATTTCACAATCCCTGTGTCTGGAGAAAGGCCTTTGACTGCAGACAGCTGGGGGCCCAGGGTGGCATTACCCTGGATTGAGATGCTTTTACTCAACCAGCATCTGTTGACATCTGGGCAGCTCGCCCAGGTGTGCCTTACAGGGCCATTAGCAAGTGCCACTCTGGCCCGTAAACCTCTCCTCGCTACAACATGGCCAATTGCCAACCAGGGGGAGGGGGGGAGGAGAGAGGAAAAATCCCAGAGCATCGCTCGACTCGGGGGGGGGGGAAAGGCCTTAAGCCCCCAAGATTGTTGTGTCCATCCGGGCACCCCGAAGAAAGAGAACCCAGCAGAGCCCAAGGAGAGGAATTGAGGTCAATAGCCCGGCTAGAATAAGGTCCTTTCTTGGCCCCCTTGACGAGGGAGGGGGTAGGGAAGGGAGAAGGGATCGCATGTCTGTCAACACGCCTACCTTAAATAAATCATAAATAAAAAAGGGTAATAATAACTGCGTCACTGGTGTCCCTCTCTCCCACTCAGCTCAACAAGCGGAGCTGCCAACTATGATTGAGCGGAGATCGTATTTCAGCAATGTTTGGCCTCGGGACAAGCTCCGCAGGGCGCCGGGTCTGGCTTGGGGATGGGGTGACAATGGCGGCATCATTATGGGGAGCCAACTGGAGAGGGGCCGCTGGGAAATCAGGGAAGGGATCCCCTCGGAAGGAGCCTTCCGTGACCGGGTCATTTCCAGCGGAGAAGATGTAAGTCAATATGTTTCGGCCCAGATTAGGCTTCGGGCAGCTGGCGCTAGAATTCCCAAACCGTTGCAAAAAAAAAAAAAAAGCAAGGCACGCTACGGTTCATTTACCGAATACAGGCAGGCCTCGGCTTCACGGCCACCACCGAGCCCAAACTTTCCGTCGCTAAGCGAGACCGGTTAGCCGGGTTTTGCCCCGCTTTGCGATCTGTCTTGTCGCGGTTGTTAAGTGAATCACTGCGGTTAATAAGTTAGTAACCCGGTTGTTAAGTGGATCTGACTCTCCCCCCCCCTCGTTGACTCGGCTTGTCCAGAGGTCACAAAGAGGGGATCTCGTGACCCCCGGGAACGCTGCAACCGTCCTAAGGACACGCCAGTCGCCGAGCGGCTGAATTTCGATCCCGTGATCCCGGCAAAGCTGCAGCAGCCCTTAAATGGAAAAACTGTTCTAAGTCACTATTTTCTAGTGCCGTTATAGCTTTGAACGGTCGCTAAACAAACTCTTGCAAGTCAAGGACTACCGGGAGTCTAAATTTGGGATCCCGAACTCCCGGTCCACGGCCTGTTGGGCACCGGGCCACGCAAATGGGAGGTGAGCGCGCACGAAGCTTCATCAGCGCATGCCCAGGATCCAGTTTGTCTGCATGAAACCTCCCACCACCACCGCCACTGCTGTCAAGGTCAATGGTGGCGAACCTATGGCACGCGTGCCAGAGGCGGCACTCAGAGCCCACTCGGTGGGCACGTGCGCCACCACCGCCAGCAGCTTGCGCAGGCCCATTAGGCCACTGCCGCCACCCGGAGCGGCAGCCCCACCCAGCACAAAGGAGGCGAAGCGGCCGGCTAGCAAGCTTGAGTAGAGGTGGTAGAGCACGCCCACGCCCAGCAAGCCAAAGGCCACCCCAAGCGGAGAAAGCCAGATTCCCATTGGCACCATGCCCCCCGCCCCAGCCCCGGCTAGCATTGCGTGCCTCCCCACATCTATGCTGGGCCTCCTGCCCACCACCTCACCTGCCAGAGACCCCCTGGATCTCCCCCAACCCTGCCCGGCCCCCCACAGGCGTCCCCCCCCATGAGCAACATCGAGGTGACTGTGCCCACCCCAGCCAAGCCCACCCAGTCTGCTGTGCCCACCCCAGCCAAGCCCCCATGCCCCCCCCGAGGGCACCACAATGCTGATGCGGCCCTGCCGCTTTGCGATAAATAAGTGGGTTTAGGGGTGTGGTTTGGGCGCTCGGTCTCTAAAAGGTTCGCCATCGTTGGTCTAGGTTGTGTGCGTGAAACCTCTCCCTCCACACACACACACACACACACACACACACACTGCCGGCCACCACCACCCCGACACCCCGGGTCCATGGCGCCAGAAAAGTTGGGGACCACTGGTCTAAATCCCTTTCCTGCTTTCCCATACCGTTACAGAAATCAGTAAAAAAAAAAAAAAAAAGCAAAAAAAAAGCATGGAACAAAATCTCTTCAATCTTAGACACCCTGAAGAGATTTGGCAGCCTACAGCCCATAATAGTGTTATTCGAATGAATCATACATCCTCTAATTTTTTTTTTTATTGCAACTTATTTCAACTGCTAAATTCTTGTTCTTTTGGCTGCCGGCTAGAGAACAGCTGGCACAAACAACTGGAAAGGAGACGTCACTCAGCCTGCAGTGAGAAGAGGACATGGACACAAGGCAGGCAGTCCTTGACTTACGCCCGTTTGCCGAGTGGGCCTTGCAAGTGACAACGGCAGCGACGACCATTTTTCACACTCACGGGGCGTTGCAGCATCCCCCAGGGTCACGTGATTGATATTCAGATGCTTGACAACTGGGCATTTTTCAGACTTACGGCCACTACAGCATCCCTCATAGTCACAGGATCCAAACTTAGAGGCTCGGCAACTGGCGTGTCCTTATGACGGTTGCAGCGTTCCCGGGGTCACGTGATCCCCTTTTGAGACTTTCTGAGAAGCCAAGTCAAGGGGGGGAACCTGTTGTTCACTTCACTGCAGTGCTTCACTTCACAAAGGTAACAAGCGAGGTCGTCAAGTAGGGAAAACTCATTTAACTGCCTCACCTAGCAACAGTGAATTTGGGGCTGGTTTGCGGACGTAACTAGAGGACGACCTGCGTTCTGCTCTCAAAACAGGGAACACTTGCAAATCTCGAGAAGCAGACGGCTCGAAGCGGAAAACTTAATCCTGCTTTTGAATTCTGATCCGGTTTGACAGTTATTCGTCACCCCTCTGATCAGTTACCCCCATCCAAGCTACCGGCCTGCTTTGAAAATATGAAATCTGTCCAGCCTGAGGCCGCAGGTAACGGGAAGCTGCTCAGGTGCTACCTCATCAATAAAAATGAGGGGTTTTGTTTTCCCCCCCACACACAATTTGCCCATGCTTTGGCTATCACCCTTCCCCAGTCTGAGGACTGTGTGTATCAGGGGTGTCCGACCTCGCCAACTTTGAAGACTTCAACTCCCAGAATTCCCCCTAGCCAGCCGTGACTTAAATTGGCACAGAAGGACACTTGTGGTATATACCGTTGGCACCCTCTGGCGCAGCCGGCCCAAGAGCCAAAATGAAGACCCCTTCAAAAGCCCATCAAGATGTTGAGACTTTTTCTAGAGTGCAGAGAAGAGCAACCAAGATGATCGGGGGACTGGAGGCTAAAAACATACAAGGAACGTTTGCTGGAATTGGGTATGTCTGGTTTAATGAAGAGAAGGACGAGGGGGGACATGATAGCAGCCTTCCAGTATCTCAGAGGCTGCCCCAAAGAAGAGGCAGTCAAGCTATTCTCCAAAGCGCCCGAAGACAGGACAAGAAGCAACGGATGGAAACTAACCAAGGAGAGAAGCAATCTGGAACTAAGGAGAAACTTCCTGACAGTGAGAACAATTAACCAGTGGAACCACCTGCCTCCAGAAGCTGCGAATGCTCCAACACTGGAAGTTTTTAAGAAGAGACTGGACAGCCATTTGCCTGAAAGGGTATAGGGTTTCCTGCCTGAGTAAGGGGTTGGACTAGAAGACCTCCAAGGTCCCTTCCAACTTTATTATTATTGTTATTAAGCAGGTTTATGGAGATTCTCAGTCACCCAGGGCCCGGCTGTCCCAAAGGTGCTTTTTCAAAAGGGCAACTGGATTTTGCTTTTCCTTGAAGATGTTCGTCAAGGTGATGAATTAGAACAGGAGTGTCAAACTGCCGGCCCATAGGCCGGTTGCATCACGCGGAGGCCGCACCCACCCCAGCTCTGGCAATGTGAAAAAAGTCACAATATGTCACGGTGCGAGTTTGACACCCGTAATTTAGAAGCTAACCAGCTGATGTAAGATGTAATGATGGGAGCGACTCCAGCAGGGTCTGCGTCCCTTTAACAGCCAGCTGGGTCTGTGTCTCTTTAAGAGCCTTGTATAAAAGGGAAGGCTCGGCTGATGTGTCTCTCTTCGGTATTCCTGCTGTAACTGCTGTGTCTTGGAGACTGCTGTATTAACACGTGTATGTACGTTGTTCCTGGTGTATGATATTGTAGACAGTATAAGATAAACCACCATTTAATACAGACCACTGTTTACTGTGTTTACTCCTGGGTTATCTCAGCGCAATAAGGCTGTGCATGCTCTGACAATGTTTTTGCTTCTCATCCAAGAAGTCTCTGCAGTTCTGAACTGATGAGTCTTCTGGGAGGAGAAGCGAAACATCTTCAAGGGAAAACAAAGCCTAGTCAGCTTTTTTTGGGGGGGGGGGGGAAGCACCTTTGGGACATCAAGAGGGTCCTTTTCCCCAATGCCCAAGATGTCTAGTCATGGCTGGCTTTATGAGATCAGTGCTAAAATTCCCGGCTAATTCTGCTTTTTCCAGTGTGTCCAAAGGGGCGTCGGAGCCGTTGAGTCCAAAAGGGAAGATCAAAGCGGTGCCAGGATCTCCCAGGCTCCTTCGCTGCCCGCCCCAGCCGGTCCTGGCTACAGATCCGGTGTCTCCCTTCCCAGCAACCCAAAAATAAATGCCCCTGACATTGCGTGCCCTGTAATTCGCCTTTCCCCACACCAAGCTTGAGCAACATCGAGTTAAAAATAGGCGTTTGAAGGGAAAGCAGAAACTCTGAGCCTGCTGTGCAGCCTGGACAGCAAATCCCAAAGAGGACCCATCTTACAGGGCGAGGAAGAGAAGAGTAACTTTTTCTCCAGCTGGGAGAACAGAAGACAATCCCGGTTTCATTTCCACCGGGCAGCCAGGCAAAGGTGTGGTGGCCCATTCCGAGTCGGGGAATTCTTTCAAGTTGCATCCGGGGCCAACTGGCCCAGGATGATAGGCCAATTTAAGAGAATAGTTGTAGCTCAGGGTTAACATGAGGGCTCCTCGGTGCTCTCTGAGCTGGGTGGTTTTCTACTAGAGGTTTCATACCCAAACTAGGTAACATCATCAATGCTAGAAGGGAGTGGGGGAGCAGGAGGAAGAGGAAAGAAGAAAAAAAAGAAAGAAAGAAAAGGAGAAGAAAAGGAAAAAAGGAGAAGAGGTAGAAGAGGAAGAGGAGGAAGAAGAAGAATCATAATCATAATAGTAAAATTGGAAGGGACCTTGGAGGTCATCTAGTCCAATCCCCTGCTCAGGCAGGAAACCCTAGACCGTTTCAGACAAATGGCTGTCCAGTCTCTTCTTAAAAACCTCCAGTGGAGGAGGAGGAGGAGGAGGAAGAATCATAATCATAATAGTAAAATTGGAAGGAACCTTGGAGGTCATCTAGTCCAATCCCCTGCTAAGGCAGGAAAACCTAGACCGTTTCAGACAAATGGCTGTCCAGTCTCTTCTTAAAAACTTCCAGTGGAGAAGGAGGAGGAGAAGGAGGTAGAAGAGGAAGAGGAAGAATCATAATCATAATAGTAAAATTGAAAGGGACCTTGGAGGTCATCTAGTCCAACCCCCTGCTCAGGCAGGAAACCCTAGACCATTTCAGACAAATGGCTGTCCAGTCTCTTCTTAAAAACTTCCAGTGGAGGAGGAGGAAGAGGAAGAATCATAATCATAATAGTAAAATTGGAAGGGACCTTGGGAGGTCATCTAGTCCAATCCCCTGCTCAGGCAGGAAACCCTATATTATTTCAAATGATTATTTCAAATGATTATTTCAAATGACAGTCCAGTCTCTTCTTAAAAACTTCCAGTGGAGAAGGAGGAGGAGAAGGAGGTAGAAGAGGAAGAGGAAGAATCATAATCATAATAGTAAAATTGAAAGGGACCTTGGAGGTCATCTAGTCCAACCCCCTGCTCAGGCAGGAAACCCTAGACCATTTCAGACAAATGGCTGTCCAGTCTCTTCTTAAAAACTTCCAGTGGAGGAGGAGGAAGAGGAAGAATCATAATCATAATAGTAAAATTGGAAGGGACCTTGGGAGGTCATCTAGTCCAATCCCCTGCTCAGGCAGGAAACCCTATATTATTTCAAATGATTATTTCAAATGATTATTTCAAATGACAGTCCAGTCTCTTCTTAAAAACTTCCAGTGGAGAAGGAGGAGGAGGAGGAGGTAAAAGAGGAAGAGGAGGAGGAGGAGGAAGAATCATAATCATAATAGTAAAATTGGAAGGGACCTTGGAGGCCATCTAGTCCAACCCCCTGCTCAGGCAGGAAACCCTATACCATTTCAGACAAATGGCTGTCCAGTCTCTTCTTAAAAACTTCCAGTGGAGGAGGACGAAGGAGGAGGAGGAGGAGGAGGAGGAGGAGGAGGAGGAGGAGGAGGAGGAGGAGGAGGAGGAGGCGGCCCTTGGTCCTTTCTGAACTTGCCTGTTTTCTTACAGACATTTCATGACCAAACTATGTAACACCATCAGTGCTAGAAGGGAGTGGGATTTTCAGGTTTGTTGGAGAGGGAGAAAGGAGTAGCAGGAGGAGACAGCGAGACCCTTTGTGCTCTCGGAGCTTGGCCCTTTCCATTACCCAAACTAGGTAACATCAGCAGCGCTGGAAGGGAAGGGAGCTTGCATGGGAGGAGGAGGAGGAGGAGGAGAAGGAGGAGGAGGAGGAGGAGGAGGAGGAGGAGGAGGAGGAGGAGAGGAAGATGACTATGGGGGCCCTGATACGCCCTGACCCACCCCACCCCTCAGGACCAGTAGGGAGTGGGGCTTGCTTCTCACTTCATATTCTGGTGGGCCTGCCCTGTCAGAGTTGTGTGTGTGTGTGTGTGTGTGTGTGTGTGTGTGTGTGTGTCTAGATTCTCTGGCTGGGCTGTTTCCTGTTAGCTTGTTTAAGGGTGCCTCGACTGGGCTATGGTTCATTTCTTGATTGTTGGTCTGAGACTCTATTAACCTGGGAGTTAATCTGCGCTCATCTGAGTGCTGGCGAGGAGGGATTTTGCTCTCTTTGTTCCTTTTTTTTTCGGCTTTTCGATTCTCTCTTTTGACCAGATATAGTTTGCATCTATATGTCTATTGATGGGTAATTGACGGCGTGCCGGGCTTCTAGAAATTGCTTGGTTTTAGGACAGGGGTAGACAACCTTGGCTCTTTGGTGACTCGTGGACTTCAACTCCCAGAATTCCTGAGCCAGCTGTGCTGGCTCAGGAATTCTGGGAGTTGAAGTCCACGAGTCACCAAAGAGCCAAGGTTGCCTAGCCCTGGTTTAGGATAGTCACAGGTTCCCAGTTGAAGGTATGGTTAAGTCTGTCCAAACGTTGTGAAAGGAAAGTTTTCATCAAGTCTTCTGACTCCTGAGCAAACCCCGCTCCCTTCGAAGGACTGATGGTGTGACCTAGTTGGGTCATGAAACGTCTGCAAGGAAAGAACCAAGTTCAGAGAGCACCCAGGACCCCCCAGTCCTCCTTTTTCTCTCCTCCTCCTCCTTTCTCCCCTCCACAAACCCCACTCCCTACTAGCTCTGATGGTGTCACCTAGTTGGGTCACGAAACGTCTGCAAGGAAAGACAGCAGTCCCGGGAAGCACCAAGGACAGCTGGCCTCCAGAAATGGTGGGCGCTCTATCAATGGAGGTTTTTAAGAAGAGGCGGGACAGTCACTTGTCTGTGACGGTGTAGGTCAGGGGTAGGGAACTTTGGCTCTTTTATGACTTGTGGACTTCAACCCCCACCCATGCTGGCTCAAGAATTCTGGGAGTTGAAGTCCACAAGTCATAAAAGAGCCAAGGTTCCCTACCCCTGGCATAGGTTCTCCTGCTTGAGCAGTGGGCTGGACTAGAAGACCTCCAAGGTCCCTTCCAGTTCTGTTCTATTCTATTCTATTCTATTCTATTCTATTCTATTCTATTCTATTCTATTCTATTCTATTCTATTCTATTCTATTCTATTCTAAAATCTGTTCTATTCTATTCTATTCTATTCTATTCTATTCTATTCTATTCATTCTAATTCTAATTCTATTCTATTCATTCTAATTCTAATTCTAATTCTAATTCTAATTCTAATTCTAATTCTAATTCTAATTCTAATTCTAATTCTATTCTATTCTATTAATTCTAATTCAACAGCCTTGGTGGAGCAGTGGGCAAATGCCTCCTTAAGTAACACCAGCTGCCTGCAATGAGTGCAGGTTCGAGTCCCACCAGGCTCAAGGTTGACTCAGCCTTCCGTCCTTCCAAGGTAGGTAAAATGAGGACCCAGATTGTTGGGGGCAATTAAGCTGACTTTGTAATAATGCCGCTTGGGGTGTGTGTGAAAGCCCTAATAAGCAGGCATATACATAGAATGAAGGCTACTGCTAACCTTGTAAGCCGCCCTGAGTCTTCGGAGAAGGGCGGGATATAAATGGAATTAAAATAAAAATAAAATAAAATAAATAATTCTAATTCTATTCTCCCTCAGGGCTATTTCAATTAGCAATCTAACACTTTTCAATCAGGCCAGACAGAATCCATTCATCATCTTGACGTTCCTTGTAACAAGGATTTCAAATCCCGGCTGCCGAGGTGTTTTGCGCGCAGCCATCTTACTGGGTGACTTGCGGATAATGTCCTGTTTGATTTTCCGCCTGCCTTGTCACCCGCCGGATGCTTACCGCCTGCAGCCAGCATCTCTTCAACAACCGCAGCCTCGGTGTAAATCTGCCCCCCCCCCCAATTTAAATTGGGAGCTGGAGCGTCTGGCAAAGTGAACGGAAGCGCCGGCTGGTTTAATGGGTGACGAGCATCAAAACGGAGACGGAACTTCAGAGGCACCGTTCTGGCTGCCATCTTGACTGTTCTGACCTGACAGGCGCTCCTTGATTTAGAATAGAATAGAGCTGGAAGGGACCTTGGAGGTCTTCTAGTCCAGCCCCCTGCTCAAGCAGGAGAACCCGTACCATCTCAGACAAGTGACAATCTAATCTCTTCTTAAAAATCTCCAGGGATGGAGCGCCCACAACTTCTGGTGGCAGGCTGTTCCGCTGGCTGATTGTCCTCGCTGTCAGGAAGTTTCTCCTCAGTTCCAGGTTGCTTCTCTCCTTGATCAGTTTCCAGCCATTGTTTCTCGTCCTTCGCTCTGAAGCTTTGGAGCATAATTTGACTCCCTCTGCCTTGTGGCAGCCCCTCAAATACTAGAACGCTGCTATCATGTCTCCCCTATTTCTTCTTTTCTTTAGACTAGCCCAGGGGTAGGCAACCTCGGCTCTTTTATGACTCATGGACTTCAACTCCCAGAATTCCTGAGCCAGCTTGGCTGGCTCAGGAATTCTGGGAGTTGAAGTCCATGAGTCATAAAAGAGCCGAGGTTGCCTACCCCTGCCCCAGTCTTTTTCTTCAATAGACTAGACATACTTAGTTCTTGCAACCATTTGCCCTTGCCCTTTGGCGGGGGTGGCACAGTTCCATAGGGACACCCCCCTCTTTCCATTTCCGTTTGTCTGCTCTGGGTTCAACCATCTCTTCTTTTCTCCTTGGCTTAAAAAAAAAAAGGGATGCTGTTTTGTTCAGATCGGTGCCTGGCAGTTCTTGAAGTCCATGAGTCATAAAAGAGCCGAGGTTGCCTACCCCTGGACTAGCCAAACCCAAGTCCTGCAGCCGTTCTTTCTATGTTTTGGTCTCCAGGCCTTGGATCATCTTCGTTTCTCTTCTCTGAACTTTTTCCAAGCTCTCAACATCTTTTTTGATATGGTGACCCAAATTGGCTGCAGTATTCCAGGTGTGCCCTGACTGTTGCTGTTGTAAGTTGCGAAGTCGTGTCCGACCCATCGTGACCTCATGGACGACGTTCCTCCAGGCCTTCCTGTCCTCCACCATCTTCTGGAGTCCATTTAAGCTCACGCCTCCTGCTTCAGTGACTCCATCCAGCCACCTCATTCTCTGTCGTCCCCTTCTTCTCTTGCCCTCAATCTTTCCCAGCATGAGGCTCTTCTCCAGTGAGTCCTTCCTTCTCATTAGGTGGCCAAAGGATTTGAGTTTCAACTTCAGGATCTGGCCTTCTAAAGAGCAGTCAGGGTGGATCTCCTCTAGGACTAGTGGCCTCACTAGGGTTTTATAAAGCAGTACTAAAACTTCCCGTAACCTTGATTCTATGTTTATGCAGCCCAGGATTGTGTTAGCTTTTTTGGCTGCTGCTGCACACGGCCGGGTCACGGTCAAGCGATTGTCCACTAGGACTCCGAGATCCCTCTCACAGTTGCTGTGTTTGAGCTGGGCCTCGCCCAATTTGCACTCGTGCCTTTGGTTTTTCCTGCCCAAATGTAAGACTTTGCTTTTCTCCACATTGGAACTCATTCTGTTGGATAGGGCCCATTGTTCAAATTTACAGTTGGTCACTTAACAAGCATTTGAAGTTATAACGGATCGCCACGTCCTCGACTTACGACCACAGCCGAGCCCCACATTTTCTGTCGTTAAGACAGTTCAGTGGGTTGCGTTCCATTTGACCAACATTTTTTTTGCCACAGTTAAGTGAATCGCTGCAGTCGTTAAGCGAATCTGGCTTGCCCCCACGGACCTTGCTTGGGGGAAACCGCCTTTGAACATTACAAATGGGGATCACAGCGCACCGGAACGCTGCAACCACCACAAGTACATGGCAGTTTGCCAAGTACCCAGATTAGGATCACGTGACCAATGGGATGGTGCCATGGTTGTGTGACAAACACTCCCAAGTCACTTATTTCAGCGCCCTGCCCGCATTTAGAGCATCCTGCGGTCACGCGAGACAAATTTACGATGGCCTACTGGACGAGTGGCACAATATACAACTGTAATTATGGCCGTGTGTCGAGGGCAACCATTAACAATGCTGAGAACTCAGCTTAGCTCCCAAATGGTTGGCAGAAGCAGCACAAATATCCCACTAACACGCCAGATAGACTTGCGGGTGAGATATGGGGAGACATATCACATTATCAATTCCCATTAAGGTACCAGCCTAGAAACCAGGGGAGTTCTAGTGCCGGCTTACGCATGCAAGGTGTCTAGGTGCCCTTGAGCCAACCACCAGGAGACGGTGAGTTCTAGTATTGCCTTAGGCATGGAGGCCAGCTGAGTGACTGTCAGCCAATCACCAGGAGATAGAGAGTTCTAGTACTGCCTTAGGCATGGCGGCCAGCTGAGTAACCTACGCCTAATGACTAGATAATGAGTCCTAGTCCCGCCTTAGGCATGAAAGCCAACTGGGCTACCTCGGGCCAATCACCAGGAGAGAGTAAGTTCTAGTTCTGCCATAGCATGAAAGTCAACTGGGTGGCTTTTGGCCAATCACCAGGAGCTGGTGAGTACTAGTACTTGCCTTAGGCATGGAGGCTAGCTGAGTGACTTTCAGCCAATCACCAGGAGAGAGTGAGTTCTAGTCCCGTCTTAGGCATGAAATCAGATGGGTGACCCAACCCACCTCACAAGGGTTGTTGTTGTGGGGGAAATAAGAGAAAAGTTAAATGTGAAATGCGTTCGCCTGCCTTGAGGTGCCTGCACAAATAACAAAGGCAGGATGCAAATAATTTTATCACCACGCAAGGGCAAGACCCTTTTTCACACCTGCTTGGGCAAGCTGGTTAGGCAAAACAGCTGCATGGGAGGTGGCACCAACTGGCTAGAAAATGGAGTATTGGGGGGGGGGGTTGTCACTTTCCATCTTTCCTCCAACCTCCCCTTATTTTGCACTACGCTACCCATGATTCCTCACCACCACATATACAGATCTTGAAATCTGCAATGCAAGAGCAGTGGAGTGCATTGCAATTCAGAGGAAGGGCGTATTAGCTCCGCTCCCTTCTTCTCAGCATGTTGCAGCAAAGGTAAATTGCTTAGCAGAGGACACACAAACACACACAGACACAGACTCCTGCCTTTGGCTACTGCGGGAGGTCAGCTCCCCAGAGAAGGAAATATTAAAAGGGCAGAAAAATATATTTCCTAAAAAGATATTGAAGAACCAGGAAAGCACGCCCAGTTTTCTTAATAGCTCCAGGTCTCCTTCCCCCAAGCAGAAAACCAGTTCTATAGACCAGGGCTTTTCAACCGGTGGTACGGGTACCACCTGTGGTACGTTGGCACCTGGCAGGTGGTATGCGACCATCCTAGGAAAGTGGTAGTGGGGGAGGGGAAGGAGCTGAACCGGTGGCAGCACCGCACAAGCCTGAGCGAGAGATGGCTGGAGCTGCAGGGCTGTGCAGAAGCGCCAGGATCAGCACCAGGATCCAGCTGGAGCTCGGCGCTGATCCCGGTGCTTCTGCTGAGCCCAGAAGAAGCGTCGATCAGCTGGAATGTTGCAGCATCTCCAGGGTCTTGTGATTTACATTCAGATGCTCGGCAACTGATTCATATTTATGACGGTCACAGTGTCCCAGGGTCATGTGAAGTGACCAAAACCTGTTGCAACCACCCAGCAGATGGGGAGGGGGGAAATAGAAACCAAACTCCCCCCCACCCCACCCCCACTGCCAATCCTCAACAGAAATGCTCACAACAATGAAAACCTCGGACAGGAGGAAGAGCGCCGCCGGGCAGGCAGGCAGGTGTCTTGCTTGGCTGGGGCTTGAGGGGCACTAAGCGAACTGTTGTAAGTCGAGGACTACCTGTACCTCATCACTTTTTTCCTCTCTTTTTTTTTGGTCATCAAGTTTTTGACACCTTGCTAGGCGACTGGTGGTACTCGGATGTTGCCATATCCTAAAAGTGGCACAACGGGTGAAAAGGTTGAAAAGCCCTGCTTATATATGTACTTATGTACGGTCACTCATGCGCTCGTGACCTCTCGCCTGGACTACTGCAACGCTCTCTACATGGGGCTGCCCTGGAGGACCACTCGGAGGCTCCAACTGGTACAGAATGCAGCCGCGAGAGTTGTGTTGGGAGTCTCCCGATACTCCCATGTTACACCTCTGCTTCGTGAGCTGCATTGGTTGCCAGTTGTCTTCCGGGTGAGATTCATGGTACTGGTAATGGTGTTCAAGGCCCTACATGGCATGGGTCCGGAGTACCTTAGGGAGCACCTGCTGCCGGCATCAACTTCCCTCCGCCCTGTGCGTTTCCACAGAGAGGGTCTCCTCAGGGTGCCACCGGTCAGAGAATGTTGATTGGTGGCCCCCAGGGGGAGGGCCTTCTCTGTGGGCGCCCCGGATTTATGGAATCGGTTGCCGGTTGAGCTCCGGATGGCGCCCGACCTTCGCTCCTTCCGACGCGATCTGAAGACTTATTTGTTCGAACAAGCCGGCCTGGCCTGATGGGGGATGGGTTGGGTTTTTATTGTCATTTTTAATATATGTATTTATTGTTTTTAGCTTGGGCATATGTTTAATTTTCTTTTAACTTTTGTATTTTTGTATTTTTTATATCTCTGCCCTGTTCACCGCCCTGAGTCCTTCGGGAGAAGGGCAGTATATAAATAAAATTATTATTATTATTATTATTATTATTATTATTATTATTATTATTATTATTATTATTATTATTATTATAGACATGCAAATGTAAACCATCAGGAAGGTTGGAGCTAGAAGCTTAGGAAGACAAAGACCTAAAATCTATATACCCCAGCCCCAGGAAAGCAGGATATGACCTTTGGACATAATAGGATTGAGCCACCACCATCAGGAATACCAGAAAGGCACACCCAGACCCAGGTCAGAATATGTGACGCAGGAAATACAAAGACTGAAACAGGAAATAATTCCAAACACTCCAGGGGGGGTATTAAAAACCCAATCCCTACATGTGCACAGCCCTTTTTTCTGCTAGATCCATCTTCCTGTCTGGTTCTCCTCTCCAATAAAATACAAGCTTCTTCCCAAAGCAGTTGCCATGTTTATTCCCAGCTTGGATGATCCATAACAAAGACTTTTCTTCCAACACTACTTTGTGGGAGGCAAAATACAGTTGTGTAAAAGAGCAGTCACAAAGCCGTTGCCAATTTCTAAAGATATCTGCCCAGATTTCACAGCAGATGAAGCCCAAAAATTAAAATAAATCTTGGGAGTCCTTAAAAAATGCCTTACAATTCTCACTATGGCTGCTGTTATATCTTATGATTAATGATAGTAACTAGGACCTATGCCCTATCAATTTATTATTGCATTTACAGTAAAGCTTATGCCCTGGAGACAAATCCCTTGTGTCTCCAATCACCCTTGGCCAATAAAGAATTCCACTTCCAATTAAAACAAACAATAAAACAGTAGAAAACATTAAAGCATCTAATTCAAGATACCCAAGAGCAAGATATTTGGATATATGTTTAAAAAAAACGCCCAGGGTTGCTTTAGTGAAATGGGCAGCACATAAATTTAAGGAATGAAATGAAAAGAAGACAGGAGATATGACGTTATCTGTGTTATTGTGTATGTTTGCTGTGTGTGTGTGTGTGTGTGTGTGTGTGTGATCTCTCTCTCTCTCTCTCTCTCTCTCTCTCTATATATATATATATATATATATATATATATATAAAGGTAAAGGTTCCCCCGCACACGCGTGCTAGTCGTTTCCGACTCTAGGGGCCGGTGCTCATCTCCGTTTCAAAGCCGAAGAGCCAGCGCTTGTCCGAGGACGTCTCCGTGGTCATGTGGCCGGCATGACTAGACGCCAAAGGCGCACGGAACGCTGTTACCTTCCCACCGCAGTGGTCCCTATTTTTCTACTTGCATTTTTTACGTGCTTTCGAACTGCTAGGTTGGCAGAAGCTGGGACGAGCTCTGCTACTCTATATATACCTATACCTAAATGGGGACGCTGTGGCTCAGTGGGTTAGGATGCTGAGCTTGTCGATCAGAAGGTCGGCAGTTTGGCGGGTCGAATCCCGAGCGCCGCGTAAAGAGTGAGCTCCTGTTACTCGTCCCAGCTTCTGCCAACCTAGCAGTTCGAAAGCACGTAAAAATGCAAGTAGAAAAATAGGGACTACTACGGTGGGAAGGTAAGAGTTCCGTGCGCCTCTGGCGTCTAGTCATGCCGGCCACATGACCACGGAGACGTCCTCGGACAAGCGCTGGCTCTTTGGCTTTGAAACGATGAGCACCGGCCCCTAGAGTCGGAAACGACTAGCACGCGTGTGCGGGGGAACCTTTACCTTATAGATAGATAGATAGATAGATAGATAGATAGATAGATAGATAGATATGATATATAGATAGAGATATATGTATGTATCTATACACACATATGCATATACATATATACACATACATAAAACCACACACACTCCAGGGAGAGCCTTCTCTTCAACCCCTTTTATCTTGATTGTTTAGGATAATAAAAGATGTTTAGCTTGTTTTGACACTGTTTTTAATGTCTTTGCTGGCTTGTGGGAATCCCGCTCAGAGCGGTTGAGAGTCAGCCAGCAGGGACGTATTTATTTATTTATTTTTTGTATTTAGGTAGAGAATTTACCATATCCATTATATAAGTTTACACAACACAAAATACAAATTTATGCTCTTATGCGGCCGTCTACTCACTGGGGGGGGGGGACTCACAAAAAAATAAATAAAAAAACCTTCTAAACAAGAGTGGAAAAACAATAATAACCCTAACACACACACCCCACTCCCCTCGGCGACACACAATAAGCACGATCAACCAGCACTACCGCAATGATGATCAATGATGGTTTGATCTCCAACAAACCATACATCAGACTACCTGGAATTTGAAACGGGAGGCATTAGGATCGCCTCCTTCTTTCCACACCGGGGAGAGGCTGGCTGGCGAGGCTCCCCCCTCACGACCACCCCCACCCCCCTCCCCAGCAACCCCGGGGCGATGGGTGTTGTAGTCCAACCCACCCGAAAGTCGGCGGGCGGGGGGGCAGAGAGTCCCCCCCATCTCCTCCACACTCCCCCTCCCAAACCCTGGCGGACCCGCGGAACTGCCTGCTACTTTGCTGTGGGGGTGTGGGGGGGGCCGGAAAAACCAAGGGAGTGCGGACCGCGAGGAAAACTGCCTCCCCATTTCCACCACCACCAGCCTCCATCCCGGTGCGACCCCCAAGGAGACCCTTCCGCCCTCCCATCCCCCCCCCAGGCACGGCCCCCTCCCCCAGAGCCCCCCCCAAAAAAAGCCAGAACTCGCCTCACTCGCGGGCATCCGAAGCGACCCTTCGCAGCTCCTTCCCGGCCCGCCGCCGTTAAACGATTTCAAACTGCGGCCTCGTTTCCAAAGCAGCCAATCGCCGCTCGCCAGGCGGGCCTTTCCGCCATCCGATTGGGCGCAGCCGCGCACGGGAGGCGGGAAAGAGGGCGGGGGTAGACGCCTCCTCCCATCCTGCCTTGCGCCGCGCCGCGCCGCGCCGCCCTGGGCGTTGCTGGGAGGTGTAGTCGGAGGAGGAGGAGGAGGAGGAGGGCGGGGCTCTGCCAGTTTCCTAACGAGCCAGGCAGAAAGGAGGGAGCTAGTCCGCAGGAAGTTTTAAAAGGGGGTGGCGGAGGGGGGGGGGGAAGTTTGTGTCAGCCTATTCTCCAAAGCCCCTGAAGAAGCAACGGATGAAAACTAAGCAACCTGGAACTGGGGTTTTATTTATGCACAGATGAATATAATTTTTTTTTTAATCTGTTTTTAACTTTTGTATCTTTGCTTTTTAATCACCCTGTAAACCGCCCTGAGTCCTTCGGGAAAGGACGGTATATAAATGTAATAAAATAAATAAATAAACTAAAGAGAAACTTCCTGACAGTCAGGACAATTAACCAGTGGAACAACCTGCCTCCAGAAGCGGTGAATGCTCCAACACTGGAAGTTTTTAGGAAGAGACTGGACAGCCACTTGTCTGAAATGGAATAGGGTCCTGGGCTCGAGCAGGGCGGCTGGACTAGATGACCTCCAAGGTCCCTTCCAGCTCTGTTCTGATTCATTGAATTCTGATTCATTGGCTCTACGGTCTAGCTAGCGGCCTTCCTCAGGTGGGCGATTCACAAAGCTCTTGTTTCATTGGCTCCCAGTTGTTTCGCTGTCCTTGCCTATTCATTAACAGAAGGGCAGTTGCTATTCTGTTAATAAATAGATAAATAAAACAAACTCGGGCCTCAAGAGCTTTTGGTAGAGCTTGAATTTGAGATAGAGCCCTATAAATAATAAGTTGTTGCTATCATGTCACTCCTAGTCCTTCTTTTCATTAAAGGTAAAGGTAAAGGTTCCCCCGCACACGCGTGCTAGTCATTTCCGACTCTAGGGGCCGGTGCTCATCTCCGTTTCAAAGCCGAAGAGCCAGCGCTTGTCCGAGGACGTCTCCGTGGTCACGTGGCCGGCATGACTAGATGCCAAAGGCGCACGGAACGCTGTTACCTTCCCACCGTCGTGATCCCTATTTTTCTACTTGCATTTTTACGTGCTTTCGAACTGCTAGGTTGGCAGAAGCTGGGACGAGTAACAGGCGCTCGTTACGCGGCACTCGGGATTCGACCCGCCAAACTGCCGATCTTCTGATCGACAAGCTCAGCGTCCTAACCCACTGAGCCACCACGTTCATTAGACATACCCAATTCCTGCAACTGTTCTTATATTTAAGCCTCCAGTTCCCTAATTATCTTTGTTGCTCTGGACTCTTTCTAGAGTCTCAACATCTTTTTTGTATCATGATGATACCTACCTATCTACCTATTCTACCTCTGTTTACCTACCTCCTATTTATTCTACCTCTATGTACCTACCTACTTATTCTACCTCTATCTACCTACTTACCTATCTTCTATTCTACCTCTATCTACCTACTTACATATTCTACATCTGTCTGTCTGTCTGTCTATCTATCTATCTATCTATCTATCTATCTATCTATCTATCTATCCTACCTCTACCCACTTACCTATTCTATAGCTATGTACCTACTTATCTACCTACCTAACCCAGTGGTAGAATTCAGCCAGTTCGCACCACTTTGGCAGAACCGGTAGCTAATATTTTGTTGCCCAGGCCCAGAATGGACTTCCGGAAGTGGCATCCACACAGAGAACCGGTTGTTCACCTATTTGAATCCCACCACTGACCTAACCTCTATCTACCTACCTATTCTACCTCTGTTTATCTATCTCAACTACCTACCTACCTACCTACCTACCTACCTACCTTCTCTCTCTCTCTCTCTCTCTCTCTCTCTCTTATAACTTTATTGTTCCCTTCAATCCAGTCCTGGCCCCTGATGCAACCCGCAACGTCAAAGTTATGCTTCCCACGTTGGGGAAGCCCGCAGGCTGGAATGTGTGAGAAAAGGCATCCAGGGGAACTGGACAGATCCATTTCCCAGTTCTCCCAAACAAGCCTCTCTGAAAATCTGCTGTTGCTGGCTTAGTTCTTACACTCGTGAATTGCAAATGAGCAGACCTGCTTTTCACCAAAATTAACACACAGCAACTAATTTTGTCCACACTATGATGTGCAGCTTGTGGTACCACAATGTGGCAGGCACCAAATATATTTTCATTATTTTATCGCTGAGAATCACACCCTTTCTTGCTTCAGCTGTTCTTCCTCTCCCAGCCCAGCACCCTTCAAACATGGCAAGAACTGGCAGAATAGAATAGAAATACTTTATTTGGCCAAGTGTGGTTAGTCACACAAGGAATTTGTCTCCAATATAGAAGCACTGAGTGTACTTGAAAAACAAGAGAGAAAATAACAACAACAAGGATAATAATAATAATGTGCAACCATTTTATTCTATTATTCTATTCTTTCATTGGAACAGCACGGTGGTCTAGAGGTGAAAACGTGTTCAATCCTAAGCAGCGACTGATGTTTCTCTATCAGGGCACAAAAATATCTGCTGTGAACTTTGCCTAGGCATCAGGAAGGGCATCCGGCCGGTAAACCCTCAGCTCTATTCAGTCACCCCAACTCCACCCCAATAAAAAGGGGTTAAAGGTAAAGGTTCCCCCGCACATGCGTGCTAGTCGTTTCCGACTCTAGGGGCCGGTGCTCATCTCCGTTTCAAAGCCGAAGAGCCAGCGCTTGTCCGAGGACGTCTCCGTGGTCATGTGGCCGGCATGACTAGACGCCAAAGGTGCACGGAACGCTGTTACCTTCCCACCGGAGTGGTCCCTATTTTTCTACTTGCATTTTTACGTGCTTTCGAACTGCTAGGTTGGCAGAAGCTGGGACGAGTAACAGGCGCTCACTCTGTTACGCGGCACTCGGGATTCGACCCGCCAAACTGCCGACCTTCCGATTGACAAGCTCAGCGTCCTTGAATTCTTGAAGTGGTTTTCTTCTTTTTATTTTCTGCACCAGCTTCTTTTTTATTTCCAAATTTCCACAGGAACGCTCTCCTCTTGCCTCCTTGCTGACATTTTCCCACAAAATAGCAGTTTTGTCAATTTGATTAAAATACCCTCCTGGGTTCCTGCCTTCCCCCCCCCCCACCAGGCCCATCTTTTAAATTTCATATTATTATAATTCCATTGTTTTTTTTTATTATTTTATTCCTTCGTTACAGTTATGTTTCAAAATCATTTTTCTCCCCCTGTTTTAGTGTTCTCAGCTGCTCAGAGACGGCCCCGTGGCAAGATGGGCTGCAAATACATTGAACTCAGCTGGGTGACTTTGGGCAAATCACTAGGGTCACACGGGATGGACTTTGCAATACTTGAATCGTGGCTTTTGTAGCACTGCTGCACTGTCTAATTAACAGGGATTGTGTTGTGTTTTAAATTTGCTTTCTCAGTTGTGTTGCTAATCATTTCCCATGAGCCTTACACCTTTGTGAGAAGTTTTATATCCAAATATATTTTATTCTTTATGCTGTTTCCATCTTCCCTTAAAATTTTAACAGAATCCACAATGGCCTGCGAATCAGTGTCTCCAAGGTCATCAAATTAGCAAATTTCTTCAAACCCCCAAATTAAGTTACCCAGACCTAATCCACATATCAAAGGAGAAGGTCTGCAAAAAACAGACTTAATGAAATTAAGTCTCCCAGCAGAACTGTATGTTCTCAAGAAAACATACCCAGGTACACATAGAGACACGCCCCAGACAAGCTCCCCCTATAAAAGTTTGCCTCTGTGCCCCATTTCTTTGCAGCCTGCCTCTAAAAGAAAACTGTTTTGCTTTTAGGAATTCATATTTCTTCCTTCCTCGCAGTTCTCTGGATTTCATTTTTATTTATTCTTGCCCATCCCCGGCCCGAATCGGAACCCCAAATAATAATAATAATAACACTCAATTTGAATGTTCAGGTGACTGAGTTTCATGTTTTATGAATAAAAGTTTTATATAATAATAATAACAACAACAATGTTGGAAGGGACCTTGGAGGTCATCTAGGGAAGACGTTAAGTCTTTTATAATTGCAATTATCCGGTTTGGGTAACAGTTCACCTTGTAGATAAGGCTATACCCCGAGTTACAAATCATGTCACAGAAAAGGGAGTGAAGATCAGATAGGAGCAAAAGGGCATTTGACCTAATAATTGGAGGGTCTGGTAATTGTAATGGTTGCTAGGCACGGTTGCTAGGCAGTCGGAAAGCCTGTGACCGGGTGGGCCTTTCAACTGGGGTCACGGGACAGGGTATAAAAACCGATGCAAAAATTAATTCAGTGTGGACTCTGGGATTTGCCATTACCAAGAGTTCCACCGCTTTTGCAAAAGCTTTCATAAAACTGGTTTTGTTTTCCAACATCCTTGGAGTTGAATTTTTATTCCCCACGCTTCTCTTCATTAAACTAGAGATAGCCAATTCCAGCAACTGTTCTTCATATGTTTTAGCCTCCAGTCCCCTGATCATCTTCGTTGCTCTTCTTCGCGCTCTTTCCAGAGGCTCAACATCTTTTTTACATCGTGGCGACCAAAACTGGATGTAGGATTCCCAAGTGTGGTCTCACCAAGGCCTTGTAAAGTGGTATTAACTCTTCACGTGATCTTGATTCTCTCCCTCTTGTTAATGCAGCCTAGCACTGCGTTGGCTTTTTTGGCTGCTGCAGCACACGGCTGGCTCACATTGAAGCGATTGTCCACCAGGACTCCGAGATCCCTCTCTTATTCTTCTGATACCTTCAAGATTGGCAGGACAGCATTCAATGCCTTGCAGATAACCGTTTCATTTTTACCTGTTCTCCAGCTTCCACAAACAAAGAAAATAATCCATAGCCAACCTTGGGAAGCGCCGGGAAAGTACCTTACCCACACCCATTTTGATGCTTTTCCTGCGCAAATGTTTCTTTTTTTACTTTTACTCAGAATGCAAATGCTTTTTTGCACAACTATGCTCACACATTGTTGCGTGCTTTCGTTCTTGCGATGCAACCGAACCAGCTGCTTCTGTCCACCAGTCGGCTTTTGCTTGGAAGTGCTTCGTTGCACTAACTATAAAAGTAAATGTAATCCGTTTTCCTGAGGTTCCTGTTTTCGCGGGGAGACCCCCCTCCACACTTTTATCAGAGTACTCTAATAAACACCAGCAGAAGAAGAAATAATTTTGAAAAAATACTAGACCGTGCGGAAATGGACAGACTTCTTTCAGGTTGAAAGAAAAAAAAAAGAAGAAACAGAATATTTTCAAACTTGGGACCCGTTTTATCAACGGTTCGAGAAAAGATTTAAGGGATTAGGAATTTAATTTGTATTAGTGAATGGGATACTCAGAGAACACGTTTTGTTGAAGGATTACTATTGAATTGTATAAAAAAATTAATAAAACTTTATAAAAGTAAATGTAATCCATTTTCTCAAGGTTCCCCGTTTTCATAGCGAGAAACCCCCCCCCCAGTACTCCAATAAATTGCTTTTCCATGATCTTCCGACTCGGTTGCTTATTGCAGAAAGGTAAACCGTGGCAGAACCTACAGCCAGATTTGGCCATTGTACTTTAGGCGTGAAAGCCAGATGGTTGACTTTTCCTCTCTGTCAGCCCTGCCCACCTCACAGGGTTATTGTAGGAAAAATAGGAGAAAGGTGAGCAGCCGCGCGAGTTGTGTTGGGAGTCTCCCGATACGCCCATGTCACACCTTTGCTCCGCGAGCTGCATTGGCTGCTGGTTGCCCTCTGGGTGAGATTCAAGGTGTTAGTAATGACTTACAAAGCCCTACATGGCATGGGTCCGGATTACCTACGGCAACACCTGCGGCCGGCGTCAACTTCCCTCCGCCCCGTGCGTGCCCACAGAGAGGGACTCCTCAGGGTGCCTCCGATCAGAGAATGTCGACTGGTGGCCCCCAGGGGGAGAGCCTTCTCTGTGGGCGTGCCAGACCTATGGAACCGCTTGCCGGTCGAGCTCCGGATGGCCCCCGACCTTCGCTCCTTCCGGCGCGATCTCAAAACCTATTTATTTGAACAATCCGGCCTGGTCTGATGGGTTCGGGGTTTGGGTTTTAACATGGTTTTTAATTACTGTTTATATCGGGCATAATATCTAATTGTTTTTTAACTTTTGTACTTCGTTTTTATATTTATTGCCCTGTACACCGCCCTGAGTCCTTCGGGAGAAGGGCGGTATAAAAATTTAATAAATAAATAAATAAATAAATAAATAAATAATGAAGGTGGGATATAAATGTTTAAATGTGCAGTAAAGACCTCCAAGGTCTCTTCCAACTCTATTACCGCTGCTGCTGCTGCTGTTGTTATTGTTATTATTATTATATTATCATCCTGAAGCACAACAGAAGAACTATGATGCCTAATTGGGTTTCTCTTTTTTTTTCCCTTTGGACATTACAGAAAGTTCTCGACTTACGACAGTTCATTTAGCGACCGTTCAAAGTTACAACGGCACTGAAAAATGGGACATGACCGTTTTTCAGAGTTGTGACTTTTGCAACATCCCCATGGTCATGCAATTGAAACTGAGATGCTTGGCAACTGGCATGTACTTACGGCGGTTGCCGTGTTCCCCAAGGGTCACGCGATCCCCTTTTGCAACCTTCTGACCGGCAAAGCCAACGGGGAAGCCAGATTCACTTAACAAGCGTGCAACCGACTTATCAACGGCAAGGATTCACTTAACGGCGGCAAGAAGTCATAAAACGGGGCAAACCCCACTTTAACAAACGCCTCGCTTAGCGACAAAAATCTTGGGCTCAGTTGTGGTCGTTAAGTCGAGGACTAGCTGGATAGGAGAGCTGTGGTAAATCTATTTTGGCCACAAGAAGATGCAGCTGATGAAAGCTTTTGCCTTTTAATATAATAATAATAATAATAATAATAATAATAATAATAATAATAATAATAATAATAATAATAATAATAATAATAATAATAATATAATAATAATAATAATAATAATAATAATAATAAACCTTTATTGTCAAAGTACAACAATATAACTTATTATATTAAAATGTATTGGGGAAAAAGCGCTACCGAGTTCCTTGTGATTTTTTGGGAGAGGTTTCATTTCTGGAGGGGGAAAAAAAAACCCAGACAAAACAAATTATTCTACCGAATCCAGAAATGCTAATTAATGCCTTGAGCCGACAGAGGGCGCCCCAACCCTTCTCTGGCCAATCGGTCCCACTGGGCAAGCGCGTTGATTTCATTAAAGCAACGGCTCCGCCCCATCCGCTTTACGTTTTTCGCCTGCGCATTGCCGGCCTGCTGCGCATGCGCCCGGCCGGCTCGAAAGGCGCGGTTGTGGCGCATGCGCATTATTCCTTCGCCCGGCCGGTCAGAACGAGTCAGCGCTCGCGGGGGAAAGCGCCGCTTAGTGCGCAGGGGGGAAAAAAGCCAAGCCGTAGCCGCCGAAGCCCCCGACCCCCTTCGGTGTCTCGTTCTAGCGGCTCGGAAAGGCCGCTTCCCCTCAGAGGTAGCCGGCAACCGGGGCCGGTAAAGAGGGGCGGGGGCGGGGCGTCTTCGGCAGTTTTTCAAGGTAAGGGCGGAGATTGGGCCAGATTGACAGGAGCGCCGGCCAAGGGGGATAAGCGTGCGGTACGCCCTCCCCTTTTCGCCTCCTCTTCGCTCTGATTGGCTCGGCGCGGGGAGAGCGGGGCGTCATTTTGCCCTATTTGAATATTTGAGAAAAAAAAATGAATGGAGAGGGTGGGAGGGGGGAGGTGTGGTGGGAAGGGCGGGGGGGGGCTGCTTTTCCAGGATGGGGGCCCTTTGGGGAGGGGTCTTGGGCCACCCCATCCCGTGGTTCCCAGCAGGCTGTTGCTTAGGGGAGTTGTAGTCCAACGGGTCTAGAGAATGTGGACAAAAAGGATGGGGGTGGGTGGGCAAACAAAAGAGCCCTTCCAGAAATCCTGCTGGGAGGGGGGGGGCTGATCAGCGCCCCCCACCCACCCATAAGGTGGTCCCTTGCTGGAATCAGCTTTGCCCTTGGCCAAGCCATTATTGCTGTGATCCTGGTTCCTAAACCTGGATATTGATCAGGGGGGGGTCTTCTCTAGAAGACCCTAACCCCAAATGCTCTCCTGGCCTCTTGGGGGGAGGGGGACACCCAATTCTGGATGGGTGATGAAGACCCTCGCTCAAATGCCCCGTTAAGGAAATGCTCTGGCCTCTTGGGGGGAGGGGGACACCCAGTTCTGGGTGGGTGATGAAGACCCTCCCTCAAATGCCCCGTTAAGGAAATGCTCTGGCCTCTTGGGGGGAGGGGGACACCCAGTTCTGGGTGGGTGATGAAGACCCTCCCTCAAATGCCCCGTTAAGGAAATGCTCTGGCCTCTTGGGGGGAGGAGAACACCCAGTTCTGCGTGGGGGTGGGGGGGCTAAGAATGTAAGAAGGGAGTGGGCTGGCTGCAATTGGGAAGAAGGAAAGTACGGGTGGTCCTCAACTTTCAGCAGTTCATTTAGTGTCCGTTCAAAGTTACAACGGCACTGGGGGGGGGAAAGGGACTTACGACCGTCTTTCACACTTTACCACCATTGCAGCATCCTTGTGGTCACATGATCCAAAATCCAGGTGCTTGGCCGTTGGTTCATATTTATGACGGTCGCAGGGTCCTGGAGGGATCATGTGATCCCTTTTTGTGACCTTCCGACAGGCCGCATCCATGGAGGAGCCAGATTCACTGAACAACCAGGTTACTTACTACCTCATCGGCTGCAGTGATTCACTTAATAACTGAGGCAAGAAAGGTCTTAAACCGAGGTAAAACTCACTTAAGAAATATCTCACTTAGCGACAGGAATGTTGGGCTCCGTCGGGGTCGTAAGTCACGGACTACCTGTAATCTGTTCGACTGTGGCCTGGGAGACGAAGGCAGACTGAATTTAACACGGGTGATGATTCAAACCTCATAACAAAAGAGAATATTTGGAGTCTTTGGGCGCTCTGAGCTTGGCTGCTTCTTGCAGACGTTTTGTGACCCAGCTAGGGAACATTATCAGTGTTCAAAGGGAGCGGGGAATTCTGGGAGTTGAAGTCCACAGATCCTAAAGTGGCCAAGGTGGAGAAACACAGTTCCTGCAACATTGCCTTTTAAGAAAAGAGGTATGCAGACGGTGGCTGTTGGATCTGATAAAAGACTGAACTAAATAAACTTTCGGTTCCCCGGTTATCAACCAGAGTCCTCAAAGGTGAAACCCACCATGGTGTTGAATCCAGATTTACAACCCCTGGGTTTATTCAAATGCATCCTGTTTCCAGTGCTATTGTGTTTATTTTTATTACCCTTATATCTTTAATTACCCCCATTGTAGCGGACTTTGCAATATGCTAATAACCCTGAAGGACACTCTTCTTATGTGGCTCTGTCGTTAATATACTCAAACCAACAAAACAGTTTTAGATATATTTTTATTTTTTTAAAAAAGAAAAATACCCCCCACCTCCCCCCCCATGTCATCAAGCCTCGTTAATGAATAAATAAAAGAGACACCGGTATTGTTTGTTGCAGTGTTAGGCAGCTATGGCAACTTTCCCAGCTGTAAAATTCTGGAAGAACGTCCAGACACAGGGCATAGCTGTATCAAAAGTGTTTATTTTATTTTATTTTGAAAAGGCAACTGGACTGATTTTTATTTTTATTTTTTATTTTTTTTGGAGGAAAAGCAAGATGTTTTGCTTCCTTATCCTTGAAGCTTCATCAGTTGTATTAGATGCTGTGGGAGATGGGAATTTTTTTAAAAAAATTAAAAAAACCCACTTGTGATATCAAATGCAACTCCCAGAATTCCTCTAGCCAGCCATGCAAAGAACTGGCAAAAAGTGTTGGTCTAGATCAGGGGTTTTCAAACTTGGCCCTTTTATGACTTGCGGGCAACTCCCAGAATTCCTCGGCCAGCGTGCCTGGCTGAGGAATTCTGGAAGTTGAAGTCCACAAGTCATCAAAGGGCCATGTTTGAAGACACCTGGCCTAAATCAGGGTTTCCCAACCTTGGCAACTTTAAGGCTCTTAGACTTCAACTCCCAGAATTCCCCAGCCTGCCCGGAGAATTCTGGGTGTTGGAAGTCCACAAAGTTCAAGTTGCAAGATTGGACAGCCCTGATTTATCAGGAAAGGAAATCTTCACACAAGGTCTGCAGGGCTGTCCTCCCATGCTCAAGAGCCCTCTTTCTGATACTAGGAATTGGTGGAGGGGGGGTGGGATCCAGTAGCAGGAAACTATCCAGCTTTCTGAGAGCTTAACCCAGGGATCTTCACACTTGGCCTTTTTATGGCTTCTGGACTTCAACTCCCAGAATTCCTCAGCTGGCTTTCCTGGCTAAGGTGGAACTAGAACTCAGCATCTCCTGTGATTGGCCCAAAGTCACCCAGCCAGCTTTCGTGCCTAAGGCAGGACTAGAACTCACCGTCTCCTGGTGATTGGCTCAAAGTAACCCAGCCGACTTTCGTGCCTAAGGTGGGACTAGAACTCAGCATCTCCTGGTGATTGGCCCAAAGTCACCCAGGCGGCTTTTGGGCCTAAGGCAGGACTAGAACTCACCCCTGGTGATTGGTCCAAAGTCTCCCAGCTGACTTCCCTGCCTAAGGTAGAACTAGAACTCAGCATCTCCAGGTGATTGGCCTAAAGTCACCCAGGCGGCTTTTGGGCCTAAGGCAGGACTGGAACTCACCATCTCCTGGTGATTGGTCCAAAGTCTCCCAGCTGACTTCCCTGCCTAAGGTAGAACTAGAACTCAGCATCTCCAGGTGATTGGCCTAAAGTCACCCAGGCGGCTTTTGGGCCTAAGGCAGGACTGGAACTCACCATCTCCTGGTGATTGGTCCAAAGTCTCCCAGCTGACTTCCCTGCCTAAGGTAGAACTAGAACTCAGCATCTCCAGGTGATTGGCCCAAAGTCACCCAGGCGGCTTTTGGGCCTAAGGCAGGACTGGAACTCACCATCTCCTGGTGATTGGTCCAAAGTCTCCCAGCTGACTTCCCTGCCTAAGGTAGAACTAGAACTCAGCATCTCCAGGTGATTGGCCCAAAGTCACCCAGGCGGCTTTTGGGCCTAAGGCAGGACTAGAACTCACCGTCTCCCGGTGTCTAGCCTGATGCCACTAGACTTAAGCACAAGCTTATTTTTGCAACACCCCCGTACATTAGTTGTCGTATAATGAGGAAGGTGCAGATGGGTGATGACAGCCAAGGTGGGTGTCACTGCATCCCCATCCTTAACCCATCTCCATGTCCTCCCATCTTAAAAGGGGGCCAGGATGGAGAAAAGACTGCTCTAACTACAGCTTCCATCGTTCCCAGACAGGCTGGAAAAGGCTGGGTTGCTTTTTTTCTTTTTCCCACCTGATGACAAAAAAAGGACCCCTTGTTTTAAACGAGGACCCAGATTACAACTGAAGGCGGATATACGCGTCCCCGGATAATGTTGCAGGATCCGATCTGCATCGGTCCCCAGGCCTGGAGGCTTTTATCTTCCAAGCTTTTGGACTCGTGGCGGAGCCCAGGACCTCCTGCACGAGTCCGGAAGCTCGGAAAACAAAGCCCAGACAGGATCCAAAACGTTGGGGAAAATACGCTGACTTTGCAAACCGCTCAGAGGGGGCAGTGAAGCACTGTGGGCCAGTCTACAGGTAGTCCTTGACTTACAGCAGCACGTTTAGCGACTGTTCAAGGTTACAGCGGCCCGTGTTTCACCCCTTTTCACAACTGCTGCAGCCTCCCCCTGGTCACCGGATCAGAATTCGGCCGTTTGGCCACTGACTCGCATCTATGACGGTGGCAACGTCCCCAGGTGTGTGTGTGTGTTACACGGTCCCGTCCCCCCCCCCCTTGGGTGAGCTTCCAACAAGCCAGAGTCCACGGGGAAGCCGGATTGACTTAATAACTCGACACCCGCAGTGTTTCCCTTAACAACTGTGGCAAGGGAGGTCGTACAATGGGGCAAGACTCGCTTAACAGATGCCTGGCTTAGCGGCGGAAATTTTGGGCTCTGAGCTGGTTGTAAGAGGAGGACTATTTAGGCAGCCGTGGGGGTGCTGAGCCTCCCCGGGGCTACTGGCAACGGAGGGGAGGAACGATTTCAATCCATCAGAATGGAGATGGCAGGGACCTTGGAGGTCTTCTAGTCCAGCCCCCCCTGCTTAAGCGAGTGACCCTGTACCAGGGGTCTTCCACGTGTGCCTGGCTGAGGAATTCTGGGAGTTGGAAGTCCACAAGGGCCAAGTCGGAAGACCCCTTGCTTGTGCACTTCAACTCCCAGAATTCCTCAGCCAGGCATTCTGGCTGAGGAATTCTGGGAGTTGAAGTCAATAATAATAATAATAATAATAATAATAATAATAATAATAATAATAATAATAATAATAATAATAATAATAATAATAGGGCCAAGTTGGAAGACCCTTGCCCTATACCAGGGGTAGGCAACCTTGGCTCTTTTATAAATCATGGACTTCAACTCCCAGAATTCCTGAGTCAGCATAGCATAGCTGACTCAGGAATTCTGGGAGTTGAAGTCCATGAGTCATAAAAGAGCCGAGGTAGCCTACCCCTGCCCTATACCATTCCAGAGAAGTAGCTGCCGAAATGTTTTCTTAAATTTATCCAGTGATGGAGCACCCACAACGTCGGGAGCCGAGCTGTTCCACTGAATAGCAGCGGTGGAAGGGACCTTGGAGGTCTTCTAGTCCAGCCCCCTACTCAGACAGGAAACACCATTTCAGACAAGTGGCTGTCCAGGCTCTTCTTAAAAACCTCCAGTGATGGAGCACCCGCAACTTCTGGAGGCCAGCCGTTCCGCTGGTTAATTGTCCTCAGGGTCAGGGAAGTTTCTCCTTAACTGGTAGAATAAATTGGCCCCCTCCTCTTCTTTGTGGCAGCCCCTCAAATACTGGAATACTGCTATCACGTTTCCCCCTCTCCCTCCCCACCCCCACCCCCGTCTTCCTTTTCTCTAGAACAGGGGTCTTCAAACTTGGCCCTTTTATGACTTGTGGACTTCAACTCCCAGAATTCCTCAGCCAGTGTGCCTGGTTGAAGAATTCTGGGAGTCGATGTCCACAAGTCGTAAAAGGGCCAAGTTTGAAGACCCCTGCTCTAGAACTAGCCCAGGGGTAGGCAACCTCGGCTCTTTTATGACTCATGGACTGCAACTCCCAGAATTCCTGAGCCAGCCAAGCTGGCTGAGGAATTCTGGGAGTTGAAGTCCATGAGTCATAAAAGAGCCAAGGTTGCCTACCCCTGAACTAGCCAAACCCAATTCCGGCCCACCGTTCTTCACCTGTTTTAATCTCCAGGCCTTTAATCGTCTTAGTTGCGCTATTCTGCCCTTTTCCCAACATCTCAGCATCTTGTGTCGTGGGTTTGAGTTTGTTTTCTTTTTGTTGTGTGTGTGAGGTTTTTTTTTTTGTAACGGCGGGGAACAAAACTTTGCAAAAGAAAAGCCAGCTGGAAAGGCTTTTGGGGGGTTTTTTTGCACGGTTTTGCCGAGCCACCACCACCCCCAGCACCCTCCCACACACACACACACACGCACGCCAGAGCCTTGACACTTGCCAAATCTGGGTGGGGTTTGGGGCGGCTTGTGTGTGCTGGGGGGGGCGGGACTCCCCAGGAGGCGGGCCGTACGGATGACAAGGAGGGTCAGCCAGTGCCTGGAACGCTCCCCAGCCTGCTGCTGCCTCCTCCTCCTCCTCCTCCTCCTCCTCCGCAGCATTCTCACATTCGCTGCACTGCACGCAGCTCCCTCTGCTGAGGTCCGAAGCCACTGCTCCCTTCGTTTCCAGGGCGGTGAGTATCCTGCCTACTACCCCTCGAAGCACACCCGGACAGCCCATCGGGGGAAAATCCTGGAGGGGTCTTGCGAAAGCAGGGAAGCCAGAGTGGAGGGTCTCCCCGCGCAGAGCCGGTAGGTTTTTCCTCCCTAGCCGTTCCCCCGGGGAAGTTGGTACCCGTGCCCTACAGGGTGGTGGTGGTGGTGGGGGGTCTCCGTGCGGTGCCTGCCCCAGCCTCTGCTTGCTTCACCGCTGCTTGGAATGCGTCTCACCGGATGACTCACTGCCCTGATGGTGAAGACGAGAATCAGGCGGGCCCTTAAATCTCTTTTTCTTCCCCCCCCCACCGCCCTCCCCGGCATTCCTCCCCCTACCACCACCCCGTCTCTCGATCCTTTGCCTGTATTTAACTTCACACCAGAATGTTGCTTTTGGGGTTGTCACACAGCAGCCTGTGGAGACAGCAAGTGCGTGCATGTGTGTGTGTATGTGTGTGTGTGTTTATGTGTGGCAGGGGGGGGATCTCCAAGCTCAAAGCTGTCCCGGAAACCTTGCAGCCTCGCACTCCGGTTTTTGAGGGGTTGCCACAGAGTTTGGGGGGCGGGGAGGTGTCGACTTACATTCCCAACGAGTAGTGGAAACTTCACCAAGGAGAGAAGCAACCTGGAATGGTCCCGCGAGGCAGGACGATTCAGTTGGCCTCCAGAAGTTGTGTGTTTGTGCTCGCCATCCTGGAGGTTTTTAAGAAAAGACTGGACAGTGGTGTAGGGTCTGCCTGCTTTGAGCCGGCGGGAGTCGGGGGGGGGGAGGCTGGACTAGAAGACCTCCAAGGTCCCTTCCTTCCAGCTTTATTCGGATCGATTTGGCTTCCCGAGCCCTCCAAAACCCGCCGTTTCATCCGCTTTCCTGACTTGGCGAATCTTTCCTGGCCTTTCTTCTCCCTCTGTCGGAGCAGGATCGTAGTTCAGCCCTGAGTCCCTTTTAGTGGCCGGAAGCCAAGCCGGAGTCAGCTCTTGTCTCTTTAAAAAAAAAAAAAAAAAAAGGCAAGCTTACTCTCAAGAACCAGGAAGTGCTTTGATCCCAGGGAGGAGGGACGGGGGGGGGGGGGGGGGGAGGGAGGGAAGACGGGTGGGTGGGAGGTGGAGAGGCAGGGGGCGTGAAGGGGGTGGGGTCTCCATGCTTTACTGCTGCAGCAGACCCGCAGCACTCCATCAAAGTGGCAAAGGGAGCCCTCCTGGGCTGCCCCCCCCCCCGTCTCTTCTCCAGCCTGGTGGGCTGCAGCGAGAATGCCGGTCGCAGCTGGTTCGGCTCCAGGAGGTGGGTTGGAGACGAGGCCCGGGGCTTTGCCCGGGTGACGAGGATCTGGTTCCCATCAGGCACCCTCTGGGGGCCAAATCGGTAGCCGGGCTCGGGTTGCTGGGCGGCCCCCACCGGGACGGACGGCAGGCGAGGATGCCGCTGGCAAAGGCGTGAGCGAGCGATTGAGTGAGCTTCCTGGGGGAGGCAAAGTCCCCCGCTGCGGTGGTGGCTGCTCCTGCTGCTCCTCCTCGCCCCGGAGGCCACCGAGTCCGCAGCTGGTCCTTTAACGCTTTCTGGTTTTGTTTTTTTTTCCTTTTGCTTCTCTCTGCTGCTGCTGCCGCCGCCAAGAAGTTTCCGTGCCCGAGGCTGGGATGGCTGTGCCCGAAGCGCAGGGGAGCTGCCTGCTCCTCCTTCAGTAAGCAGGACGGCCGGTGTTGCAGACCATGGACTCTCTGAGAAGGGCAGCAGCGGAGGTGTGAAAATGTCGAGCGGCAACCGGGCCCTGGTGGTGGACTTTATTTCCTACAAGCTGTCGCAGAGGGGCCACAGCTGGAGCCAGGTGGAGGGCGGCGGGGAGGACCGGACGGCGCTGGCCGGCGAGATGGGGGGCATCCTGAACGGCAGCCCCTCTTGGCACCCCAGCCCCGGCCCCGTGGTCAACGGGGCGGCGGGCCACCCGAGTCCCCCGGAAGACACCCCCCAGCCGGAGGTGAGGCAGACGCTGCGGGAAGCCGGGGACGAGTTCGAACTGCGCTACCGGCGCGCTTTCAGCGACCTCACCTCGCAGCTCCACATCACCCCCGGCACCGCCTACCAGAGCTTCGAGCAGGTGGTGAACGAACTCTTCCGGGACGGGGTGAACTGGGGGCGGATTGTGGCCTTTTTTTCCTTCGGCGGGGCGCTGTGCGTGGAGAGCCTCGACAAGGAGATGCAAGGCTTGGTGGAGCGGATCGCCACCTGGATGGCCACCTACCTGACTGAACACCTGGACCCCTGGATCCAGGATAACGGAGGCTGGGTAAGCCTTGGCAAAGGGCCGGGGTGGTGGTGGTGGGGACGGGGCGTGGGGAGCAAGAGGGGCCCCCCCTTCCTTTCCCTATGAAATCGGCTGTGCTGTAGAGGTAGCCCTCGACTTAACCACAGTTCATTTAATGACCGTTCAAAGTCATGGCAGCATCTGAAAAAAAAGGGACTCGGGACCCTTTTTCACACTTAACGACCGTGGCAGCGTCTCCCAGGGTCGCACGATCAAAACTCAGACGCTCGGCCACTGACTCGTATTTACGACCCGCTGCAGTGGCCCGGGCTTGGGTGAACCCCCCTTTTGCGTTCTGACAAGCAAAGCGACTGATGACCGTTTGTCACACTTAACGGCCCTTTGCAGCCTCCCCGGGGTTTCACGTGAACAAAATTTGGCTGCTTGGCCGCCGTCCCGTATTTGCGACGGTCGCGGCGTCCCCTGGGGAGGGGGATCCCCTTTGGCAACCTTCTGGCCAGCCAAGTCAACGGAGGAGGCCGGATTCGCCTAACAGCCATGTGACTCAGTTAACAGCCACAAGCGATTCGCTTAACGACGGTGGCCAGAAAAGCCGGTAAAATTGGTCCCCACTGGCTTCGCTTGCCTTTCTTCCTTAACCGCGGAAATTCTGGTCTCGACCGACTTAGCAAAGGTCTCGCTTAGCAACGAAAATTTGGCAACCAACTGTGGTGCTAAGTCAAGGACTACCTGTATTTCTGGTACAGGGCTGGTCGCAGCGGCGTCCATCCTTTCTTGTGGCATGTCCTTTCTGGGAATTCCTGCCTTCCCCCCCACACACACAAAAAAGTGGGAGAATCTGTGCCCTTTGCGTAAAATCCTCCACCTGGCATTTCTATCGGGGTACGCAGAAGGGACACCCCCCCCCTCCGAACCGCTTATCGTTCATTGATGAACCTCCGCCGGAATTTCCGATTTCCCTCGCCCGCCTTCCGTGCAAAGGTCGCTGGGCTCAATTCGAGAATTAAAAACGTGGGAGGGGCTACCTTGCCTTTGAGGCCGGCCGCAGGACCGCCCTCCTCCCCCCCCCCCCCCCGCCCTGGATCTTGTCCATTGGAACAGGATCAAAGGCGCCCGGCTGCCTTGCCTTGTTTGGCCTGGCAACTGCCCTGCATGCAGAAAGAGGGAAGTGAGACTTGAACTTTGGCCTTCTGGCAAGAAAGGGATGGTTTTTGTAGCCCAAGGGTTGAACTGCGTTGTCCTTGGTGCCCTCTCGGCTGGGTTGTCTTTTTGGGACCCAACTTGGGAACGTCATCAGGGCTAGAAGGGAGGGGGGGTTGCAAAGAGGAGGAGGAGGACTGTGGGGTCCTTGGTGGGCTCTGAGCTGGGTGGTTTTCTTGCAGACGTTTCATGACCCAACTAGGGAGCATCATGTGGGGTTTGTAGAGAGGAGGAGGAGGAGGAGGAGGAGGAGGAAGAGGACTGTGGGGTCCTTGGTGCTCTCTGAGCTTGGTTGTCGTCTTGCCGTCCTTTTTCTTGCAGACTTTTCATGACCCAACAAGGTAACACCATGAGTGCTAGAAGAGTGGAGGAGTGGGGGGGGGTTGAGAGGGAGGAGGGGGTGAGGAGGGAGGAAGAAGAGGAGGGCTGTGGGGTCCCTGGTGCTGTCCGAGCTTGGTTGCTTCCTTGCGGTCCTTTTTCTCGCAGACTTTTCACGGCCCAACTAGGTGGCATCATCGGTGCCATCTCTGGCAACCCAACTTGTGGATGGAGACCCCGGGTTGTTCCCGGAACATCAGGGCTGTGAAATTGCACGTTGGCTTGGAGATAGGTGTTGTCTGAGACTTGCAGGGCTTGAGGTTCCTCCCCTGGGGCGGGGTGGGGAGGGACGTGACTTCCCTTTCCTCAGAAGCAGGTCTGTCATGAGTTGCAGCTCCAGCGAGTAAGCCTGGTTACTCCGCTTGCGGGCACCTCAGAGGTCCAGGGGGTGAATCACTCTCCTGCAAGCCTTGCGCATCACCCGGTTGCGTGCCGAGTGGCTGTGTCAGTGTGTCTCAATGTTGGCCCCTTGAAAGAGGAGTGGACTTCAGCTCCCAGAATTCCCCAGCCGCTAGGCTATAACTTGTGCATCCAGGCTAATGTTGTCGCCAAGGTTCACGCTCACACCTAAGTCGAGCGCGTGGTGGGTTGTGCAGAGATCCACTTGGCTAAGTGACAGCTACTGGGGTGAGAACCCCAAGACAGTCCTTGACTTCACAACCGCAACGGGGGGGGCGGAACCTCCGTCGCGAGGCGAGACTTCCGCTAAGTGAGTCTTGCCCCGTTTCACCCCTTTTCTCGCCGCGTGGGTTGAGTGAAATTACGGCCGTCGTTAAAGCCGTGACCCGGTTGCTAAGTGGATGCGGCTCCCCACCCCACCCCACCCCACCCCAATCGGCTTTGTTCATCAGAAGGGCCGCCAGAGGCGTCCCGGGGGATGACTGCAGTGGTCGTCAAGTGCCGTCGTAAGTTCGAACGGTCACGGAACAGACTGAGGACTTACCTTTAATCCAGGATGCAGATGGGGAATTCCCTCCGTGGGTTGGGGCGGCAAGGCTGGGCCCAGAAGAAGAGGTGAGAGGTAGGTAGAGCTTCTGAGGAGGGCGTGGGGGGGTGTCAGGTATGCCTGGTATGCAGCTGTGCCAGGAACACAGCCTGGGGGTGTGTCTGGCCAGATAAAGCGGGCTCCTTCCTCTTCCTCCTGGATCACCTGGTGGGGAGGGGGTGCAAGCCCCCTTCGGGCTCTCTCTCCCTCTCTTTCCTCTGGTTCTTCCCCCCCCCCCACAACTCACCCTAACCTCCAGCTTCCGAGATTAATCTGGGACCCAGTGGAGATTTCCACTGTCGCTGGGGTGACGAGATGGGGCCGTCTCCTGGAGACCAAGGCGATAATGTAATCTGATTTTGTCAACCAACTCCCGGGGGGCTGGGATTTAGATTAAATTGCGGATGGAAAATTACCGGCCCTTGCTTGTCAAACCCAGCCAGGGGGGGAGGGAGGAGTGGTGGAGGAAAAAAAATGAAAAAAACAAAACAGAATACAGAATAACAGCACCTGGAAGGGACTTTGGAGGTCATCTAGTCCAACCTCCTGCTTAAGCAGGAAACCCTACACCATTTCAGACAAGTGGCGGTCCAGTCTTTTCTTAAAAGCTTCCAGTGTTGGAGCACCCACAACTTCTGGTGGCAGGTGGTTCCACCGGTTAATTGTTCTGACTGTCAGGAAATTCCTCCTTAGTTCTAGGGTTGCTTCTCTCTTTGGTTAGCTTGCCTCCATCTTGTTCTGCCTTCTGAGGCTTTGGAGAAGAGCTTGACTCCCTCTTCTTTGGGACAGCCCCTGAGATACTGGAAGGCTGCTATCATGTCCCCCCTTGGTCCTTCTCTTCATTAGACTAGAGATACCCAATTCCTGCACCCACAACTTCTGGTGGCAGGTAGTTCCACTGGTTAATTGTTCCTCACTGTCAGGAAGTTTCTCCTTAGTTCTAGGTTGCTTCTCTCCTTGGTGAGTTTCCATCCGTGGCTTCTTGTCTTTGCCTTTGGGTGCTTTGGAGAAGAGCTTGACTCCCTCCTCTTTGGGGCAGCCCCTGAGATACTGGAAGGCTGCTATCGTGTCACCCCTGGTCGTTCTCTTCCTTAAACTAGACAGGCGTGGGCAGGTTCACGCCGCCATCGGTGCCAGGCCCAATGCAGATAGTCCTTGACTAATGACCAAAACCTGGGGCCAGAATTTCCATTGGGAATGGCAGCCCCTCAGATATTGGAAGACTGCTATCCTGTGACACCCCACCCCCTAGTCCAGGGGTAGGCACCCTCGGCTCTTTTATGACTCATGGACTTCAACTCCCAGAATTCCTGAGCCAGCTTGGCTGGCTCAGGAATTCTGGGAGTTGAAGTCCATGAGTCATAAAAGAGCCGAGGTTGCCTACCCCTCCCCTAGTCCTTTTCTTCAATAGACTAGACACACTTAGTTCTTGCAACCATTTGCCCCTGCCCTTTGGCGGGGGTGGCACGGTTCCACAGGGACCCCCCCCCCCTCTTTCCATTTCTATTTGTCTGCTCTGGGTTCAACCATCTCTTCTTTTCTCCTTGGCTTTAAAAAAAAAAGGGATGCTGTTTTGTTCAGATCGGTGCCTGGCAGAAATGCAAAAAGTCTTGCCATTTTCACAGATCCTCAGGGAGATTCTGAAATAGTTTCCTGCATATTAAACATCTTCAGACTTGCGTTCCACCTTTTTTCTACAAAAACGCTCCCAGCCAGTTCGATGGCCTGGGCAGATTTTGTGCCACAAAGGCCCTTCCCTCCCCCCCCCATTTTTTTTTTCTTTCTGCTTGCAACGACCACATAAATGGATGCTCTAATCCAGGAGTCTTCAAACTTGGCCCTTTTGATGGCTTTGTGGACTTCAACTCCCAGAATTCCTCAGCCAGGCATGCGGGCCTGAGGAATTTTGGGAGTTGAAATCCACAAGTCGTGAAAGGGCCAAGTTTGAAGACCCCTGCTCTAATCCAACTTGAAGGAAAAGAAAGAAAGAAGGAAGAAAGAAAAAAGAAAGAAAGAAAAAGAAAGAAAGAGAAAGAAAAGAAAGAAGGAAGGAAAGAAAGAAAGAAAGAAAGAAGAAAGAAAGAAAGAAAGAAAGAAAGAAAGAAAGAAAGAGAAAGAAAGAAAGAAAGAAAGAAAGAAAGAAAGAAAGAAAGAAAGAAAGAAAGAAAGAAAGAAAGAAAGAAAGAAAGACAGCTAGCTAGGGAATTCTGGGTTACTTCATGCACCTCTTAATGCTTAATCCTGCAACCCTCCCATCTTGGAAATTCTCATTATTTGGTATCTCCAAAGCATTGAGTTGGAGAAGAAAAACAGGGCAAGCTTGCTGAGGAATTGCACAGCCCAATATCAAAAGACTTGACGTCAGGAAACCCGGCTTCATTTCACAACTCCCTTGCAATTCTAGATTATTATTTTTTTGACCCAACCTTTTTCTTTAAAACAACAACAACAACAGCACAAAGACTGAACAAGCAAACGTTGAACATGGAAAGAACATAAGGGTTAAAAAGGCCTCCTAAAACAGGAGTACTTACCATTGTCAAACTAGAAAATTAAATGACACATTTATAGTCTCCCACCCAGCAAATATACAGGGTCTGCCCCAAGTCACACCTCATGGGCCAGTCGCAATCTCTTTTGCTAATATATATTTTTTTTTCTGAAAAAGAGAAAGTTATTGCCCATGTGTGAAATGTATAAGGCATGGTTTAGAACAGGGGTCTTGGAACTTGGCAACTTTAAGACTTGTGGACTTCAACTCCCAGAATTCCTCAGCCAGCCAGGGCTGGCTGAGGAATTCTGGGAGTTGAAGTCCACAAGTCTTAAAGTTGCCAAGTTCCAAGACCCTTTGGTTTAGAAGAAAATGTTCAAACATTTAACCCAGTTTAGACAATAAATTGTCAGCTTGGAGCACACCCAGGATATAACCGCATTTGTACTTTTATGGAGTCACAAGTGTAGGGATCTATTTTTAGTAAAAAAAAAAATAAAATGGGTAGGGAAGGTCTTAAGGTGAACTCAGCTCCTAGCATTTCTTTGCTTTATCATTCTTTCTTTTCCGTCTTTTTTCTGTCTTTTTTCTCTCTCAGTCTAATTTCACTTTTCTTTATCTCCTTGCTTTTCCTTCTTTCCCACCTTTATTATTTTTATAAGAAACTCAAGGCAGCAAACATAGCTAATATTCCTTCCACCTCCTGGTTTTTCTAAGCAACAACCCTGTGAGGTGGGTTGAGCTGAGAGAGAGGGTGGTTAGCCCAAAGTCACCCAGTCAGCTTTCATGCCTAAGCAGGGATTAGAACTCACCGTCTCCTGGTGATTGGCCCAAAGTCACCCAGCTGGCTTTTGTGCTTAAGGTGGAACTAGAACTCACCGTCACTTGTTGATTGGCCCAAAGTCACCCAGTCAGCTTTCATGCCTAAGGCAGGACTAGAACTCACCGTCTCCTGGTGATTGGCCCAAAGTCACCCAGCTGGCTTTTGTGCTTAAGGTGAAACTAGAACTCACTGTCTCTTGTTGATTGTCCCGAAGTCACCCAGTCATCTTTCATGCCTAAGCAGGGACTAGAACTCACTGTCTCCTGGTGATTGGCCCAAAGTCACCCAGCTGGCTTTTGTGCTTAAGGTGGAACTAGAACTCACTGTCACTTGTTGATTGGCCCAAAGTCACCCAGTCACCTTTCATGCCTAAGCAGGGACTAGAACTCACCGTCTCCTGGTGATTGGCCCAAAGTCACCCAGCTGGCTTTTGTGCTTAAGGTGGAACTAGAACTCACTGTCTCTTGTTGATTGTCCCGAAGTCACCCAGTCACCTTTCATGCCTAAGGCAGGACTAGAACTCACCGTCTCCTGGTGATTGGCCCAAAGTCACCCAGCTGGCTTTTGTGCTTAAGGTGGAACTAGAACTCACTGTCACTTGTTGATTGTCCCGAAGTCACCCAGTCACCTTTCATGCCTAAGGCGGGACTAGAACTCACCGTCTCCTGGTGATTGGCCCAAAGTCACCCAGCTGGCTTTTGTGCTTAAGGTGGAACTAGAACTCACTGTCTCCTGGCGATTGGCCCAAAGTCACCCAGTCACCTTTCCTGCCTAAGCAGGGACTAGAACTCACCGTCTCCTGGCGATTGGCCCAAGGACACTCAACCGGCTTTCCTGCCAGAGGTTTCTAGCCTGGTGCCTTAACTACCAGACCACACTGGCTCTCTTGGCAGTGGGATCAAAGGATCTTACCGCCTTCTGAGATTTTGGATTTGGCATTCCAGCCTGCCGCAGCCGTGCTATGTAGAGGCCTACCCTCCAAGGTCTAACCAGGCAAAATCCTGCTTAGCCTCGGTGCCCAGATCAGGTCAGTGAGACCAGCGTTCAGCATTTAGCTCCTGAAGTAGATCCATCTACATGGGGATCAGCTGTAAGCAATAGCTTGGCTGGCTGTAATTAAAACAGGGCATCTTTTAAAAAATAAAAACAAAGCAGTCTCCAAGATTTCTTTGTGCTCTGGTTATTTATTTTTTATTTTTGCACCCATTAATCTTTCACTCCCAGGTAGGCTGGGCGAGCTGTATATATTGTGTTTGCATGGACACACCTAGTTATTTGGAAAATCTGCTCTCTCACCTGCCTGCGGGCTCCACCTGTTCATTTAGCAAGGCCCAGCTGGGATCCTCTACTAAAATAAGCATCATCGTGGTGAAGAGGTCTCTCTCCACCTGCCAGCAATTCTCTGGAGCTCCTTTCCACCTGAACTACACCTGACTAATCAAAAGGTGCTAAAAATGCTCTTTTCCTTCCACCGGCCTTTGTGGAGCCAGTTTTAAGTATTCATTCTCGGTACCGAATGCTTTGCGAGGTTTTAGCGGCAGTCGATCAGGCGGCTTGACAGCCAGAACTAAATTAATTTCTCCCGTCATTGTCTCTATCTCTGGTTTAAAAAACAAAACAAAACTAGACTAAAGGGAATTCAATTCTGAATAGAGCGGGAAGGGACCTTGGAGGTCATCTAGTCCAACCCCCTGCTCAAGCAGGAGAACTTATACCATCTCAGACAGGTGACTGCCCAGTCTCTTCTTAAAATCTCCAGTGATGGAGCACCCACGATTTCTGGTGGCAAGCTGTTCCACTGGTTAACTGTCCTATCAGGAAGTTTCTCCTTAATTCCAGGTTGCTTCTCTCCTTGATCAGTTTCCAACCATTGTTTCTCATCCTTCCCTCTGGGTGCTTTGGAGAATAACGTGACCCCCTCCTCTTCTTTGTGGCAGCCCCTGAAATACTGGAATAGCTGCTTTCATGTCGCCCCTGGTATAGGGTTTCCTGCCTGAGCAGGGGGTTAGACTAGATAACCTCCAAGGTCCCTTACTACTACTACTACTACTACTACTACTACTACTACTACTACTACTTTTTCTTCTTCTTCTTCTTCTTCTTCTTCTTCTTCTTCTTCTTCTTCTTCTTCTTCTTCTTCTTCTTCTTCTTCTTCTTCTTCTTCTTCTTCTTCTTCTTCTTCTTCTTCTTCTTCTTCTTCTTCTTCTTCTTCTTCTTCTTCTTCTTCTTCTTTCCTTTTCTCTAGACTAGCCAAACCCGAGTGCTGCAAACCTTCATACGTTCTTGTCCCCAGGCCTTTAAATCATCTTAGCTGCTCTTCTCTGCCCTTTTCCCAAAGTCTCAACATCTTTTCTTTTTTGGTAATGCGGTGACCAAAACTGGACGCGATATTCCAGGTGGGCCTTTGCTAAAAAGGCTTTGTAAAGCGGTATTAGCACTTCAGGTGACTTTGATTCTGCGCCTCTGTTTGCACAGCCCAGGTTTGCAGTTGCAAAGTTTTGAAACGGGAATGAAGTTTGAAGTCTGGGAGGTGGTGGTGGTGGGGGTGCATTTGCGTGGCTTCTGCCAAAACAACAATAAAGAGTTTGGCGTGCCTCAAAAGTCCCGTTTTGGGTTGCGGCCCATTGTTCCCGTCGACCAGGAAGGGCTGGGTTCGGATTGCTGGGGATGCATTCCCGCCCTCCGCTCTTCCCAAGAGGAGTTGGTTATAGTCAGATTGCCTTAGAAACAAGAGCACGGGTGAAATGGGTCTGTTTCCAATTTCACCCTTTTATTTAATTTTTTTTTATTTAACAATTACACCCAGGGTGGGCAACTCTGGCTTCTTTACGATCTGTGGACTTCTTCCAACTCCCGTGGCAGCTTCAGGAATTCTGGGAGTTGCAGTTCCAGGGGTCAAAAAAGGGGCCAGAATTGCCCACCCCTGAGTTACGCCCTTCCCTGGCAGGGCCCAGTAAAGCTGGAATGGCGAGGGCAGTGACAGCGCAGGTCTGAATTGTCTCTTTTTACCAAGGATCCAAGGCGGTGAACACAGCCCACCCGCCTTCCTCCTCCTGTTTTCCCCACAACAACAACCCTGTGAGGTGGGCTGGGCCGAGAGCGCGTGATTGGCCAGTCCCCGGGCCAGCTTTCTTGCCCAAGGCAGGAGTAAATGCACCGTCTCCTGGCAATTGGCCCAGTCATCCACTGGCTTTCATGCTTAAGGCCGGACTAGAACTCACCGTCTCCTGGTGATTGGCCCAAAGTCACCCAGCCGGCTTTCCTGGCTAAGGTGGAGCTAGAACTCACCGTCTCCTGGCGACTGGCCCAAAGTCACCCAGCCGGCTTTCCTGGCTAAGGTGGAGCTAGAACTCACCGTCTCCTGGCGACTGGCCCAAAGTCAGCCAGCCGGCTTTCCTGGCTAAGGTGGGACTAGAATTCACCGTCTCCTGGCGATTGGCCCAAAGTCAGCCAGCCGGCTTTCCTGGCTAAGGTGGGACTAGAATTCACCGTCTCCTGGCGATTGGCCCAAAGTCAGCCAGCCGGCTTTCCTGGCTAAGGCAGAACTAGAACTCACCGTCTCCTGGCGATTGGCCCAAAGTCAGCCAGCCGGCTTTCCTGGCTAAGGTGGGACTAGAATTCACCGTCTCCTGGCGATTGGCCCAAAGTCACCCAGCCGGCTTTCCCGGCTAAGATGGGACTAGAACTCACCCTCTCCTGGTGATTGGCCCAAAGTCACCCAGCTGGCTTTCCTGGCTAAGGTGGGACTAGAACTCACTGTCTCCTGGTGATTGGCCCAAAGTCAGCCAGCCGGCTTTTCTGGCTAAGGCAGAACTAGAACTCACCGTCTCCTGGCGATTGGCCCAAAGTCACCCAGCCGGCTTTCCTGGCTAAGATGGGACTAGAACTCACCGTCTCCTGGTGATTGGCCCAAAGTCACCCAGCTGGCTTTCCTGGCTAAGGTGGGACTAGAACTCACTGTCTCCTGGTGATTGGCCCAAAGTCAGCCAGCCGGCTTTTCTGGCTAAGGCAGAACTAGAACTCACCGTCTCCTGGCGATTGGCCCAAAGTCACCCAGCCGGCTTTCCTGGCTAAGATGGGACTAGAACTCACCATCTCCTGGTGATTGGCCCAAAGTCACCCAGCTGGCTTTCCTGGCTAAGGTGGGACTAGAACTCACTGTCTCCTGGTGATTGGCCCAAAGTCAGCCAGCCGGCTTTTCTGGCTAAGGCAGAACTAGAACTCACCGTCTCCTGGCGATTGGCCCAAAGTCAGCCAGCCGGCTTTCCTGCAATGGAGAGGAGGGGGCTGCTTCCCCCGCCTGCTCCGGCTGTCGCCCCAGCCCTGGTGTTGCAAGCCCAGCCCCCGCTGCCTGGGCCCTGTTGGCTCGGGATTAGCCCTCCCTGGAGGCCCACGGAAGAGGCTGGGCCTGGCCCTCTCGCACAATGCCGCCGCGGTGAGCAGGGCGGGGTTGCCAAGAAAGAGAGCTACCAGGAGGCATGTTCTGGCAGAGAGCAGCCTGGCATGCATTCCCTGGAGCCGCCCAGCCTTTGATGCTTGGGGAGGAGAAGACTGGGGGGGGGAGGCAAGGAGGACACGTGGGAGGTGTTCCTTCAAGCCGTGGCTCCTCGGAGTTGTGGAGGAACCCAAGGGTTTGCAACAGAGGGGAGGGGGGTGTCCGAGAGCTGGTGGTCCAAGGATAGTTTGGCTGGGCAGGTTGTTCGGGCCCTGTTGGGAAGGCAGCGGTGGTCCTCTTGTCCTTCCCTTCCTCCTCCTCCTCCTCCTCTTCCTTCCTTCTTCTCTTCCCCTTCACCATCGCCGCCTCCTCCTCATCTTCCTCCTCCTCCTTCCATTCTTCTCTTCTCATTCTCCTTCCATTCTTCTTCTCTCCTTCTACGGCTCTCCTCCTCCTCCTCCTCCTCCTCTTATTCCATTCCATTCTTCTTCTCTTCCTCCGCTTGTCCTTGCTCTTCTTCCCTTCTGCTTTCTTGTCTCCAACTTCCCTCTTCCTTGTCCTCCCATTCTCCTCCTCCTCCTCCTCGTTCCTCTTCCATTCTTCTTCTCTCCTCCTCCTCCTCCTCCTCCTCCTCATCTTACTCCATTCCATTCTCCTCGTACAAACCTGAGTTTGGGGCTATGGCAGAAGAATCAAATTGCTCTTTGCTGCAGCCCGGCCAGGCTGCCTCTTCTGTACCGCTGGGGGGGGGGGCGGAGGGGGGCAGAGACTGCCACAGCACTGCCTAGGTCAGAGGCCCCCAACCTTTGGGGCTCCAGGGACCGGTTCCGTGGAGAGAGGTTTTTCCACGGACAGGAGGGTGCGTGGTTTTGTCTGCTGCCTGCATCCCGTGGATGGGGCTTTGCTTGTTTGTGCGGACCGGTTGCTGGCATGCCACGGCCCGGTACCGGTCCACGGACCAGGGGGTTGGGGACCCCTGGGCTAGATGGAGCAGCCGGAGGGTCCGTGTAACCCTAAAAGCCAGCGATGTGTTCCGGGCATCGCTGGAGAGGGTGGGGGAATGTGCCATTTTCCATATTAAAACAGATAACCCACCTTTGTGTCGAATGGGTGCTGGGATTAAAACGCAGCAGCCTTTTTTCAAGGCTGGGTCATCCTTGCCTCTAGGGCAAGGAGGCTGGCCTCTTGTCTCACGCAGTCGGAATGTGAGAAAGTATGCTAGGTGTGTCTGTGTGAACTCTTGATTGCACAAGCGTCTGGCGAGATGCCTTTTTGAAGGCCTCCACCTTCTGTGGAAGTCCTGAACCCAGCGCCCTAGGCCTCCCGATTGAAGCTGGCGTCCTAAACCACGGTTTGACTCCCCAGCAATGTTTAATCAGAGAAGGATCCGTACCGCTGCTGGTGTTTTGTCAGGCATGGCATTGCCCGCCTGGCATGTGATCCGGGCGAGCCGTTCTGGAATAAAATGTGACTGGTTTGAGAAGGCCCACCTCCTCCAGGCTCACCTCTGACGCTCCGGCACTCCCAACTTTGCAAGGCAAAATAAGCTGGGTTGTTGTTGTTTTTCCCCCCCATTACACTATAAAAGTCAGAGGCAGATAATTCCTAACAGCAGCTTACAACAACAGAGAGGCATCGGGCTGGAAGGGACCTTGGAGGTCATCTAGTCCAACCCCCTGCTAAGCTTTCCGGACGAATGGCTTTTTAATCTTTTCTTGAAAACCTCCAGTTTTTGGAGCACCCACAACTTTTGAAGGCAAGCCGTTCCACTGCTTATTTGTTCTCACTCAACGAGAAATTCCTCCTTAATTATGGGTTGCTTCTCCCCTTGATGAGTTTCCATCCGTTGCTTCTCGTCATGTCCTCAGGTGTTTTGGGGAACAGGTTGACCCCCCTCTGCTTTGTGGCAACCCCTGGGATATTGGAAGGCTGCTATCATGTCCCCCCTCGTCCTTCGCTTCATTAAACTAGACACACCCAATTCCAGCAACCGTTCTTCGTATGTTTTAGCTTCCAGTGCCCCGATCATCTTTGTTGCTCTTCTCTGGACTCTTTGCAGAGTCTTAAGCATCCTAGTTCTAATTTCACGGCACTATTAAATGTCTTTTTTTCTTTTTGTTGGTTGCGCTCATATTTTTAGCCTGATTGTGCCTAAAATATCTGAAGAACAATTGCAGGAATTGGGAATGTCTAGTCTAGTGAAAAGAAGGACCAGGGGGGACATGATAGCAGTGTTCCAATATCTCAGGGGCTGCCCTAAAGAAAAGGGAGTCAGCTTATTCTCCAAAGCCCCTGAAGGCAGGACAAGAAGCAACGGATGGAAACTCATCAAGGGGAGAAGCAACTTGGAATTAAGGAGGAATTTCCCGTCGAGTGAGAACAATTAAGCAGTGGAACGGCTGGCCACCAGAAGTTGTGGGTGCTCCATCCCTGGAGGATTTCAGAAAGAGATTGGACAGCTATTTCTCTGGAATGGTATAAAGTCTCCTGCCTGAACAGGGGGTTGGAATAACAACAACAACAACTAATAATAATAATAAAATAATGATGGTGATGATGTTGGAAGGGACCTTGGAGGTCATCTAGTCCAACCCCCTGCTCAGGCAGGAAATCCTATACCATTTCAGACAAATGGCTGTCCCATCTTTTCTTAAAAACCTCCAGACTAGATGACCTCCAGCTCTGTTACTCCTTTTTTGTCCTGTTTTCCCAAAGAACCCGAGGGCAGGAGAAGAAGTAGTGGGTGGGAGCTCCTTCAAAAGAAGATCCGATCCGGAAAGAAGCAGGAATCTCTTTGATTTTTAACCAGTAGGCCTTTTTCAATCGGGTCTTCCAAAAGCCGTCCGTGCTCCAGCGCTGCCGGTTTTTGAAGAAGAGACCGGACAGCCGCTGATCTGGAACGGTAGAGGGTTCCCCTGCCTGAACAGGGGGCTGGACTAGATGGCCTCCGAGGTCCCACCTGACTCTTGTTGTTCTGCACGAAGGGCAGTCAGCCAGGAGCTTGGCTTCCCAGGAAGACCCCCGTGGCTTCCCAGCGCCGCCCGCCCGAGGCAGGCCCTGGGCGGGAGGAGGCCGGGCTCCCTAGTCAGGCTGGCGGCCGCCCAAGCCGATTCGGAAGTGGGAGGGGCTCTTGGGGAGCCTTTCAGGAAATGCCAATGGAATGACTTCCCTCCCCATCATTTCCTCCTCCCAGGCTGCGTTCCTGGCGCAGAGAATGCGATGGGGGGTGGGGGGTGGAAGGGGAAAAAAAAGCTCTTGCAGGTTTTTTTTCTTCTTCTCCCCCCCCCCCTTTTTTTTGCCTCGCTTTTGGCTTTTGCTGGAGAGGATGACTCCTACCTTCAGGGGAGGGGGGGGAGCAGGGGGTGTTTGTGTGCGTGTATGTGTGTGCGTGTGCTGGCAGACATTTCTGAATTTTTAATTTCTGAATTCAGAGGACGTTCCCGGGGTCTGTGCGGGGACCCCCGTTCTGGTGCGGCTGTCCAGCGTTAGTGAAGTTTTTTGACTTGGCTGAAGGCCGTTTTTTTGTGGTTGGTGCCGATGACAGAATAACAAGAGTGAGAAGGGAGGTCTTCCAGTCGAAAACACACACACACACACACACACACACGCGCGCAACATGCTCAAGCAGGATACTCTGCACAATTCTGGACAAACGGCTGCCCAATCTCTTCTTAGAAGGCTCCAGCGACAGAACACCCACAACATAATAATAATAATAATAATATAAAGTTGGAAGGGACCTTGGAGGTCATCTAGTCCAACCCCCTGCTCAGGCAGGAAACCTTATACCATTTCAGGCAAATGGCTGTCCAGTCTCATCTGGAGGCAAGTCATTCCCCTGGCTGATTGTGGCAGCCCCTCAGATACTGGAAGGCTGCATGCATGCAGTTAGGTCAGCCCTGGTCCTTCTTCTCACTAGACTGGAGCTACCCAGTCCCTGCAACTGTTCATCACATGATTTAGCCTGCAGATCCCTCACCATCTCTCTGGTGGTAGTGTAGCATTTTATACAGAATAGAACGGAATGCAATGCAATTAAAAATAAGAATAGAATAGAATAGAATAGAATAGAATAGAATAGAATAGAATAGAATAGAATAGAATAGAATAGAATAGAATAGAATAGAATAGAATAGAATAGATGGAATGCTATGGAATAGGATAGAATAGAAAATATAGAATAGAATAGAATAAAAAATATGGAATGGAATAGAATAGAAATAGAATAGAATGATTGTAGAATAGAATAGAATAGAATAGAATAGAATAGAACAGAACAGAAAATATGGAATAGAATAAGATTTAGAATAGAATAGAATATAGAATAGATTGTAGAATAGAATAGGATTTAGAATAGAATGAGAATAGAATAGAATAGAATCAAGGAATAGAATAACAGAATAGAATAGAATAGAATCAAGGAATAGAATAACAGAATAGAATAGAATAGAATAGAATAGAATAGAATAGAATAGAATAGAATAAGAAATAGAATGGAATAGAATAGAATAGAATAATGAATACAAAGAAGAAAGAACAGAATACAAAGAATAGAATAGAATAGAATAGAATAGAATAGAATAGAATAGAATAGAATAGAATAGGGAAAATAGAATAGAATAGAATAATAATAGAATAATAATGGAATAGAATAACAGAGCTGGAAGGGACCTTGAAGGTCTTCTAGCCCAACCCCCTGCCCAAGACAGGAGACCTTTTCTCAAGTCAGACAAACGGCTGTAGAATCTCTTCTTTAAAAACTCTCGTGATGGAACCGTGAGAAAGTTCCGAACAGGGAGAACAGTTAACCAGCGGAACTACTTGCCTTTGGAACACGGCTGTCAAACTCGCAACCTCACCCGACGTCCCGCCCCTTTTTTCCCCATTGCCGGCAATGGGGTGGGGGCGGTTTTGGCGTGACGTATCCGGCCTGCGGGCCAGCAGTTCGGCACCCCTGCTTGAGAAACTGGAGCTTCTTCACCACTGGAAGCTTTTAAGAAGAGACTGGACAGCCACTGGTCCGAAATGGTGTAGGGCAGAGGTCCCCAACCTTTGGGGCCCCAGGGACCGGTTCCGTGGAGAGAGGTTTTTCCGTGGACCGGAGGGTGCGTGGTTTTGTGTGCTGCCTGCATCCCGCGGACGGAGCTTTGCTTGTTTGTGCGGACCGGTTGGTGGCATGCCACGGACCGGTACCAGTCCACGGACCGGGGGTTGGGGACCCCCAGTATAGGTTCTCCTGCTCGAGCAGGGGGCTGGACTAGAAGACCTCCACGGTCCCTTCCAGCTCTGTTTTTCAGTGGAATAAGTGGCTGCCGAAGTGGGTGCTCCATCATTGGATATTTTCAAGAAGAGTTTGGGCAACCCCTTGACTGGAATGGTGTAGGGCAGGGGTAGGCAACCTCGGCTCTTTTATGACTCGTGGACTTCAACTCCCAGAATTCCTCAGCCAGCATGGCTCAGCTTGGAAACCTCTCCCTTCCCCTCAGCATGGCTGGCTCAGGAATTCTGGGAGTTGAAGTCCGCAAGTCACAAAGGGGCCATAGTTCCTCCATGCTGGCTCAGGAATTCTGGGAGTTGAAGTCCACAAGTCGTGAAGGGGCCATAGTTCCTCCATGCTGGCTCAGGAATTCTGGGAGTTGAAGTCCACAAGTCGTGAAGGGGCCATAGTTCCTCCATGCTGGCTCAGGAATTCTGGGAGTTGAAGTCCGCAAGTCGTGAAGGGGCCATACTTCCCCCATGCTGGCTCAGGAATTCTGGGAGTTGAAGTCCACAAGCCACAAAGGGGCCATAGTTCCCCCATGCTGGCTCAGGAATTCTGGGAGTTGAAGTCCACGAGTCATTAAAGAGCCAAGGTTGCCTACCCCTGGTGTAGGGTCTCCTGTTTGAGCAGGGGGTTGGACTAGAAGACCTCCACGGTCCCTTCCAGCTCTGTTCTGTTCAAGCATCTGGAAACTAGCCATCCTACCCATTCATTGTAACCGAACAGCAGAGTTGGAAGGGACCGTGGAGGTCTTCTAGTCCAACCCTCTGCCCGAGGCAGGGAACCCGGTACCCTTTCAGGCAAGTGGCTGTCCATTCTTTTCTTGAAGACCCCCCAGTGTTGGACCACCCACCATTTCTGTCGGCAAGCGGTTCCACTGGTTAATTGTTGTCACCATCACAAAATTCTTCCTTCGGTCTAGGATGGCTCTCTCCTCCCTCGATTCGTTTCCACCTGTCAATCAGGCGGATCAATGCAAAAAAAAAACAAAAAACCACACACCCCTGTTGCTTCTCAAAGGTTGGTTCCAGACTATTCCTCGTTGGCGCACGAGTTCGGGTCCTCCGCTTCATTCAGAGAGGAGAAAATGACGTAAGCCGTTATATAACAGGAATGCGGACGTGCTGGGGAAGCCCCCCCCCCGTGGTGGAGGGAGGGCTGGGATGGAGAGGCCAGGCTGAATGTCACTTCTGAGCAATCCTCTTTTGTCCTCCCGTTTTGCTTTGAAATCTGGAAAGCTGCGGACGCTTGGCGAATTTTCCAGCCTCGTCAGCCCCGCTGGGATAGGAAGGAGAGAGGGACTGGGGTACCTTAATGGAAAGGCTGGTGAGGTGCAAGTGGTCTGGTTTGCTTGCAGCTATGGCAAGAATAGAGAATAGAATAGAAATAGAAATAGAATTAGGGGTAGGGTAGGGTAGGGTAGAATAAAATTTATTTATTTATTATTGGGACTTATATGCCGCCCTATCTCCCAAAGGACTCAGGGTGGCTAACAACAATAAAATACAATAATACAAAAGTTATAATTCAAAAGAATAGAATAATAATTAGAATAGAATAGAATAGAATAGAATAGAATAGAATAGAATAGAATAGAATAGAATAGAATAGAATAGAATAGAAAATAGAGAACGGAATAGAATAGAATGGAATGGAATAGAATAGAACAGAACAGAACAGAACAGATAGAGAAGAGATAGAGAATAGAATAGAATAGAATAGAATAGAATAGAATAGAATAGAATAGAATAGAATAGCTGGAAGGGACCTTGGAGGTCATCTAGTCCAACCCCCTGCTCGGGCAGGAGACCCTCTACGATTTCAGACAAATGGCTGTCCAGTCTCTTCTTAAAAACTTCCAGTGTTGGAGCATTCACCACTGATTCAATTGTTCTCACTGTCAGGAAATTCCTCCTTAATTCCCGGTTGCTTCTCTCCTTGAATAGTTTCCATCCGTTGCTTCTTCTCCTGCCTTCAGGCGCTTTGGAGAAGCGGTTGACCGCTCCCCCCTCCTCTTTGGGGCAGCCCCTCCAACGCTTCCGTGTCTCCCCTACTCCTCCTCTTCCTTAGACTAGGCGTTTGCAGTCTGCTGTTTTCGTGCTGCCCCGGACTGGCGCCCGTGGGGTGAGGAGGGGTTGATGCAAAGTTCCACCGAGTTGCACAAGCCAAGCAGCGGGGGGGGGGGCGGGGGGGACCCAGAGAGCCTCGCCGTGGGGCCGGACCGTTGGCTGGCAGATGGCTCCAGCTGGGGGTAACCAGGAGCAGGTGTGCGGCTGTGCAGCCAGCCAGCACCCAAGCGCGTCTTTGTGCAGTTGTTTGCCTGCGACACCCGGGAGCTGCTGGCTCTGACCCACTTCTTGTGCGGGAAACGTCAGGGTTTCCCGTCCGTATTTTTACCCGTTTGGCTTATTTTATCTCCTGGTTTCTTTGAACCAGGCTGAGTGCATTGAGTGAGAGAGAGAGAGAAAGAGGGAGGGAGGGAGAGAGGGATGAAAGAAGGAAGATCAGGGAGGGAGGGAGGAAAGGAAAGAAGATCAAGGAGAGGGAGGAAGGAAGGAAGGAAGGAAGGAAGGAAGGAAGGAAGGAAGGAAGGAAGGAAGGAAGGAAAGTAGGAAGGAAGGAAAGTAGGAAGGAAAGAAGGAAGATGGAGGGAGGGAGGAAGGAAGGAAAGTAGGAAGAAAGATGAGGGAGGGAGAGAGGAAGATCAAGGAGAGGGAGGAAGGAAGGAAGATGGAGGGAGGGAGGAAGGAAGGAAAGTAGGAAGAAAGATGAGGGAAGAAGGAAGGAAGATCAAGGAAAGGAAGGAAGGAAGGAAGGAAGGAAGGAAGGAAGGAAGGAAGGAAGGAAGGAAGGAAGGAAGGAAGGAAGGAAGGAAGATCGGGGGTGGGGGAAGACCAGGGACAGCCTCCAGGCAGGGACACCCAGGCAGGCTCTGTGGCACAGCCAGCACATCTGTGCCGTTCCACGTGCTGCTCCCGGGAATCGGCTCACGTGGACCTCACCAGCGCCATCCCCGAGGATTCCCTTTCGTGGGGAATCGGAGCCTCTCTCTCTCTCTCTCCCTCCCTCCCTCCCTCCCACCTCTCTGGGGGGGGAAGGTGGGGGGGGCAGAGGAAGAGAGGAGCCCCGAAGGGGAGTTAACCAGGCTGCAACACCCAAATCCCCGGGGCGGTTTCGGTGCCGTGTTTTTCCGTCTGAGGCATGCAGGGAATTGCGCGCGGGGGGGGGGGGCTTTGCATGTTTGCAGATCAGCTGGCGCCGGCCTCTGGAGAACGGGGGCCTGGAGGTCTGAGCTGGCCCTTCTCCGCAGCCCCAGCCCCGCATCCGAGGCCACAGTCCCATCGGAGAGCGGCCCCCGGACTTTCGACTTGCGTGGTGCAGCGAGTTCAAGGCTGTGGCGAGCCTTGGCAGCCTTACCTGGAAATAACTCTGGGTGACCGCGGGGGGACTCACTGACCTCTTGAGTACACAGGCCTGCCCTTGCCTGCGGTGGCTTTTATGTGCTTGAATGATAGGGGTGTGGTAGAGTAATGAGGAAGTACTAGGCCTAATTTAATGAAGAGAAGGACCAGTGGTGACAGGATAGCAGCCTTCCAATCTCTCAGGGGCTGCCCCAAAGAAGAGGGAGTCAAGCTATTCTCCAAAGCACCTGAAGGCAGGAGAAGAAGCAACAGATGGAAACTAGTCAAGGAGAGAAGCAACCTGGAACTAAGGAGAAATTTCTTGATAGTGAGAACAATTTACCAGTGGAACAACCTGCCTCCAGAAGCTGTGAATGCTCCAACACTGGAGGTTTTCAAGAAGAGACTGGACAGCCATTTGCCTGAAAGGGTATAGGGCACGGGTGTCAAACCTGCGACGTCATGTGACGTGATGTATCATGACTTTTTTCCCATTGCCAGCAATGGGATGGGCATGGTTTTAGCGTGATGCATCCGGCCTGCAGTTTAACACCCCTCATAGAGTAGAGAGAATAGAATAGAATAGAATAGAATAGAATAGAATAGAATAGAATAGAATAGAATAGAATAGAATAGAATAGAATAGAATAGAATAGAATAGAATAGAAATATAGAATAGAATATAAAAGTTGAAATAGAAATAGAATTAAAATGAATTAAATTAATTAATAGCCCAACAAATTAAAACAAAGTTTAAAAACTTAAAACCCCTCAGTCCAGGCCAGATAGCTCAAAGAGCCAGGTTTTCAGGTCCCGGCGAAACAAACGAAGGACGGGGGCGGTCCTGAGTTCCACAGGCAGATCATTCCATAGGGCAGGCGTGCCCACAGAGAACGCTCTTCCCCTGGGGATCACCCGCTGGCACGCCCTAACCGGCGGCACCCTAAGGAGGCCCTCTCTATGGGAGGGCACAGGACGATGGGAAGTTGATGCTGGCAGCAGGTGCTCCCTAAGATAATCCGGACCCATGCCATGTAGGGCTTTATAGGTCATCACCAGCACCTTGAATCTCACCCGGAGGGCAACCGGAAGCCAATGCAGCTCGCGGAGAAGAGGTGTTACATGGGAGTATCGGGAGACCCCCAACACAACTCGGGCGGCTGCATTCTGCACCAGCTGAAGCCTCCGAGTGGTCCTCGAGGACAGCCCCATGTAGAGAGCGTTGCAGTAGTCTAACCGGGAGGTCACAAGCGCATGAGTGACTGTACGCAGGGCATCCCGGTCCAGATAGGGCCTCCTTAGTTCTACGTTGCTTCTCTCTTTCATTCATTTCCGTCCGTTGCTGCTTCTCCTGCCTTCAGGCGCTTTGGAGAAGAGCTTGACTCCCTCTTCTTTGGGGCAGCCCCTGAGATATTGGAAGACTGCTAGCATGTCCCCCCTCGTCCTTCTCTTTGTTAAACTACACATCCCCAATTCTTGCAACCGTTCCTTATATGAATAGCCTCCAGTCCCCTGATCATCTTTGTTGCTCTTCTCTGCACTCTTTCCAGAGTCTCAACATCTTTTTTACATCGTGGTGACCAAAACTGGATGCAGGATTCCAAGTGTGGCCTTACCAAAGCATTGTAAAGTGGTATTAGTACTTCACCTGATCTTGATTCTCTCCCTCTGTTAATGCAGCCTAGCAGTGAGTTGGCCTTTTTGGCAGGTTTAAGGGCATCGGAAATAAAGGGACTTCGGATCTTTCAGCAAGAGAGGGCGTCCAGTGGGGCAAAACTCACTTAGCAAGTGTTCCACTTAGCCGCAGAAATTTTGGTCATAAATTGAGGACTGACTACCTGTGGCTGGAACCATTAAACTCCGCTCCCTCTTCTGCCCGAATGAAAGTGGCCCGTGTTTTTTTTTTTTTTTCTCAAAGCAGCGCTGACCGGCTTTGCAGGGCCGTTTTGTTTTAAGCAGGCGAGAAAAATCAGGACTTGCTTTCCACCTACTCCAGAATGACTCCAGATCCGCCATAGTGGGAGAAAGGCCTAAGAGGCTTAGCGAGGCCCTCTGGTCGACCTGTTTAATGCCCGTCTTATCGGGTGCAAATCAGCCGTACCTTCGGCCCAGGGCCCCCTCTGGCTCCAAAGGGAGGCTCAGACACCAGATGTCCATTAAAGAGGGCGGGGTGGGGGGGGGGGGCAGAGTCAAAGGGCATTAGCTGGGATGATGTGGGGGAGGGCAGCCCCGCCCAGCAGGTGCTAATCTCTTTAAGAGCAGCCTTTATGCTGAAGATGTCCTATCCCGCACTGCAGAATGGCAGACTTAAGAGCGTTGGAAGGGACCTGGGAGGTCGTCTAGCCCAACCCCTCTGCTCAAGATAGGAGACCCTACGTTGCATTCCAGAGAAAGGACTCTCCAATCTCTTTCTTCTGAAGAAACCAGCAGTGATGGAGCCACCCACAACTTCCGGAGGCGAGTAGTTCCACTGGTTAACTGTTCTGACTTGTCAGGAAGTTTCTCCTGAGTTCCAGGCTGCTTCTTCTCTCCTTGATGAGTTTGCGTCCGTTGCTTCTCGCCCTGCCTTCGGGCGCTTTGGAGAACAGCTTGACTCCCTCTTCTTTGGGGCAGCCCCTGAGAGATTGGAGGACTGCTATCCTGTCATCCTGTCTTGGGTGGCCTAGTTTGCAGGGTCCCGTTGGTGACTTGTGGACTTCAACTCCCAGAATTCCTCAGCCAGGCAGGTGTGGTGGGTGCGTCGTCACTGGAGGCTTTTGAGAAGAGATTGGACAAGCCATTTGTCTGGGACGGTATAGCATCTCCTGCTCAAGCAGGGGGCTGGACTAGAAGACCTCCCAGGTCCCTTCCAGCTGTGTTATTCTGCTAACCTCATCAGCGCCACCATTGATGTGACTTAGTTTAGTGCCAGAAGAGACAGCGGATGGGGCGGATGGGGAAAGGAGGAGGATTACGGAGTCCCTGGTGCTCTCTGAGCTTGGCGGTTTTCTTGCAGACATTTCATGACCCAAACTCGGTAAGTAGCTCTGTTGATCATTTTACCTAGTTTGGGGGGCAAAATGCAACAAAACAACCAAGCTCAGAGAGCACCAGGGACCCCATACTCTTCCTCCTCCTCCTCCTCCTCCTCCTCCTCCTCCTCCTCCTCCTCCTCCTCCTCCTCCTCCTCCTCCTCTCCTCCACAACCCCCCCCCCCCCCTCCCTTCTAACACTGATAATGTTTCCTAGTAGGGTCAGGAAACGTCTGCAAGAAAACCACCCAGCACACAGAGCACCAAGGACCCCCCATAGTTATCTTCCTCCTCCTCCTCCCTCCTCCTCCTCCTCCTCCTCCTCCTCCTCCTCTTCCTTTTCCACTCTGCAAACCCCCCCCTCCCTTCTAGCACTGATGATGTTCCCTAGTTGGTTCATGAAAGGTCTGCAAGAAAGCAGCCAAGCTCAGAGAGCACCAAGGACCCCACAGTTATCTTCCTCCTCCTCCTCTTCCTCCTCCCTTCTGGCACTGATGATGTTCCCTAGTTGGGTCATGAAAGGTCTGCAAGAAAACCACCCAGCTCAGAGAGCCCCAAGGACCCCACGGTCTCTTCCTCCTCCTTCTCCTCCTCCTCCTCCTCCCCACATACCCCCCTCCCTTCTAGCACTGATGATGTTCCCTAGCTGGGTCACGAAACGTCTGCGAGAAAACCGCCCGGCTCAGAGAGTCCCCGGGAGCCCTTCTCTCGCCCCTCTTCCTTTGTAAGCGGGTGACGGAAGGGACGCTGGAGGGGTGGGGTGACCTCCGAGCAGGTCACAGCCTGCCCACCAGCCGGGTTCCCCCTTCCTGCTATACCCAGAGTCCCTACTTGCCCGCCCAAATCCACATCCCCTGTAACTTCACCAGCGTTGCCCAGTTCCCCTTTCCCTCCCCAGGACTTAGAAACACCGGCAGTGCCCGCAGGAAGCAGCTTGCAAGCACCGCCGGTCTGGCCCTAATAAGCAGGCATATACATAGAATGAAGGCTACTGCTAACCTTGTAAGCCGCCCTGAGTCTTCGGAGAAGGGCGGGATATAAATGGAATTAAAATAAAATAAAATAAAATAAAAATATACATAGAATGAAGGCTACTGCTAAGCTTGTAAGCCGCCCTGAGTCTTCGGAGAAGGGTGGGATATAAATGGAATTAAAAATAAAATTAAATTAAAATTAAAGACATTCTGGTGGGCGGTTTGGGGGAGGAAGGGGCCTGGGCGTCCTCATTTCTTCGCCCCCCTCCCCCCCCCGCCTTGGGGGGGGTCTCCGAGGTCGCAAAGGGTGAATGAAGCCAGGCGTCTTTCTGGCTTGCTTGACAAGGCCCCCCCCCCTTGTCCCTGCCACGCTTTTAACCCTTTCCGCTCTGCCTCCAGAGGGAGTTGCACCAATCAGGGCTTGTTTGCTGTTCCCGGAAACCAACATTACCTCCCTCATCCCCCCCCCCAAAAGAGACCAGCTGGTCCCACCAAGCTCATTTGCATAACAGTTGAAAAGCCCGGGCGCACCTGCTGCTCTGCCAGGCTGGCTGAGGTGTCTCCCAGCTAATCCATCCCCTTGGGCTGGGGTGGGGAGTGGGGGGCAGGCCCAGAGGCCAGCACTGGAGGTTTGGGAGGGTAGAGGAACACCCCCACCACCCCCCTCCCCAGTTTTGGCTTCTGCCCATCCACCCGTGCCCAGCCCAGTATCCTAGAGGGGGGGAAAAGTCATAGGGAACTCTAGACTAGAGCAAGGGTCTTCAGACTTGGCCCTTTGATGACTGGTGGACTTCCACTCCCAGAATTCCTCAGCCAGGCACGTCTGAGGAATTCTGGGAATTGAAGTCCACAAGTCATCAAAGGGCCAAGTTGGAAGGCCCCTCCGATGGAAGGCAACTTGGTGGAAGTAGAATGGCTAAGCAGAGGTATGTTGAAGGAGGGGGTCTTCAAGCTTGGCCGCCTCACGACTTGTGGACTTCAACTCCCAGAATTCCTCAGCCAGCATGGGGGAACTATGGCCCCTTCATGACTTGCGGACTTCAACTCCCAGAATTCCTCAGTCCACAAGTCATCAAAGGGCCACGTCTGAAGACCCCCAGCCTAGACTAACCCAATTCCTGCAACAATTCATGGTATAGTTTAGCCTCTAGCCCCTTCATCCTCTTTGTAACGGTAGCGGAGTGTTTTATACAGAATACCAGACTTGGAAGGGACCTCGGAGGTCTTCTAGTCCAACCCTCCCCCCCAACTCAAGCAGGAGACTCTGTACCATTCCAGGTAAATGGCCCTGTAGACTCTTCTTAAAAATCTCCAGGGATGGAGCACCTAGTGGTAACCCACTTGGTAACAGCTACTAGGTCAACTTTACAGCTGCTGGACTTCAACGCCCAGAATTCCTCAGCCAGCCGTGCTTGCTTCCTTAGGCGAGGTTGGCCGGTCTCAAAACGCTTTCCGAGGAATAATGTGCCCGCTGTCTACTCAGCCTGGACAGACCGTCAGAGGGAGATCACAGGGCTGTCGGTAGATAAAAACCCCTTCACGGGGGTTGGGGGGTGTCCTGTGGGACAGGGTGGGCCTTGGTGCTCTCTGAGTTTGGTTGTTTCGTTGCAGACGTTTCATGACCCAAGTAGGTAACAATCATCGGTGCTAGAAGGCGGGTGTTGTGGAGAGGAGGAAGAGGAGGAGGACGACGACTATGGGGTCCTTGGTGCTTTATGAACTTGATGGTTTTCTGGCAGGCGTTTCATGACCCAGCTAGGGAACATCATCAGGGCTAGAAGGGAGGGGGGGTTGTGGAGAGGAGGAGGAGGTGGATTATGGGGTCCTTGGTGCACTCTGAGCTGGGTGGTTTTCTTGCAGACGTTTCATGACCCGTCTAATAACATCAGCGCTAGAAGGAAATAGGGTTTGCAGGGAGAAGGAGGAGGAGGATTATGGGATCCTGGGTGCTCTCTGAGCTGGGTGGTTTTCTTGCAGACGTTTCATGGCCCAACTAGGGAACGTCATCAGTGCTAGAAGGGAGTGGGGAGAAGGAGGAGGAGGACTGTGGGGTCCTGGGTGCTCTCTGAGCTGGGTGGTTTTCTTGCAGACGTTTCACGACCCAACTAGGGAACGTCATCAGTGCTAGAAGAGGGTTAGGGTGTGTGGGGAGACGGTCTGCGGGGTGCTTGGTGGCTTTCTGATCAATCTTTTAACCTAAGGGGAAATTTGCCAAGGAAACCCCGTTTAACTCCCACCTGCAACCTGCAACCTCTGATAAAACTAATCCGTGTAAAATCCTCCCCCCAAGTCGAGCGGCAGCAAAGCCAGGGCAGACAGAATGGAGCAGGTAGTCCCGAGGTGGAATTGGTTGCCGATGATGCCCCCTCCCCAATTTTAACACAGCTCTTGAAGGAATCCCTAGAAGACCCTCAGGGCCTGCTAGCAAAGATGGCTGGGGTGGAAATAGGATTACATCTTGAAACAGATGGGAGAATTCTGGGCCGTCTTCAAGCTGAAGTCTGCAAGTCTTCAAAGTTTCCCGGTTTGGAGACCTCTGCTCTAGAGGTGTAACTAGCCAGGATAGAAACAGGATGCCCATCCTTTAAACTGCTCCAGCCACTGCACTTCTCTGCCCTGACGCCATGACCACACACACACACACACTCACACACACTCATGGGAAAGCCCTGTAGTTGCAGCTGAGTGCAGGATGTCCTGACCCTCCTGGGTGAGTGTGCAAAGAAGCATTGTGGCTTAGTCACCCTGTGTACCAAGGCAGGCTGTTGCTACCTCGGAGGGCTGGTTGAGTAACCCAGGAATGCCAAATATTTCCTTTCCAAAGGGGAGGTCAGAATGTGGACGTGTCGAGGCAAGTCCTGGCCCCTAACTCTCGGCCAAAGATCTACCATGGCTCACTCAGGACTCTAGAACAGGGGTGAGGACGTGGCTCCTGTTCCTGGCCTTGGGGGGGGGGGTGTGGGGGGTGGGAGAGAGGGGGGGGAGAGGAGAAGGAGCGAGGAGAGAGATGAAAGAAAGAGAAAGGAAGAGGTGAGAGAAAAAAGAGGGAAAGAGAGGAGAGAGAAAGATGAGATGAAAGAGAAACGAGAGGTGAGAGAGAAAGAGGAGAGATGAGAGACAGGAGAGAAAAGAGAGAGAGAGAGAGAGAGAGAGAGAGAGAGAGGAGAAAGGAGAGATGAAAGAAGAGAGAGATGAGAGAAAGAGGAGAGAGATGAAAGACAAAAAAAATGAGAGATGAGAGAGAAAGAAAAAGGAGAGAGAGAGATGAGAGAAAAAAGGAGAGAGAGAGAGAGAGAGAGAGAGAGAGAGAGAGAGAGAGAGAGAGAGAGAGAGAGAGAGAGAGAGAGAGAAAGCATCAGCTCCAAGGCTTGTGTGGTTGTAGCTGCAGCCTAAAACCTTTTTCAGATCAGACCAAAAGTCCTATTTTTCAGCTCCGATTTGGCTTCCCAAAATCCGGAGTGATTTTGTTGTTGTTGTTTCCCTCCCACTTTTGTGGCTGTACTGGTAGTCCTTGACTTACAACCCCGACTGAGCCCAAATTTCCATCGCTAAGCAAGACAGCCGTTAAGTGAGTTTTGCCCCACTGGGCAACCTTTCTTCCCACAGTCGTTAACTGAAATCGCTGCCGTTGCTAAGTCAGTCACACGGCCGTTAAGTGAATCAGGCTTCCCCATGGACTTTGCTTGTCGGTACGGTCGCCAAAGGGGATCACGGTGACCCCGGGGGAGGGGGAGAACACTGCGACCGTCGTAAATATGAACCAGTTGCCAAGCATCCGATTTTCGATCACGTGACCACGGGGACGCAACAGCGGTTGCAAATGTCGAAAACCAACGTTTGGTGCCGTAACTCCGAACAGTCCCTGAGCAAATGGTTGTTGGTCTGCTACAAGTTTGAAGACAAGTTGCGTAGCGGCATCCTCTAGAGCCACTGGTCTGAAATGGTGTAGGGCAGAGGTCCCCAACCTTTTGGACACCGAATGTGCGTGGTGTTGTGTGCTGCTTGCATCCCACGGATGGGGCTTTGCTTGTTTGTGCAGACCAGTTGCTGGCATGCCGTGGCCCGGTGGCAGTCCACGGCCCGGGGGTTGGGGACCCCGGCTGTAGAGCAGAGGTCTCCAAACTTGGCCACTTTAAGACTTGTGGACTTCAACTCCCAGAATTCCCGTGGTAGAAACCAGCAGAGGTATACTTTGGCCCTTTTGAAACCAACTGCCTTTGGGGGCTATCCTGGTTTGCCTTTATTCAGCCTTTGGGCAGAGAATTAGCAGCAAACGTGTCTGGGCATCCTTGAATGATGGGCAGATCTCCCCTCCCCCCCCCGAACCCCCTGCAGACACTCATTGAATCCCTGCAGATCAACCCACCTACTTTCTCTGAAAGATAAACAGTGGCCTGGAAGGGGAAAAAAACAGTATTTCCGATCCCATCAATGGTGGTCTTAATAATAATAATAATAATAATAATAACAACAACCATTAGTCAACCATTAGTGCCAGTCAATTTGAGTGTTTAGTTGACTGAGTTTCATGTTTTATGAATAAAAGTTTTATAATAATAATAATATTGATGATGATGATGAAAGGGACCTTGGAGGTCATCTAGTCTAACCCCCTGCTCCGGCAGGAGATCCTATACCACTTCAGGCAAATGGCTGGCCAGTCTCTTCTTGAAACCCTCCAGTGTTGGAGCATTCACAGCTTCTGGAGGCAGGTTGTTCCACTGGTTAATTGTCCTCACTGTCAGGAAGTTTCTCCTTAGTTCTAGGTTGCTTCTCTCCTTGATGAGTTTCCATCTGTTGCTTCTTGTCCTGCCTTTCAGGCGCTTTGGAGAATAGCTTGACTCCCTTTTCTTTGGGGCAGCCCCTGAGATAGCGGAAGACTGCTATTATGTCACCCCTGGTCCTTAAACGAGACATATCCAGTCCTTTTCCTCATTAAACTAGAGTACTAGATGTGCCCAATTCCAGCAGCCGTGCCTTCTATGTTTGAGCCTCCAGTCCCCTGATCATCTTTGTTGCTCTTCTCTGGACTCTTTCCAGAGTCTCAGCGTCTTTTTTGTATCATGGTGACCATATTCTCAGGAGGGCATTGTGGTGGGGTGGCTGGAGAGGACATTATTTATGCACCGGGAGCTTTAGAAAATGCCTCCCGCACACATCTCAGGGTGATGCTTTGCATCCATAAAGGAGAATATTCATAGCTCAGGGTTGGAAATGAGGGGTCCCTGGTGCTCTCTGTGCTTGGTTGCTTTCTGGCAGACATTTCATGACCCAACTAGAGAACATCATCAGTGCCAGAAGGGAGTGGGTTGCAGAGAGGAGGAGGAGGAGGAAGAGGAGGAGGAAGAGTAGTGTGGGGTCCCTGGTGCTCTCTGAGCTTGGTTGCTTTCTTGCAGACATTTTGTTACCCAAACTGGGTACGATCATCAGAGCTAGTTACCTAGTTTGGCTCACACGAAACGTCTGCAAGAAAACAGCCAAGCTCAGAGAGCGCCAAGGACTCCGTAGGCATCGTTTCCCCCCCCCCTCTTCCTCTTCCTCTCCGCAAACCCCACCCCCTTCTATCTCTGATGATGTTACCTAGTTGGGTCACGAAACATCTGCAAGAAGCAAGCTCAGAGCACACCAAGGACCCCACAGTCCTCCTCCCCCTTCCTTCCTCCTCCTCCTCCTCCTCCTCCCAAACGCAACCTGAAGAGCAAAGAGAAGCCTGTTTTAAGCAGTGGGTCTCCTCCTCCTCCCAGCCCCACATGCAGGAGCAAGGGGGCATTCTGGCTCTCCCACCCCCACCCCCCCCAGGGCAGAGATGTAGCCGTGCACATCCTTGTGCATCCCACTTTTGCAGCTGAAACAGGAGGCCTCACCAGCCAAGTCCCCTCCCAACAGCCTGCAGCCCTTGATAGCTGGGCGCTCTTGACGGGGATGTGGTTATCTCCAGCTGGCGAGGCAGCCCTTCTGAGAATTTGATTTCCAGGAGATCATGTGGGAGGAAGAATCAGAAACTTATCCTGCCTAGCCTGGAGGTTGTGTGTGTGCGCGCACACACACACACAAAAGCACACACACACACACAGAGACAAACCTGCCGTGGGCTGCAAGTTTCTGATCTTGTCCTTTCGTGCCGTGTCTCTCAACTTTGGTCAATGGGAAAAGGCGGGTAGACTTCAACTCCCAGAATTCCTCAGCCAGCTTTTTTTTAACCTGGCCTGCGGATTCCAGCCACACCCCGTGAGCCTCTGTGTGTTGAGTGGCCTTTGTGCTTTCCACTCAAGAGCTTTTGGGCAAGGCTTATTGTCACAGGATGCAAATCAGGGTTGTCAGTAATGATGATGATGGTGGTGGTGGTGGTGATCATGTTGGAAGGGACGTTCAAGGTCATCTAGTCCCACCCCCTGCTCAGGCAGGAAACCCTATACCATTTCAGCCAAATGGCCCTCCAGTCTCTTCTTGAAAACTTCCAGTGTTGGAGCATTCGCAGCTTCTGGAGGCAGGTTGTTCCACTGGTTAATCTTTCTCACTGTCAGGAAATTCCTACTTAGTTATACGTTGCTTCTCTCCTTGGTTAGTCTCCATCCGTTGCTTCTTCTCCTGCCTTCAGAAAGCAAGGACCCCATAATTCAGTCATGCCAGCAGGAGCCTTTGATCCAGAGTGCATGGCTCCCCCTAACTTTGCCCCCCTAAAGCCCTGAGCCTGGAGAGACAGACACCTCCTGTCCGGACAGGAACCCTTGTTAGAAGCGCTTCCTTAGAGTCCCTTGGGTTTTGTAGGAAAGAATCTTCTGGAAGGCGAGGCCGGCATGGTGATGTGCAGGAGAGCATCAAAACGGTTGCGAGGGAAACCACCAGCACCATGCCTAGAATAGATTAGAATAATTGAGTTGGAAGGGATCTTGTAGGTCATCTAGTCCAACCCCCCCCCCCCCCGCCCAAGCAGGAGACCCTACACCATCTCTGACAGAGGGCAGTCCAGTCTCTTCTTGAAAGCCTCCAGTGGCGAAGCTCCCACAGCTTCTGGAGGCAAGTAGTTCCACTGGTTAATTGTCCCCACTGTCAGGAAGTTTCTCCTTAGTTCCAGAGTGCTTCTCTCCTTGACTAGTTTCCATCCATTGCTTCTTGTCCTGCCTTCAGGGGCTTTGGAGAATAGCTTGACTCCCTCTTCTTTGGGGCAGCCCCTGAGATACTGGAACGCTGCTATCATGTCCCCCCTCGTCCTTCTCTTCATGAAACTGTAGGGTTTCCTCCTCCAGCAGGAGGCTGAATGACTGGCAGAAGACCTCCGTGGTCTCTTCCAACTATTATTATTGTTGTTGTTGTTGTTGTTGTTATTGTTGTTGTTGTTGTTGTTGTTGTTGTTGTTGTTATTATTATTATTATTATTATTATTATTATTATTATTATTATTATTATTATATAAAACCTTTACTCATAAAACCTGAAACTCAGTCAACTGAACACTCAAACTGACTGGCTCTAATGGTTGACACGGGTTGCTGCCAGCATCCTAGGGATCAACCAGGTGCCTCCTTAAAATGTAAGATGTTCCGAGTAGCGCAGTTTTTTGCAGCATTGCTGGAGTGATTGCAGGAAGCTGCAATTTCTTGTGATGATGATGATGATGATGATGATGATGATGTTCTGCGTTCTACCTAATTCCTGCAACCGTTCTTCGCACGTTTTCGCCTCCCTGTTGCTCTTCTCTGCGCCCTTCCTAGAGTCTCAACCTCTTCTTTACATCGGGGTGACCAAAAGGGGATGGGGCTTTGCAAGTGTGGCCTCACCAAGGCCTTGTAAAGCGGCATCAACGCTTCAGGTGGTCTCGATTCTCCCCATTCCCAGTGGGTGCTGTGCCCAAGAAGGTCTCATTAGCTTCCCGGCGCCTGGAGCCTCTCCCTCCGGCTATTGTCTCTTGCCAAGGACAAAGGATGGGAGGAGGTCCCTTCGGGCGGCTGGAAGTAAAGGGTTGTCCTTAATGAAGCAATCTGTTTTGCAGAATCTGGATCAGGCCCTTTGGAAGACAAGCCCTTTGCCAGGGCTCCAGAGTCAGGCTCTCCGGCCGATATTTTTTTTAGCTCGCCAAAAAATGGGGACCTTTTCTCCTGCTTTTCCGGCCTTGGAAATTTGACCTGTTCTGAAGTTGAGAGGCTGACCTCAGCTGTCTGCCTCCGGAGGCGTTGGGGAGGGAGATTGTGCGTTGCTGCGTCCTCGGAGGCCGACGATGGCGTCTTGCGCACTCAGAACTGGGGAGGCCCGCGGGACGGATCAGCAGGCCGTGTCCGGGTGGGGGGCGGTTGGGTTCGTTGTGACCGCTGACCCAACCCGAGCGCGTTGCACACGGAGTGGTGTTTCTCCCCCCCCCCCCTTGGACACCCGAAGGTCCGTGGACTTCAACTCCCAGGGTTCCACCACCGCCAGCAGAGGGTTCTGGGAGTTGAAGTCCACCCATCTTCAAGCGTCCAACATTTGAGACACAGGCTGCTTTCAGAGGGCAGGCCCACGCCACCGCAACCGACCCCCAAATTTCCTTGGCTAAGACCGACAGCTGGGAATTGAATTTGGCCCCATTTGACAACCTGCCTTGCCACCGTTGTTAAGTGGATCACTGCAGCTATTAAGTAGCTAAGTGAATCCAGCTCTTCCCCCGCCCCCTTGAGTTTTTTTCGTCAGATGGCCTCCAAAACGGGATCATGGGACCCCGGGACACCACAGCCGTTGTAAGTAAACGCCAGTTGCCAGATGACTTAATAGCGATCCCGTGACCACGGGGGATGCTATGATGATTGTAGGTTTCGGCGCTGTTGTAACTTTGATTTAGATTTGATTTGATTTGATTAAATTTATATGCCGCCCTTCTCCCTGAGGACTCAGGGTGGCTCACAACAACTTTGAACGGTCACTTAATGAACTGTCATAAGTTGAGGACTTACCTGTATTGCATAAAGTCCATTCTTCGGTAGAGCATTTAAGGAAGCTGGGATGAGGCTGGGTCATCATACATGACATTGTACTCAAAGTTACGTATAGTGCGAACCTTGGCTTATTTTAATAACATCAACAATACTACTACTACTACTACTACTACTACTACTACTACTACTAATAATAATAATAATAATAATAATAATAATATAATGTTGGAAGGGACCTTGGAGGTCATCTAGTCCAACCCCCTGCTCAGGCAGGAAACCCTATATCACTTCAGAGAAATGGCTGTCCAGTCCTTTCTTAAAAGACTTCCAGTGTTGGAGCATTCACCGCTTCTGGAGGCAGGTGGTTCCACTGGTTAATTGTTCTAACTGTCAGGAAGTTTCTCCTTAGTTCCAGGTTGCTTCTTCTCTCCTTGATTAGTTTCCATCTGTTCCTTCTTGTCTGGCCTTCTGGTGCTTTGGAGAACAGAACAGAGTTGGAAGGGACCTTGGTGGTCATCTAGTCCAACCCCCTGCTCAGGCAGGAAACCCTGTACCCTTTCAGACAAATGGCTGTCCAGTCTCTTCTTAAAAACCTCTGGAATCAACTTCTGTTCCGCTGGTTAATTGTTCTCTCGTGTCAGGAAGTTTCTCCTTAGTTCTAGGTTGCTTCTCTCCTTGATGAGTTTCCCTCCGTTGCTTCTTCTCCTGCCTTCAGGCGCTTCTAACTCTGTTACAGGTAGTCCTCAAGGTACGACCACAATTGAGCCCAAAATTTCTGTTGCTAAGGAGACATTTATTAAGTGAATTTTTTCCCCTATTTTACAACCTTTCTTGCCACAGTCGTTAAGTGACACGGTTGTTAAGTGACCCTGGGCCTCCCCCTGGACTTTGCTTGTCAGAAGGTCGCCCAAACTGGATCACGTGATCCCGGGACACTGCGACCGTCACAAATACGAACCAGTTGCCAAGAATCTGGATTTTGGCCACGTGACCGCGGGCATGGTGCAACGGTCGTAAGTGAAAAATGATCGCAAGTCACCTTTTTTTCCAGTGCCGTTGTAACTTTGAACGTCACTAAATGAACTGCTGTAAATCGAGGACAACCTGTATTCTATTATATCTAATCCTCAGTCTCTGGATCCAAACATCCATTCTTCCTTTCTTGCCTTTTAGAAAAGAGAGACAGCATCAAGGCATCCCTTACAATTTTTTTTTTAAAAAAATAGAAATACAGATTGTTTTGGTCATTCTAGTTCCTACCCTCGTTAAACAAAAAAATAAGGCCCAAACATCTGGAGAGCGCCAGCTTGGGGAAGGCTGTGTTGCATCGCCATTGTTTTCCTCTAGGCTCTTCACTGTTACATCACGAACCAAACAGCTGTTCTGCTTGCTTCATAATGGCTGTGCTGTCTGAATGGCCCTCCAGACCAAGATAATCCTGTTTTGGAAGCCATTTGTTGCTTCATTCCCATTTTGGTAGCGCCGTATTGCCGGCTAATTATCTGTCTGTCTGTCTGTCTGTCTGTCTGTCTATCTATCTATCTATCTATCTATCTATCTATCTATCTATCTATCTATCTATCTATCTCTGTCTAATCACATATTCTATCTACCTACCTACCTACCTACCTACCTACCTACATTTATCTGTGTCTAATCACATATTCTATCTTATGTATCTATGTCTGTCTGTCTGTCTGTCTAACTATCTATCTATCTATCTATCTGCCTACATCTATCTGTCTAATCACATATTCTATCTTATCTGTCTGTCTGTCTGTCTGTCTGTCTGTCTGTCTATCTATCTATCTATCTATCTATCTATCTATCTATCTACATATCTCTCTCTCATCTCTCTCTCATCTATCACCTATCATCTATCTACAGCAGACATGTTAAACACAAGGCCCGGGGGCCAGATCTGGCCCGCGAAGTGGTTTCATGCGGCCCGCGAAGCCATCCTGGAAACAGTGAGGGAACGGCCCCCGCTGCCTTGGCCCTGGCCCAGAGACCCTCCTTCTGCCAGAGACCCCCAGATCTGTCCCACTCCTGCCCAGGCCCCCATAGGCACCCTTGATGCCAACGATGTAGAGCTGGCCATGCCCACCCAGTAGGCCATTTGCACTCTAGCCACGCCCACCCAGTAGGCCACACCCACCCAAGCCACACCCACCTGGCCCCCTAAGGGCAATCGTAATGCTGATGTGGCCCTCAATGAAATTGAGTTTGACACCCCTGATCTACAGTATCTATCACCTGTATATATCTCTCCACCTATGTAACATCTATCATTTTTTCTCTATCTGTATCTTCTATCTATCTATCTATCTATCTATCTATCTATCTATCTATCGTCACCTATTCTATGTCTGGTGACGCCATGATTGGACTGCAGTATTGCAGGCTGACTCTGCCCACAGCCGGGAGTTCAATCCTGACCGGCTCAAGGTCGCCTCAGCCTTCCATCCTTCCCAGATCAATAAAACGAGAGACCCAGATTGTTGGGGGCAACAGGCTGACTCTGTAAACCGCTTGGAGAGGGCTTGAAAGCAGTACAAAGCGGTATATAAGTCTTAAAAGTGCCATTGCTGTTGCTATTTTATTCACAAAGTCTGAAGGGATCCTCAATATTCCCACCCCCACCTCCGCAGGACCATTTCTCCAAATTTTGCCAGCCTCTTTCCTGGCAGCCCCTGCGTAGCACAGTCCCAATCAAATGGAGAGCTCTTGCAATTCTTCTTCACTAAAATTGAACAGGAGGAAGAGGACTGTGGGGGTCCTTGGTGCTCTCTGAGCTGGCTTGTTTTCTGGTGGACGTTGCGTGACCCAACTAGGCGACATCATCAGTGCTAGAAAGGAGTAGGCTTTGTGGAGAGGAGGAGGAGGAGGAAGAGTGGGGGGGGGGTCCTTGGTGCTCTCTGAGCTGGCTTGTTTTCTGGCGGACGTTGCGTGACCCAACTAGGCGACATCATCAGTGCTAGAAAGGAGTAGGCTTTGTGGAGAGGAGGAGGAGGAGGAAGAGTGGGGGGGGGTCCTTGGTGCTCTCTGAGCTGGGTTGTTTTCTGGCAGATGTTGCATGATTCAGCTAGGCGACATCATCAGTGCTAGAAGGGAGTGAGTTTGTGGAGAGGAGGAGGAGGAAGAGATCAATTGTGGGGTCCTTGATATGCTCTGAGCTTGTTTTCTTGCAGATGTTTCATGACCCAACTAGCTTACATGTTCAGTGCTTGAAAGGAGTGTGGTTTGTGGAGAGGAGGAGGAGGACTATGGGGTCTTTGGTGCTCTCTGAGCTGGCTTCTTTTCTTGCAGACATTTCATGACCCAACTAGGTAGCGTCATCAGTGCTAGAAGGGGGAGGAGGAGGAGGACTGTGGGGTCCTGGGTGCTCTCTGAGCTTGGTTGCTTTCTCGCAGACGTTTCATGACCCAACTAGGCAACGTCATCAGTGCTAATGAGGGGTAGGAGGGAAGTTCCTGCTGCTGTTGCTGGAAAAGACAGCCCTCCAGACCCCTGTCTGTCTGTCTGTCTTGTCTGTCTGTCTGTTTCTCCCTCCCTCCCTCTTTCTCTCTCTCTCTCTCCTCCCCCCCCCCCCACCCACAGTGCCCCAATGCACTTGACCGTTGCAGAGTCCAAGGGAGATGCAGACATGCATTTCCCTGGTTTGAAAGCCACTTGTGGTTTTATTTCCATTTCACCCACCCTCCCTCCCCCCAACCATGCCAATTTCTCCAGATTTGGCCGGCGTCTCCCTCACCACGAGATCTGCAGAAGGGCCCTAATGAAATGGAAGGATCTTGCCGTCCCCTTAATTATTCTCCTCTAAATCGAATCAACCATCCTTCCCTTCGTCCCTCCCTCCCTCCCTCGCTCCCTTCCTTCCTTCCTTCCTTCCTTCCTTCCTTCCTTCCTTCCTTCCTTCCCTTCGTCCTTCAGTGCATTTTCAAGACAAGGGCCTGCAGACTAGCTGCATTTCTCCCCCCCCCCCCCCCCGCTGCACTTTGCGCCGTTATTATATAGGTCACGTTAATCAGGCTTCCGAGCTGTTCTATTCCCCTTTCCCATAAGGAGGAGGAACGCTTGGGTAGAAGGGAAGGGACACCCCGCTTGGTGCAGCGCGGCAGCCCCGTGGCTGGCTGCCAGATTGCGCAGAGCGGATCAGCTGCTTCCAGATTTCAACAAAGGGGTCCCTTCCTTAATGAAGAAATCTCCTTCTTCCTTGCAAGCACGTCATGATTTTCCCTTTAGAAGAGATAAAACGTGGTCTGTCCCGAGGACCTCGGTCATTTCCTTCCTCCTTGACGTCCTGATCCTTCTTGATTTTTCACGATGAGCTTGAAAACCAATAGAATAGAATAGAATAGAATAGAATAGAATAGAATAGAATAGAATGGAATGGAATGGAATGGAATGGAATGGAATGGAATGGAATGGAATGGAATGGGAGAATAGAATAGAAAATAGACATAACAGATTATAGAATAGAATAGAAAGAGAAGAGAGAATAAAGAATGAATAGAATAGAATAGAGCTGTAAGGGACCTTGGAGGTCTTCTCCAGAGATGCATAGCTTCTGGAGGCAGGTAGATCCACTGGTTAATTCTTCTCACTCTCACAAAATTCCTCCTTAGTTCTAGGTTGCTTCTCTCCTTGATGAGTTTCCATCCATTGCTTCTTCTCCTGCCTTCGGGCGCTTTGGAGAATAGCTTGACTCCCTCTTCTTTGGGGCAACCCTTGAGATACTGGAAGGCTGCTATCATGTCCCCCCTGATCCTTCTCTTCATGAGACTCTTCAATTCAAAATAGAGCTGGAAGGGACCTTGGAGGTCTTCTAGTCCAACCCTCTGCTCAAGCAGGAGACCCTATACAGTTTGAGACAAGTGTCTGTCCAGTCTCTTCTTGAAAGCCTCCGGTGATGAAGCACCCACCATTCCTGGTGGCAAGCTGTTCCACTGGTTGACTGTCCCTCACAGTTAGGAATTTTCTCCTTAATTCCAGGTTGCTTCTCTCTCTGATCAGTTTCCCTCCGTCGCTTCTTGTCCTGCCTTCTGGTGCTTTGGTAAATAAGGTCACACACACACACACACACACACACACACACACACACACACCTTTTTTTGTGTGTGGCAGCCCCACAAATACTAGAAGACTGCTATCATGCCACCCCTGGTCCTTCTTTTCTCTAGACTGGCCTGCAACCGTTCTTCATCTGTTCTTCATAGAGGGTCTCCTGCCTGAGCAGGGGGTTGGACTAGATGACCTCCAAGGTCCCTTCCAACTTTTGTTGTTGTTGCTGCTGCTATCATCATCATCATCATCATCATTATTATTATTATTATTATGGGCTGCTTGATGTCTGTGGAGATTCCCAGAGATGCCTTTTTTTATCCCAAAGATGCTTCCCCCCCCCCCCAGGAGGCAATCAGACTTTTCTTGTTTTTCTTTGAAGACTTTTCGCCTCTCATCCAAGAAGCTTCTTCAGCTCTTGATTAGATAATGGTGGACGGCCCGTGATAAACCCTTCTGTTCCCCACCATCCAGTCAGAACCCGAGGAAGCTTCTCGGATGAGAAGCGAAATCTCTTCAAAAAACCCAACAACAACAACAAGAAGACAAGTCCAGTTGCCTCCATGGAAAATAAATAATAATAAAAAGCACCTCTGGGACGATTATGGGCTGATCCTTACGGGCTGGGTCTCTTTCCACACACGCCAGCACGTCTGCAGCGGTTACCTCAGCCTCCTTGGCATCCAGTCAGGCTTTCCTCAGAAAGGCAATTTACAACTTTGCGGAAGTGAGATCCGTCATTTCCCCATACAAAGGAAGGCCCTGCTCTGCTGTCGTGACAGGCGGTGATGCAACCAACGGCCTCGTTTCTGGATTGCACAAGTTTTGTCGTGGGCATGGCCAGGCGGCACGCACCGGTATTGTTTACTTCACACCCAGGTTTTAATCACAGACCATTAAAAAAAAGCAAAATGGCTCTGGGAGTTTATTGGGAGAAGAGAAAGAGACAGAGTGATATTTCACAACCTTTTAATACGCGGGGACTTCAACTTCTGGGAGTTGAGGTCCACGCCTTTGAAAAGGGCTAGGACTAGCCCAGGTTTCACAATGGATCAGGAAAGAGGGTCTAAAGCGGCGCTTTCTCAAACTTGGCAATTCTAAGATCTGTGGACTTCATTTCCCAGAATTCCCCAGCCAGCTTTGCTCATAGAACATAGAATAATAGAGCTGGAAGGGACCTCGGAGGTCTTCTATCCAGCCCCCTACTCCAGCAGGAGACCCTTTCAGACAAATGGCTGCACAGTCCCTTCCTAAAAACCTCCGGTGATGGAGCACCCACAACGTCTGTTTAATTGCTCTCGCCGTTAGGAAATTTCTCCTTAATTCCAGGTTGCTTCTCTCTCTCTCTCTCTCTCTCTCTCTCTCTCTCTCTCTCTCTCTCTCTCTCTCTCTCTCTGCTCTCCTCTCTCCCTCTCTTTCTCTCTCTCCTCTCTCTCTCTCCTCCCTCTCTCCTCTCTCTCTCTTCTCTCTCTCTCCTCTCTCTCTCTCTCCTGTCTCTCTCTCTTTCTCTCCTCTCTCCTCTCTCTCTCCTCCCTCTCTCCTCCCTCTCTCCTCTCTCTTCTCTTCTCTCCTCTCTCTCTCCTCTCTTCTCTCTCTCTCTCTCTCTCTCTCTCTCTCTCTCTCTGGTTTTCTTGCAGACATTTTATTACCCAACTAGGTAACATCAGCAGTGCAAGCAGGAAGTGGTTTGCTTTCTGTTTAAATGTGGTGGTTTCTCCTGTCGGCATTGGTGGGAGTGATGAGTAAACACCAACTAGCAGTCAGAAAACATGATGAAAACATCATGGGGGGATGAAGACAGACTTCATCATAGTTTCAACTGGAAGCTACGTTGAGCGTGGTTGGGCAATGATGGTGAGCATCCTACACCAAGCCAAGTTTCAAAACACTAGAAAATTGCTGGAAAGCTTGGCATTCAGACAAATCCGCCATCAGCAGGTGCACAGAGATAAACAACACCTGCCCACCATTCGAAAGAGTCAGTCAAAGCACTAAATAAAAAGAGCACAACACTTCCTCACCAGCAGTCAACATCCAGGTAAGCAGAGATTAACACTAAGCTTGCATTGGTGATGTTCCCCAGTTGGGTCGTGAAACGTCTGCAAGAAAACCGCCAAGCTCAGAGAGCACCAAGGACCGCCCAAGACAAAACTTTCCTTGGACATTCCCTTGACAAAGGTTAAGTGCTTCCTGTAAAATAGGCACAAGCAATAAAATGGCTAAGTAACAGAGAATAACAGAGCTGGAAGGGACCTTGGAGATCTTCTAGTCCAACCCCCTGCTCAGGCAGGAAACCCTATACCGTTTCCGACAAATGGCTGTCCAGTCTCTTCTTAAAAATCTCCAGTGATGGAGCATCTACAACTTCTGGAGGCAGGTTGTTCCACTGGTTAATTGTTCTCACTGTCAGGAAGTTTCTCCTTAGTTCCAGGTTGCTTCTCTCCTTGATTAGTTTCCCTCCGTTGCTTCTTGTCCTGCCTTCAGGCGCTTTGGAGAAGAGCTTGACTCCCTCTTCTTTGGGGCAGCCCCTGAGATACTGGAAGACTGCTATCCTGTCCCCCCTCGTCCTTCTCTTCATTAAACTAGACATCCCCAATTCCAGCCACCGTTCCTTGTATGTTTTAGCCTCCAGTCCCCTGATCATCTTTGTTGCTCTTCTCTGCACTCTTCCCAGAGTCTCAACATCTCGTGTGTGTGTGTGTGTGTGTATTTTGGCAACCACAACTGGATGCAGGGTTCCAAGTGTGGCCTTACTAGGGCTTTGTAAAGCGCTACCAATTTATGACAGTGGCAGCCTCTCCACTGCTCCGTCTGCTTGCAGAAGAGGGAAAATCCGAACCATGCAGGATCAAGCAGGGCCGGTGAGAGCTGGAGTATTTTGGTTTTTGTTTTTTTGAAACCCCCTTTTCCTCTTGCAAGGTCTCTCTCCGAGAAATCTGGAGAGTTTATTCTCTCTAACCTTGGCCTTTCCAAGCTCAGCATCTCTCTCATCTCTGCTTTGTGGAAGGGTCTTGTCTTTTTTCACCCACCCACCCACCCACCCAGCCCCGTTCCTGTTTCTGCTTGGTGAGCGGCAGGCAGCCCTGCATCTTGGGTGGCCTTGCAGAGGCTGGGTGGTGCCTTCTGCCCCTCCCATTGTTGGCTGAAATCCCGGCCTAGGGAAGGAACATAGCAACTGCATGGATGTCTTCCGTGGGCGGAAGGACGCCTCCCTTACTAGGAAAGAAGATCATTGTTTGATTTCCGCCTTCAACTAAGATCACAGCCGGGCCTTGCCAGCAGCAACACTTAAGGTTTGCCAGACTACCAGCTTTTTTTTTCTTTCTTTCTTTTTGCCACACACAAAAAAAGAGCCAGTTCACCTGTTCTCCAAAGCCCCTGAAGGCAGGAGAAGAAGCAACGGATGGAAACTGATCAAAGAGAGAAGTAACCTGGAATTGAGGAGAAACTTCCTACCAGTGAAGACAACCAGTGGAACTACCTGCCTCCAGAAGTTGTGAATGCTCCAACACTGGAGGTTTTTAAGAAGAGACCGGACAACTAGCTATTTGAGTGAAATGGTATAGGGCAGGGGTAGGCAACCTCGGCTCTTTTATGACTCGTGGACTTCAACTCCCAGAATTCCTGAGCCAGGAATTCTGGGAGTTGAAGTCCACGAGTCATAAAAGAGCCGAGGTTGCCTACCCCTGCTATAGGGCAGTGATGGCGAACCTTTTAGAGACCGAGTGCCCAAACTGCAACCCAAAACCCACTTATGTATCGTCGGGTGGGCGTGGCCCACTGGGTGGGTGTGGCCCATTGGGTGGGTGTTGCCAATTGGGTGGGCGTGGCTGTGGTGGTAACGGCAGACTGGGTGGGACTAAAAAGTTCAATTCCAACTTTGTGAGATGATTTTTTTTCCCCACAAGGTTGAAATTGATTGATTGAACTTTTTTTTGTTTTGTGCACACGGCGGTGGAGGCCTAAAGCAAAAAGGTTTTATAAAACCCAGCTTAAAGCCTAGGACTGGGGCGACGGGGCACGTGCCCACAGAGAGGGCTCTGCGTGCCACCTGTGGCACGTGTGCCACGGGTTCGCCATCACGGATATAGGGTCTTTTTGCTTGAGCAGGGGGTTGGACTAGATGACCTCCGAGGCTCCTTCCAACTCTTAACAGTACGTGCGGAGTTGGAAGGGACCTCGGAGGTCTTGCAGTCCAACCCTCGGCTCAAGCAGGAGACCCTCCACCCTTTTAGACACGTGGCTGGCCGATCTCTTCTTTAAAAACTTCCCGTCGTGAAGCCGCCACAACTTCTAAGAATCAGTCTGTTGTTCGAGAGGTTGGGGAATCGTCGGCACAGCCCTGTTGCAAACTATTCAGCGATCAGAAGACCAGGTCTGGTCAGATGAGGACATCCTGGAGGTGATGCCTGTGGAGATTCTCAGCCATCCAGGTCCTGGTTCTCCCAGACGTGCTTCTTTTTTTCAAGAGGCAACTGGACTTTTCTTGTTTTCTCTTGGAAGAGGTTTTGCTTCTCGTCCAAGAAGCTTCTTCAGCTCGGACTGAATGGTGGAGAATGAAAGTCCACATTCAGAAGGGTCCAAGAGGCCATTAGGTCAAAATTGAGCAGCCCTCCCCTCACCAGAGGGGGAGGGACACGACACCATCTATCTCCAGTCTACCACACCGTCCTTTCAGCGGTTCCAAGGAGGCTCCACGACCCGTTTGCACCACTCAGGTGACCCTGAGGACACAGGTAATAAACCTCTCAGGTGGCCTCGACGACTCTCTAAAAGGATGCAAACGAGAAGCTGTCTGCAAGGAGTATAAATCCTTCCCTTCCCAACCATCTGGTCAGAACCTGAGGAAGCTTCTGGGATGAGAAGTGAAACCTCTTCAGAGAAAAAACAAAGAAAGTCCAGTTCTCCTGAAGAAGCACCTGGGAGTAATGAGGGCAACAGTCCATCCAGAAGAAGTGGGCAGCTGGCAACATCTCTCTCCTCTGCTGACTGATGCTCCGTTGCCAAAGATGGACGAGAAGATCAATCCAGCCTCTGCCTTCAAGCCCCTGAAGATCCAGGTCCCGTCCTCCCTTCCTTAGCCCCTTCCGTATCTTCAGAAAACCACCTCCAGGGCTTTCCAAAGGTGGCAACGTCAAGTCTTGTGGACTTCCAGAATTCCCCAGCTGGGACTTCTCGTGGCTCCTTCAACCTGCATTTTAATTCAGCTAGCTCAACCGGGCAGCCAGCTGGGATTAAAATATCAGTGCAATAGAAATATCCCTCCGAAGGACATAAAATTTTTTACACACAGCACCCTCCTGATTTACTCGGAGCCAATCCAGCGCTGGTTCTCCTCCCTGGCCTGAAAAATAAGTTCTTAGCAAGAGCTTCCGTACGAGAGATTGGAACGCAGCTCCGAGCTTTCCTACCGGATCACTCTCCTTGGAAAACAGAAGAGAGAGATTAGATCACGATCGTTTCTAATCCTCCCCGCTGAACTGTTCAACAGTCAAATCCTTTTTTCTCATTTCTGGGGTCCGGGAGCCCCAAGTCCGATTTGCAAGGCCGTTCCAGAGTCCTGCTCCCCCCCCCTTTTTTGTTGGTTTTAAACGGCAGAGTGCTGAATCTGATTGGCCACCCAAATATCGGATTCTCCTGGAATGTCATTTTATTTCCAACGCTGAAAGCATGGAGAGATATTTTTGATGGCTGCTCACCAAAATATTCAAATTCCATTCTCCTAGAGTAGTTTTTTTCCTCTCTCTCTCTCCCCGCCCCCCCCCTCTCTCTCTGCCCCTTTAAGAGGCTGGCTGGGGAATTGTGGGAGTTGAAGTCCACACCTCTTCAAAGTCGCTAAGGTCGAGAACCACCAGCCGGTCTTATTACCGGTAGTCCTCAACGTACGGCCGCCACCAAGCCCAACATCTCTGTCGCTAAGCGAGACCGTTGCTCAGTGAGTTTTGCCCCGATTTACAACCTTTCTGGCCACAGCCGTTCCATGGCTCACTGTGGCTATTAAGTTAGGAACACGGTCGTTAAGCGAATCTGGCTTCCCCTGTTGACTTTGCTTATCCGAAGTTCGCAAGAGGGGAATCACGTGTCAGTCATAAATATAAGTCGGCCGCCAGTGTCTGAATTTTGGTTCATGTGACCCTGGGGATAATAATAATAATAAAGTTGGGAGGAACCTTGAAGCTCATCTAGTCCAACCCCCTGCTCAGGCAGGAAACCCTATACTATTTCAGAAAAATGGCTGTCCAGTCTCTTCTTAAAAACTTCCAGTGTTGGAGCATTCACAGCTTCTGGTGGCAGGTTGTTCCACTGGTTAATTGTTCTGTCAGGAAGTTTCTCCTTAGTTCTAGGTTGCTTCTCTCCTTGACTAGTTTCCATCCGTTGCTTCTTGTCCTGCCTTCGGGCGCTTTGGAGAGTAGCTTGACTCCCTCTTCTTTGGGGCAGCCCCTGAGATACTGGCAGGCTGCTATCATGTCCTTCTCTTCATTAAACTAGAGACGCTGCAACGGTCATAAGTGTGGAAAAGCGTCATGAGTCCCTATTTTCCTTTGCTGTCGTTGCTTCGAAACAGTCACTGAACGGACTGTGGTGAGCTGAGGACTGGCTTGAAGCCCGGGTGAACCGTTCCTCTTGAGGTCCAGCCTGATTTTAAAGCAATTTCAGACACTTTCAGGAGCCGACTGCCTTCGTGTTCACGGCAGCTCAGCTGAAGGGGATGCCCCACTCCGTGTGGGCTCTCGTCGGCAGCAGGCGAGGCGCCGGTCACAAATCAGTTCCTATGGGGGGAAGAGAGCAGTAGAAGCAGCTTGGTCAGTGGGGCAAAACAAAGCCAGTTGGGGTTGTTAGTTTTGTGGGGCTGCCTTGAAGGGATGACACAGATCGCCCCTCCTTGCCTTATCAGCTGCTGGAGATAAATCATAGTATGATAGAAGAGAATCGTTGAGGCTCAGGGTTGGACTCTGGGGTCTGAGCTGGGTGGTTTTTCTCGCCGACATTTCATGATCCAAACTAGGTAACATCATCCCTAGAAAGAGGGCAGAGAAGAGCCAACAAAGATGATCAGGAGACTGGAGGCTAAAACATACAAAGAACGGTTGCTGGAATTGGGGATGTCTAGTTCAACGAAGAGAAAGACGAGGGGGGATAGGATAGCAGTCTTCCACTATCTCAGGGGCTGCCCCAAAGAAGAGGCAGTCAGGCTCTTCTCCAAAGCGCCCAAAGGCAGGACAAGAAGCAACAGATGGAAACTAATCAAGGAGAGAAGCAAGCTAGAACTAAGGAGAAACTTCCTGACAGTGAAAACGATTAACCAGTGGAACGACCTGCCTCCAGAAGCTGTGAATGCTCCAAGACTGGAAGTTTTTAAGGAGAGACTGGACAGCCATTTGTCTGAAATGGTATAGGGTTTCCTGCCTGAGCAGGGGGTTGGACTAGATGACCTCCAAGGTCCCTTCCAACATTGTTGTTGTTGTTATCTGTGCTACAAGGGAGGGGATCTGTGGTAAGGAGGAGGGGGGGAGGTGGTGGAGGAAGAGACCTGTGGGGTCCTTGGTGCTCTCTGAGCTGGTTTGTTTTCTTGCAGACATTTCATGACCCAACTAGGGAACATCATCAGTGTTAGAAGGGAGTGGGGGAGGAGGAGGAGGAGGAGGAGGAGGGCGACTGTGGGGTCCTTGGTGCTCTCTGAGCTGGGTGGTTTTCTTGTAGACGTTTCATGACCCAACTAGGGAACATCATCAGTGCTAGAAGGGAGTGGGGATTGCAGAGAGAAGCAGGAGCAGGTGGGGGTGTTTTTAAGCAGAGACTGGACAGCCATTTGCCTGGGATGGTAGAGCATCTCCTGCTTGAGCAAGGGGTTGGACTAGAAGACCTCCAAGGTCCCTCCCCACTGCTACACTCTCCTTCAGTGGCACAGCTTGACTCCAGAAATTGTGGGTGCTCCATCACTGGAGGTCTTCAAAACACAGCCCGCCCAGCTGTTTGACCTGGCTGTTATAAAGTCTCCTGCCTCGAGCAGGGGTTGGACTAGAAGATCTCCAAAGTCCCTTCCAGTCTACAATTTTGGGTTTGCTGAAGGGTGGGGCTGGGTGTGGTGTTACAGATCAGCCCGCAGGGGAGAGGGCTGAGATGGATTTCACACTCCCGAAACATCACCAGGGAATCATGAGCCAGGCCACGTGTGGGTGCGCCCGGCGGGGGCCCCTTTGCACAGGCTGCTGGAGTGGTGCGCATGTGGTGCGCATGTGATCCAGAGATGGGTGGACAGGACAGGGACGTGGCTCCTGGTTGCAGAAGCAGAAACCAAAGCTCAGCAATGAATGAGGCAACGGGCCGGCTGTCTTAGCGTTGCCCAGTCCTGGCTAATACGAACCGGGAGCTCCCTTCCTTCCTTCAAGAATGGCCTGGCCCCGTTTATCTGGATTTTACAAATGCTGGTAGACTTGGAGGAGGAAGCTTTTAAAAAAGGGTGAAATTGGAGGTCCTAGCCTCAAATAAGCTAGGAGACTGGAGGCTAAAACATCATCATCATCACCATCATAACAGTAATAGTAACAGTAATGAGGGTAATAAGAACAGTAATAACAGTAATAGAGTTGGAAGGGACCTTGGAGGTCTTCTAGTCCAACCCCCTGCTCAGGCAGGAAACTTTGAACATCCAGATGGGCGATATATAGAGGGAGGGAGGGAAGAGAGGGAGGAAGGAAAATATACTGATTTTTGAGGAAAGAAGGAAGTAAAATATACTGTTTATGAGGAAGGAAGGAAGGAAAATATACTGATTATGAGGAAGGAAGGAAGGAAAATATACATTATGAGGAGGGAAGGAAGGAAAATATACTGATTTTGAGGAAGGAAGGAAGGGAAATACTGATTTTGAGGAAGGAAGGAAGGAAAATATACTTTATGAGGAGGGAAGGAAGGAAAATATACTGATTTTGAGGAAGGAAGGAAAATATACTGATTATGAGGAGGGAAGGAAGGAAGGAAAATATACTTTATGAGGAGGGAAGGAAGGAAAATATACTGATTTTGAGGAAGGAAGGAACGAAAATATACTTTATGAGGAAGGAAAGAAGGAAATATACTTTATGAGGAGGGAAGGAAGGAAAATATACTGATTTTGAGGGAAGGAAGGAAGGAAAATACTGATTTTGAGGAAGGAAGGAGGGAAAATGATTATGAGGAGGGAAGGAAGGAACAGATTTTGAGGAAGGAAGGAAGGAAACTATACTGATTATGAGGAGGGAAGGAAGGAAAATATACTGATTATGAGGAGGGAAGGAAGGAAGGAAAATATACTTTATGAGGAGGGAAGGAAGGAAAATATACTGATTTTGAGGAAGGAAGGAAGGAAAATATACTGTTTATGAGGAAGGAAGGAAGGAAAATATACTGATTATGAGGAAGGAAGGAAGGAAAATATACTGATTATGAGGAAGGAAGGAAGGAAAATATACTGATTTTGAGGAGGGAAGGAAGGAAAATATACTTTATGAGGAGGGAAGGAAGGAAAATATACTGATTTTGAGGAAGGAAGGAAGGGAAATACTGATTTTGAGGAAGGAAGGAAGGAAGGAAAATATACTTTATGAGGAAGGAAGGAAGGAAAATGATTATGAGGAGGGAAGGAAGGAACAGATTTTGAGGAAGGAAGGAAGGAAAATATACTGATTTTGAGGAAGGAACGAAGGAAAATATACTTCATGAGGAGGGAAGGAAGGAAAATATACTGATTTTGAGGAAGGAAGGAAGGAAAATATACTGATTATGAGGAGGGAAGGAAGGAAGGAAAATATACTTTATGAGGAGGGAAGGAAGGAAAATATACTGATTTTGAGGAAGGAAGGGAAATACTGATTTTGAGGAAGGAAGGAAAATATACTTTATGAGGAAGGAAGGAAGGAAAATATACTTTATGAGGAAGGAAGGAAGGAAAATATACTGATTTTGAGGAAGGAAGGAAGGAAAATATACTGATTTTTGAGGAAAGAAGGAAGTAAAATATACTGTTTATGAGGAAGGAAGGAAGGAAAATATACTGATTATGAGGAGGGAAGGAAGGAAGGAAAATATACTTTATGAGGAGGGAAGGAAGGAAAATATACTGATTTTGAGGAAGGAAGGGAAATACTGATTTTGAGGAAGGAAGGAAAATATACTTTATGAGGAAGGAAGGAAGGAAAATATACTTTATGAGGAAGGAAGGAAGGAAAATATACTGATTTTGAGGAAGGAAGGAAGGAAAATATACTGATTATGAGGAGGGAAGGAAGGAAAATATACTGATTTTGAGGAAGGAAGGAACGAAAATACTGATTTTGAGGAAGGAAGGAAGGAAAATATACTTTATGAGGACGGAAGGAAGGAAATATACTTTATGAGGAGGGAAGGAAGGAAAATATACCTATTTTGAGGGAAGGAAGGAAGGAAAATACTGATTTTGAGGAAGGAAGGAGGGAAAACGATTATGAGGAGGGAAGGAAGGAACAGATTTTAAGGAAGGAAGGAAAATATACTGATTATGAGGAAGGAAGGAAGGAAAATATACTGATTATGAGGAAGGAAGGAAGGAAAATATACTGATTTTGAGGAAGGAAGGAAGGAAAATATACTTTATGAGGAGGGAAGGAAGGAAAATATACTGATTTTGAGGAAGGAAGGAAGGGAAATACTGATTTTAAGGAAGGAAGGAAAATATACTTTATGAGGAAGGAAGGAAGGAAAATGATTATGAGGAGGGAAGGAAGGAACAGATTTTGAGGAAGGAAGGAAGGAAAATATACTGATTTTGAGGAAGGAAGGAAGGAAAATATACTTTATGAGGAGGGAAGGAAGGAAAATATACTGATTTTGAGGAAGGAAGGAAAATATACTGATTATGAGGAGGGAAGGAAGGAAGGAAAATATACTTTATGAGGAGGGAAGGAAGGAAAATATACTGATTTTGAGGAAGGAAGGAAGGGAAATACTGATTTTGAGGAAGGAAGGAAAATATACGTTATGAGGAAGGAAGGAACGAAAATATACTTTATGAGGAAGGAAGGAAGGAAAATATACTGATTTTGAGGGAAGGAAGGAAGGAAAATATACTGATTTTTGAGGAGGAAGAGAGGGAGGGAAGGAAGGAAGGAAGCTAGCTTGGCTGAGGGGGTCTCACCCTTCCTAAGGGGGAAGCCTCAGAAGGGCAGAATTGGGCACCTTGAACTCAGGCTGAAAGAAGTCCCACCCACCCATTTTTAAGATGGTGACTTGGACAGGTATTCCCACATACTCTTGAGCGGAAGGAGTGGGAAAGAGGCCAAAACTTTGGCAGGAGGTTTGCTATTTAGGTGCAGCCATTTATTTTTATACTCGAAGCTTCAGCCAAACGGCCGTCCACTCCCCCCAATGTCCAGCATAAATTTGCTTTTTTAAAAAAAAAAAAGGAAAGAAAGCCTTTTTCCGTCGCTGCTAAACAGTAAGCATGGCGTCCCTGCAAATTTATTTGTTTTATTACACACTCACTCGTCCACCAATCACTGGAGCTCTCTGCGCAACGTTGAGATAAATTAAAAACATCAAATACAAGCCCCAAACAGTAAGGGCGGCGGCGGGGGGGGGGGAGAGAGAGCAGCAGCAGCCGTGAAAGCGAGCGAAATCCCCAAGAAAATCAAGCTTTTGGGGAAACCACAGCTGGGTTCTCGGGCTGTCTTGAACCCACTGCCAGGAGGTCGCCATTGCTCCAAAATGGCCTCCTTCAGATCTCATTAGCTGCAAAACTATGATAAAAGGACTTGACAGCCAGTTTGGTCTCATGGTTAAGACACAAGGCTAGAAACCAGGAGACGGTGAGTTCTAGTCCCGCCTTAGTCATGAAGGCCAGCTGGGTGTCTCTGGCCAATCCCCAGGAGATGGTGAGTTCTAGTTCCGCCTTAGGCATGAAAGCTGGCTGGGTGAACTTTGAGCCAATCACCAGGAGACGTTGAGTTGTAGTCCCGCCTTAGGCCTGAAAGTCAACTGGGTGTGTCTGGCCAGTCACCAGGAGACGGTGAGTTCTAGTCCTGCTGCAGGCATGGAAGCCGGTTGGGTGACTTTGGGCCAATCACCAGGAGAAAGTGAGTTCTAGTCCTGCCTTAGGCATGAAAGCTGGCTGGGTGACTTTGAGCCAATCACCAGGAGACAGTGAATTCTAGTTCCGCCTTAGGCAGGAGAACCAGCTGGGTGTCTCTGGCCAATCACCAGGAGACAGTGAGTTCTAGTCCAGCTTTAAGCACGAAAGCCACTGGGTGACTTTGGGCCAATCACCAGGAGATGGTGAGTTCTAGTTCTGCCTGAAGCATAAAACGCCTAACCCTACACCATTAGCTCATGGATCTGTTTGTCCGTCCTTGTGCGCGTGCACCTGGGGTTGGGCTAGACGACCTCCAAGGTCCCCGTGCAACCTATTGTGTTTAGCGTCTGGCCTCACCCTCCTTTCTCTTCCCCCTCGCAGGAGCGGTTTGTGGACCTGTATGGGAACGACGCGGCCGCCAAGAGCCGGAAGGGCCAGGAGCGCTTCAACAAGTGGCTGTGGACGGGGGCCACCGTGGCCGGCGTGGTCCTGCTGGGCTCTCTGCTCAGCCGCAAATAGCCAGAGACTGACCGACTGACCAGACTCGGCCCTGCTCCGGCCCTCCGTCCTCGGCCTCGTAATCATTCCAGGGGGTGGGGAGGAGGGGGCTCTGCTCCCCGACCCCGGGCTCACCCCCCCCTCCAAGCAACTCACAGACCTCTTCCTGGTGCCTCCTGCCGCCTCCTCTCCTCCTTCCCCCCCCAAAAGACCCAGAGTCTCTGGCTGTCCTATGCGCACCTCCTCCCATCCTCAGAGCCCCCCCCCGTTCCCCCCCCCCCTCCGTCTCCTGCTCCTTTCCATCCGCAAAAGAGTCACTTCTGGAAATTGCAAATTAAGGTGGTGAAAGGTGCTCCCTGCCCTGTTCCCCAGCAGACCCAGGCCCTGGGGAGGGGCGAGTGGGTGGCTTTGGGGAGGGGAGGGCCTCCCCCCCCCATCCTCCCCAGGCTTTGGCAAGTGAGAAAGCATGTGGCTTCTCCTCCCACCCACCCCCCACCCCGCCGTTAAGTAACTCTTAAAGCCTCCCTTCCACAGGCAATCGCCTACATCCTCCGGAACACACCCTGCCCACTACGCAGCCTATGCTCCTGGGACCGCAGGGGAAAGGGGACTCCTTCCTGGGGTGGGACGGGGTGTGTGAGTGTGTGTGTGGCGACAGAGCTTCGCCAGGGGGAGAGGAAGGGGCACAAGCCCCCCCCCTCACCGCCTTAGGAAGCCCCTCACTTTCTCTAGCCCGGGGCCCACCCCGCCTCTGCGTGGCCCTGCCGGAGGACTTTTTTGGGGGGGGGGTGTTAAACGGGGGTGGGCAAGGCCGCCCCTCTCCGCTCTGCGTGGCCTGGGGGTACCCAGCCTGCTTGCTCCCTGTGCCAGTTTAGGCGACTCTTGAGGGAAAGGATGATGCCAGCCTCCTGGCTTTGCCCCCCCCCCCCCCCGTTCAGTTGTGGGTCCTGTGCCCTTTCTATCATGCGTCAACACCCACACACACACACACACCAAAAAAAAAAAAGAGAGCCTCTTTGCCCTGGGGAAGGAATCCTAAATTCTCCAGCGTTTGGGGTGGGGGTCTCGTAGGCCACCTTCCCCCTCCCCACCTGGCTGCGGACTGGGGGGGGGAGGTAAGTGCTGGCAGAGGGCATCGTGGGGTGGGGGGGTTGGCGCGCTGTATTATCGGCAAAGGTGTTTACCATCAGCTGCTAATTGCACGCTCGCCCCTCCGGGGACCCCCGCCTGGCCTTTGCCCAAGGAACTTCCAGGAAGAGCGGGCATCTGCAGCAGGGCCCTTTGAGGTGGGGGGGGCTCTGTGTGGGGGGGGGGAGAAGGGGAGGAATACCCTACCCCGGAGGGGTGGGGGAAGGAGCGGAGCACCGGTGGTTTTTCTGAGGCTCTGCCGAGTAAGTGGGGGTGGGGTGGGGGTGTCAGGAACGGGGGTGGGGGAGGGGTTGCACTTCTTTTGAGATTTTTCTCTTTTTTTTTCCTGCAAGTGTTAGGTCCGTGGTCAGAGTTTGGGGTGGTGGTGCCTGAGGATTCGGGGAGGGGGTAGCGGAGGAAAAGTGGGCCAGGGGGAGGGCAGGTGGAGCTAGGGGGGGAGGGAGGGAGGGGTCTGCATCTCCCTTGGGCTCTGCAGCAGCCTAGGGCATGGGGCATTTGGGGGGGTCCTTTTCTGCCACACAGCAGCATGATGCCCCCCCCAGATCTGGGTCTTGGCGAGGGTCTTTTTTTCCTGCCGAGGAGCATGATGGACCCCCCCCTCCGCACCAGCCTTCCTCAGCAAGTGACTCCATCCCACCCACACACCCCGCAGACTCACATGACACCACCACCACCACCCAGTCTCTGGCCTAGCATCCCCCTCCCCACAAAAAAAAAACCAACCCAGGACGCCCTGGCAGCTTGGCTGCCCCCTCCCCGAAGATATACGAGATCAGCTGTATATATTGGAGAGTAGTTTTTATTCAGTTGTGAATACAATAATAACTATTTTTGTTAACCGTATGTCTGTATTTATGTGTTTTGGCTGTGCTTGCCCTCCCTCTCCGCCCCCCCTCCTCCCCCTGTGCCCCATATAACCCACCCCCCCACCCCTTTTGATTGCAAAGGGCGGCCTGTCGGCTGGGGCGGGGGAGAGCCCAGCTCTTGCCTTTCCACCCCCCCCAAGCTTGGCACCTGCGCCTTGAGTTTGCTCCTCCTCCTCCCCCCCCCCCCGCTTTCCTTGGTGTCCAGGCCTCAGACAAGCCCCTTATTAGAGAAGAGGGAAAAATTTACAAAAAAAAAAAGACAAAAGGTGGATTTGAAGATGGAAGTTGAAATCCTTCAATAAAACTGTGGTGTTTGAGCCGAGGGTCCAGTCTGGTTCTTGGGTCCTCTTCCTTCCTTTCTCGTGGGGTGGGTGGGCTCTTCACGGCCGATGGGCAAAGTCAGGATGAGAGTGTCCGAAGGGACCTTGGAGGTGGTCTAGTCCAACCCGCTGCTTAGAGAGAAGACCCTATGTACCATTTCAAGCAGACCCAGCAGGGTGGACCGAGGCAGGGCAGCCCTCTCCCCTCCCCCCCCTCCAGGGCTCCCCAGATGTGTTTTAACTACAGTATCCATCGCCTCCGGCTTTGGCCCGTGAAAGCCGCCAGGGAGAGGGGATGTGGTAGTCTGCCTTTTCCTGCTGACATTCACACGACCCAGCAGAGTGGGGGGAGGCGGGGGTCTGTTACTGGTGCCCCCTCTTAAGGAGGTCCATCTGGAGGGCCTTCTCCGTAGAGGCTCCCTTCTCATGGAACAGGAAGTTCCTTTGTGAGAGAGATGGGCGGTCATTAGATTAGATTAGATTTGCATGGATGGATGGATGGATGATAGGAATTGAGTGATTGATGGTAGAGGGACAGACAGACATAGATGATGCAAAATGCTGGAGTGATTGATGGTGGACGGACGGATGGATGATAGGAACTGTTCGAGGGATTGATGGTAGATGAGAGACAGACAGGCTGATGGTTTGATCTCTGAGCTCGGAGATTTGGCTGCAGATGTTTTTGTCTCCGTTCCTCAGTGCTCCTTGAATTGTGCTTGTCTGTCGGAGCGCTGGCCTTTAAATACCTTTTTGCGTGATGAAAATTGGTGTGGGTATTATTTGTCCCTCCTGGCAAATAGATGGGGAAGAAATGGAGGTAGTGACAGATTTTATTTTCCTGGGCTCCAAGATCACTGCAGATGGGGACTGTAGCCAAGAAATTAAAAGACGCTTGCTCCTGGGGAGGAAAGCCATGGCAAATCTAGACAGCACACTAAAAAGCAGAGACATCACCCTGCCAACAAAAGTGCGTATAGTCAAGGCTCTGGTCTTCCCAGTTGCAATGTATGGCAGTGAAAGCTGGACCATAAGAAAGGCTGAGCGCCAAAGAATTGAAGCCTTTGAACTATGGTGCTGGAGAAGACTCCTGCGAGTCCCTTGGACTGCAAGGCGATCAAACCGGTCAGTCCTAGAGGAGATCAACCCTGACTGCTCTTTAGAAGGCCAGATCCTGAAGCTAAAACTCAAATACTTTGGCCACCTAATGAGAAGGAAGGACTCACTGGAGAAGAGCCTCATGCTGGGAAAGGTGGAGGGCAAGAGAAGAAGGGGACAACAGAGAATGAGGTGGCTGGATGGAGTCACTGAAGCAGGAGGCATGAGCTTAAATGGACTCCAGAAGATGGTAGAGGACAGGAAGGCCTGGAGGAACATTGTCCATAGGGTCGCGATGGGTCGGACACGACTTCGCAACTAACAACAACAACAACATTATTTGTCCTGATGTTGCTGAGTCATGGGCTGGTTTGGGGCTGGTTGATTGGCTGATGGTGGTTGCAGGTGGGTTTGGGTGGATGGATGGATGGATAGATATACATACATACATACATACATACATACATACATACATACATACATACATACAACACCATCTCTGCAGAGAGAGGAGCCCTACCTCAACAATCTTTCAAAAGGCCATGAAGACCTAGTTTGGCCAATGGGCCTGAGGACTTCAAAAGTATATAGAACCCATCAAGTCACTGATTTGATTGATGCCACTGGGGGTCCCAGAAGGGTGGGGAAGGTCTCAGAAGGGTGAGGAAGAAGGTCCTACAAGGGTGGGGAAGAAGGTCCCAGAAGGGTGGAGAAGAAGCTCCCAGAAGGGTGAGGAAGAAAGTTCTAGAAGGGTGAGGGAAGAAGGTCCCAGAAGGGTGGGGAAAAAGGTCCTACAAGGGTGGGGAAGAAGGTCCCAGAAGGGTGAGGGAAGAAGGTCCTAGAAAGGTGGGGAAGAAGATCCCAGAAGGGTGGGGAAGAAGGTCCCAGAAGGGTGAGGAAGAAGGTTCTAGAAGGGTGAGGGAAGAAGTTCCTAGAAGGGTTTTTTTTAGAGTTAACGACCGTTGCAGCATCCCCATGGTCAGCTGATCAAAATTCAGAAACTTGGCAATTGACTCGTATTTATGATGGTCGCACTGTTCCCGGAAGTCACGTGATCTCCTTTTTGCGACCTGACCAGCAAAGTCCATGGGGGAAGCCAGATTCGTTTAACAACCAGGTGACTGACTTTAACAACTGCCATGATTCGCTTAACCATTGTGACAAAGTCATCAAGTGGAACAAAACATACTTGACAAATGTCTCATTTAACAGAAATTCTGGGCTCAATTGTGGTCGTAAGTCGAGGACTATCTGTACTCTAGAGCAGGGGGGGTCTCCAAATTTGTCCACTGGAAGACTGGTGGACTTCAACTCCCAGAACTACCCAACTGGAAGACCAGTGGACTTCAACTCCCAGAATTCCCCAACTGGAAGACCGGTGGACTTCAACTCCCAGAATATCCCAAATGGAAGACCGGTGGACTTCAACTCCCCGAATTCCCCAGCCAGCACATGCTGGCTGGGGAATTCTGGGAATTGAAGTCCCCCGGTCTTCCAGAAGCCAAGTTTGGAGATTCCCTGCTCTCAAATTTACATACTTTCGGAGCTCCATCTATGAAATTACCTGCCTTTAACTCCCCATCGTTCATTTGGGGGGGGAAGCAAGGACAGGGTCCGAATGAGGAGGGGCGAACATCCCAACACAGGTCAGCCTTGCAAGCTGCTTCATCAGAGAAGTCCAGAAGTCCACATTCCCTCTCGCCCTTGGACACAAGGACACATCCCTGGCCTTGGCTAGCGGGAGCCTATTTGCGTTAACAAATTATAAACTAGGACCCAGGAAGATTTCAAAAGATTATTTTAAAAGTTACAGCCTTCGTTGGACATTGGTTATCCTTGGAAGCAATGCCTATTTATATTCGTATTCGTATTTCATTTGTCTGAAATGGTATAGGGTTTCCTGCCTGAGCAGCAGGGGGTTGGACTAGATGACCTCCAAGGTCCCTTCCAACTTTTATTATTATTTATTATTTATTTATTTATTTATTTATTTATTTATTTATTGGTAGTTCTCGACCTACAGCCACAATTAAGCCCCAGATTTCTGTTGCTAAGCGAGACATTTGTGAAGTTGAGTTTTGTCTCACTTTACAACTCTTCTTGCTGCCGTTGTTAAGTGAATCACTGCTGTTGTTAAGCTAGCAACACGGTTGTTAAGTGAATCGAACTCCCCCATTGACTTTGCTTGTGGGAAGGTTCCAAAAAGGGGACACTGCAACGATCATAAGTACGAACCAGTTGCTAGGTGTCGGAATTTTCATCACGTGACCGTGGTCAAAAGTGTGAGAAAGTCGCTTTTTCCAATGCTGTTGTAACTTTGAATGGCCACTAAATAAACTATTGTAAGTTGAGGACGACCTGTATAACAAAATAACAGGGTTGGAAGGGACCTTGGAGGTCTTCTAGTCCAACCCCCTGCTCAGGCAGGAAAACCTATACCATTTCAGAGAAATGGCTTTCCAATCTCTTCTTAAAAATCTCCAGTGATGGAGCATCCACAACTTCTGGTGGCAGGTAGTTCCATTGTTCTCACTGTCAGGAAATTCCTCCTTAATTTCCGGTTGCTTCTCTCCGTGGTTAATTGCCATCCGTTGCTTCTTGTTCTGCCTTCAGGTGCTTTGGAGAAGAGCTTGACTCCCTCTTCTTTGGGGCAGCCCCTGAGATATTGGAATATAGGTATTAGATATCCAAATAATTGTAAAAGTTGCAGGCTTGGTTGGAGATCCTTGGTGGGAAAAGACACCTGCTTGCATTCACAAGTTAAAACTAGGATCCCTGCAGATCTAAAACGGATTACTTTCAAAGTACTTTCAAATCAAATCACCAGGACCAGATGGATTACACCCCAAGGTTCTCAAGGAACTGGCAGACGTGATCTCAGAACCACTGAACTATATTTTTCAAAGATCCTGGAGCACTGGGGAACTACCAGAGGACTGGAAGAGAGCTGATGTAGTTCCCATCTTCAAAAAAGGGGAAAAAATGGATCCAGGAAATTACAGACGTATCAGCCTGACCTCAATACCTGGGAAGATTCTGGAAAAGATAATCAAACAACAAATCAGCGAGCACCTAGATACAAACAAAGTCATTACCAAAAGCCAACATGGGTTTGTCAAAAACAGATCATGCCAGACAAATCTTATTGCATTCTTTGACCAAGTGACAAAACTAGTGGACCAGAGGAATGCTGTAGATATAATTTACTTGGACTTCAGTAAGGCATTTGATAAAGTAGATCACAACCTACTACTTGATAAGATAGAGAAATGTGGGTTAGACAGCATCACCACCAGATGGATTCGTAGCTGGCTGACAGGCCGTACTCAGCGTGTGGTCCTCAATGGAACCGCATCTACATGGAAGGAAGTGTGTAGTGGGGTGCCCCAGGGCTCTGTTCTGGGCCCGGTGCTCTTCAACATCATCAACGATTTGGACGAGGGGATAGATGGGGAACTCATCAAATTTGCAGACGACACCAAGCTGGCAGGAATAGCCAATACTCCAGAAGATAGTCTTAAGATACAGGAGGATCTGGACAGACTCGAACACTGGGCGCTATCTAACAAGATGAAATTCAATGGTGAAAAAAGTAAGGTTCTACATTTACGCAGGAAAAATCAAATGCACAGGTATAGTATAGGTGGTACCTTGCTCAATAGTAGTAACTGTGAGAGGGATCTCGGAGTCCTAGTAGACAATCACTTCAATATGAGCCAGCCGTGTGCTGCAGCTGCCAAAAAAGCCAACACAGTGCTAGGCTGCATCAACAGAGGGATAGAATCAAGATCAAGTGAAGTACTAATACCACTTTACAATGCTTTGGTAAGGCCACACCTGGAATACTGCATCCAGTTTTGGTCACCACGATGTAAAAAAGATGTCGAGACTCTAGAAAGGGTACAGAGAAGAGCAACAAAGATGATTGGGGGACTGGAGGCTAAAACATACAAGGAACAGTTGCTGGAATTGGGTATGTGTAGTTTAATGAAGAGAAGGACGAGGGGGGACATGATAGAAGTGTTCCAGTATCTTAGGGGCTGCCCCAAAGAAGAGGGAGTCAAGCTCTTCTCCAAAGCACCTGAAAGCAGGACAAGAAGCAACGGATGGAAACTAGTCAAGGAGAGAAGCAACCTCGAACTAAGGAGAAATTTCCTGACAGTTAGAACAATTAACCAGTGGAACAACCTGCCTCCAGATGCTGTGAATGCTCCATCACTGGAGGCTTTTAAAAAGAGACTGGACAGCCATTTGCCTGAAATGGTATAGGGTTTCCTGCCTGAGCAGGGGGTTGGACTAGATGACCTCCAAGGTCCCTTCCAACTTTACTATTATGATTATGATTATGAAAGTTGCAGCCTTGGTTGGAGATCCCTGACGGGGCAACGGTGATGCCTGTTTGTGTTAACAAATTACAAACTGGGATCCCTGAAGATGCAAAGGTGTGGTGTTTGCAGGAAAAAAATGGTCCTGGCTTGTTCAAATAATCCCCACTTGCCGCCGTCCTCTGGGCGATTCCAGAGATTAGGCTTTTAATGGGCACCAAAGGGCCTCGCCAAGCCGAACAACCGGAAAAGGGCCATTAACATCGCAAGGTCTGTTTGTGTTTGTTGTCAAGCTGGGGCAGGCCCGCCTGGCACATCAAAGGACAGCGGATTAACCTCTGGGCACCCTTGCTTCAAAAGAGGCTTTGGAGCAGAATAGGAAGAATTGCTGCCAAGAGGAGGTGGCTGCAGTTGAAGGCAAATTGCTTTGACCAGAGGGACCCAGAGCATCACTCCGTAAGAGGCAGCATCGCTTGAACGGAATAATAGAATAACAGAGATGGAAGGGACCTTGGAGATCATCTAGTCTGACCCCCCTGCTCCAGTGGGAGACCCTACAGATTTTGAGACAAGTGACTGACCGGTTTCTTCTTCAAAACCTGCAGAGATAGAATGTCCACAACCTCTGGAGGCAGGTTGTTCCACTGGTTGATTGTCCCCACTGTCAGGAAGTTTCTCCTTAGTTCCAGGTTGCTTCTCTCCTTGACGAGTTTCCATCCATCCGTTGCTTCTTGTCCTGCCTTCGGGCGCTTTGGAGAAGAGCTTGACTCCCTCTTCTTCTTCGGGGCAGCCCCTGAGATATTGGAACACTGCTATCATGTCTCCCCTAGTCCTTTTTTTTCTCCTCCTCCTCCTCCTCCTCCTCCTCCTCCTCCTCCTCCTCCTCCTCCTCCTCCTCCTCCTCCTCCTCCTCCTCCTCCTCTCCGCAAATCCCACTCGCTTCTAGCACTGATGAGATTACCTAGTTTGGCAAGGAAACATCTGCAAGTAATGAATGAATGAACCTTTATTGTCAAAGTACAACCATGTATACACTGAGATTAGCTGAGCCTCCCTTCGTGCTCCCACCCCCCAACTCACAGTGACAACAAACCCTCCATCTTATTACACCGTGTGAACTAATTGCACCACACCAAACTCAGAAAACACCTCCTCCTTCTCCTCCTCCTCCTCCTCCTCCTCCTCCTCCTCTCTGCAAACCCCACTCCCTTCTAGCACTGATGAGACTACCTAGTTTGGCAATGAAATGTCCGCAAGAAAACCACCCAGCTCAGAGAGCACCAAGGACCCCACAGTCCTCCTCCTCCTTAAAGATTTCTAGATGTCAACTCCCAGAATTCCCTAGCCAGGATGCTCAACAATCACCATGCTGACTAGGGAATTCTGGGAGCTGAGGTCCAGCCATGTGGAAGCTGCTCCAGCTGGGAAACAAACCCCACCCTTCCCCCAGCAGTGATCAACAACACAGGCATTGAAGGTCTAGCATGCTGGCTGGGGAATCCTGGGAGCTGTAGTCCACAAGTCTCAAAGGTGCCAAGATTCGACACCTCTTCTCCACCCTGTGGGTTAGCTGCTGGCACGGTGAGCTTCACCGGACTGCCACGGATTGTCTAAAGCCGGCAGCCCTCTTGCCTCGGCAAAGGCCCAGGAGAGGCAGTTCATCCCTGTTTCCCCGGCTTCCCGCCTCCACCACGCCCCTGGCTTGGCAGAGGGGCTGTTATTGCAAGCCAAGAAAACAACTCCATGGGCATCGGACCAAGGGGGGGGAGTGCAACAGCAGCCCTTTGTTCCTTCCTTCCCCCCCCCCATGTGCTGAGGAGTGCACACTGACATGAGCGCATGGGGATTGTTTACTCCCCACTGATTCGGGCCATCGGCTGCGGACAGAGGCCTGGATGGGCAGCTGGGGCGGGGGGGGGGGGAACAGCTGGGCCAGAGCACTCCTGGCCCTGCTGGGAAGCATCCTTTAGAATAGAATAGAGCTGGAGGGGACCTTGGAGGTCTTCTAGTCCAGCCCCCTGCTCAAGCAGGAGAAGCTAGACCATCTCAGACAGGTGAATGTCTAGTGTCTCTTCTTAAAAACCTCCAGTGATGGAGCGCCCACAATTCCTGGTGGCAAGCTGTTCCACTGGTTGATTGTCCTCACTGTCGGGAAGTTTCTCCTCAATGCCAGGTGGCTTCTCTCTTCAGCAGAGTGGTGCCCAGAGGCAGCCAAGACGATGCAGATCAGAGAAGAATAGAGTTGGAAGGGACCTTAGAGGTCTTGTAGTCCAACCCCCCTAGCCAGGGCAGGAGACCTCTATACCATTCCAGACTTTCTTTGGGCTTGACGGGATGGATATACATAATTGTAGAAAGGAAGAGAATAACAGAGTCCGGAGGGACCCTGGAAGGGCTCCAGTCCAATCCTCACCCGAGCAGGACACGATAATAATAGAATAGAATAGAATAGAATAGAATAGAATAGAATAGAATAGAATAGAATAGAATAGAATAGAATAGAATAGAATAGAATAGAATAGAATAGAATAGAATAAGAATAGAGAATAGAGAATAGAGAATAGAGAATAGAGAATAGAGAATAGAGAATAGAGAATAGAATAGAATAAAGAATGAATAGAATTAGAATTAGAATTAGAATAGAATAGAATATGGAATGGAATGGAATAGTGAAGAATAGAATAGAATAAAATAGAATAGAATAATAATGAAAAATAGAAGAATAGAATAGAATAGAATAGAAAGAATAGAATACTAATGAAGAATAGAATAGAATAATAATGAAGAATAGAATAGAATAGAATAGAATAATAATGAAGAATAGAATAGAACAGAATAGAATAATAATGAAGAATAGAATAGAATAAAATAGAATAGAATAATAATGAAGAATAGAATAGAACAGAATAATAATGAAGAATAGAATAGAATAGAATAGAAATGTTTAAATGTGTGTTATGTATGTGTACACTTGAGAGCAAGCAACTAAATTTCATTTTTAATGGGTGCCATTGTGCTCACAGGAAAAAATGTCAATAAAGATTATCTAATCTAATCTAATCTAATCTAATCTAATCTAATCTAATCTAATCTAATCTAATGTGCCATACCTTCAAAATACAGTGAAAAATCACCCTCACCAGCAAATGCTAAAGAAAAGCCATCATTAAAGCCAAATATAAGGTACAGATAGTCCTCGATTTACAACAGTTCATTTAGTGACCATTCAAATTTACAACCGCGCTGAAAAAAGTGATTTATGACCGTTTTTCACCAGCCTTGCAGCATCCCCCAGGGTCACGTGATCAAAATTCAGAGGCTTGGCAACCGGCATGTACATATGACGGTTGCAGTGTCCCCCAGTGTGTGTGTCATGTGATCGCCTTCTGCCAACTTCCGACAAGCAAAACTAAATGGGGGGGGGGGGAGCCAGATTCACTTAAGGACCATGCGACTAGCTTAATGACCGCCGTGCTTCCCTTAACAAGGGCGGCAAGGAAAGTCGTAAAGTTGGTCCCGACTCACTTTGAATTGCTTTCTTAGCCACAGAAATTCCGCTCTCAGCAGGGGCAAAACTCACTTAACAAATGTCTCACTTAGCGACAGAAAGTTGGGGCTCCATTGCGGTCGTAATTCCAGGATGGCCTTTAGTTCCAACTTGACTAGAAATCTCTCTCTCTCTCTCTCTCTCTCTCTCTCTCTCTCTCTCTCTGTGTGTGTGTGTGTGTGTGTGTGTGTGTGTGTGTAGCTGGTTAACACTGGCTTTTAAGTCGCACCTCCGGCACACTGCCCCAAATGTCACACCGTCCTTTCCCTTTGCGGGAAATGTGGCACGTAGCAAAAACTCAGCCAACCCTTTTGCCTGTCTGACGCCGACGTGAAAACAAATTATGATTAATGTTTGCCAAGTTCCTTCAGACCCGCTCTACCATATTTCAATCTCCATTTATTTAAAAAAAAGAAAGATGCTGGCGAATCTTAATTTGCAGGTCACACAGGGTGTGTGTGTGTGTGTGTGTGTGTGTGTGTGTGTGTGTGTGTGTGTGTTGGTGTTGTTTTCCCGAAGCTTGTTCGCCAAGTTCCTTCAGGCCTGCTCCACCATATTTCAATCTCCATTTATTAAAAAAAAGAAAGATGCTGGGAATCTAAATTTGCAGGTCAGTGTGTGTGTGTGTGTGTGTGTGTGTTGTTGTTGTTGTTGGTGTTGTTTTCCCGAAGCTTGTTTGCCAAGTTCCTTCAGGCCTGCTCCACCATATTTCAATCTCCATTTATTAAGAAAAAGAAAGATGCTGCGAATCTAAATTTGCAGGTCAGTGTGTGTGTGTTGTTGTTGTTGTTTTTCAGAAGCATGCTCTGCCTGGTTTGGGAAATTTTGCAGGAAATCAAGGAAATGTCATTTTTCTTTTACCTCTTCTCCCCTTTTAAATTTTCAGCCCGAAGCTAAAAGCGTGTTAAGATGCTAAAACAAGAAGTGCCAGCGAATCGTTTTTGGGACGAATCTGTTCTGGCATCCAAACCTACCCCACAGGTGGTCCTCAGTTTACAACCTTCCGTTTAGAGACCATTCAAAATTACAACGGAACTGGGAAAAATGACTTATGACCGGTTTTCATACTTAACGACCGTTGCAGCATCCCCTGTGGTCATGTGAACAAAATCTGGACACTTGCAAATAACGCATATTCGTGACAGCCAGAGTGTTCTGGGGTCGCGTGTTACGCCGTTTCCTTCGGTGGCCTCATGTGTGGGGCAAGCTGGACCCACCCAGGGATAAGTTTCTGGCTGGGAAACAAGTTAATCCCAAATCAAGCCTAGTACCAAGATGCCTCTCCACCATTTTATCCATCCATTTATCTATCTACATCTCTATCGATTATCTATCTATCTATCTATCTATCTATCTATCTATCTATCTATCTATCTATCTATCTATCTATCTATTTATCTATCCATCCTATTTTCTGTCTATCTATCTCAATCTCTATATCTATCTATCATCTATATCTTCTATTTTCTCTCTCTCCTATCTATATTTATCTATCTCATTTCTCTCTCATCTCTCACTTTTCTCTCTCTCATCTCTCATCTATCTACAATATCTATCATCTATGTCTATCATCATCTGTATATATCTCTCTCCATCTATGTAACTATATTTTTTATCTATCTATCTATCTATCTATCTATCTATCTATCTATCTATCTATCTATCTATCTATCTATCTATCTATCTATCTATCTATCTATCTATCTATCTATCTATCTATCTATCATCTATCCATCTATCTCTCATATATCACCTGTCATCTATCATCTATCATAATCTGTATATATCTATCTCTCCATGTAACAGCTATCATTTTTCTCTGTCTATATATCTTTGTCTATTCTCTCTCTCTCTCTCTCTCTCTCTCTCTCTCTCTCTCTCTCTCTCTCTCTCTCTCTCTCTCTCTCTCACACACACACACACACACACACACACACACACACACACACCACACAAATTTATATCCTGACCTGTCCATCTCACTGTTTGGGGTAATTCTAGGTGGCTTACAATATAATAAAACGAGAGAGAGATATTTTTTCACTATTTCTTTCCTATTTTTTCATTATCCTTGGGACTTTCCAAGATCAGCTAGAAGATTCCAGCCCCTCCGTGTGACAACAATCCTGCGGGTTTTTTGTCTCCCCCCCCCCCCCCCCCGATCGCAGCCGCAGCTCTCCGGGTGCCGGGAGCGACTTAATTGGGGGTTCCTGCATCGAGCGGAGAATTAAGAGGCAGGAAAGCTAAATGGCCCCTTTTAACTTCGGGGCTGTGATAAATCCGTCAAGGGAATGAAATGCAAGGCAACGGTCTCCGGTCCACGTTTAATCATGGTTCTCCTCCGTTATGACTTAATTGGGAGAAGGAAGATTACCGGCCTGTCTCTGCCTTCGCCGGGAAACCTTTACAGGCTGTGATTATCGGGATGGCTAAATTTGCATTTCCACGCTGCCTCCAGGAAGGTTTGATCAGGAATGGCTGGTTTTGCTAATTATATTGTGTCAATAGGGAGCTCCTGTCTTTGTTATTACAGTAATTTGCTCCCCAGCATGGGTGAGCCTTGCTTCTCGGTTCCTCCGCTTCGCTTCCCGATGCGGCTTTTCTCATTGCGGCTCCTCAATTTGTCTATTAATTTTCAAGGATGCTGCTGGCAGCTGCGCCGGTCCTGGGCGACTGATTGGCCGTTTGCGCCCTCTGGTGGCCACGGCGCGTCGGTTTATACAGGCGGTCTTCGACTTAACAGCCACAGCCGGGACCAGAATTTCCATGTCGAAGCAAAACCGGCTGTTGTTAGTGTGTGTGTGTGTGTGTGTGTGTGTGTGTATGTATATGTATATGTATATGTATATGTATATGTATATGTATATGTATATGTATATGTATATGTATATGTATATGTATATGTAATTGCCCCAGATTGTTGGGGGCAATTAAGCTGACTTTGTAATAATGCCGCTTGGGGTGTGTGTGAAAGCCCTAATAAGCAGGCATATACATAGAATGAAGGCTACTGCTAAGCTTGTAAGCCGCCCTCAGTCTTCGGAGAAGGGCGGGATATAAATGGAATTAAAATAAATAAAATAAATAAGTATATGTATATGTATATGTATATGTATATGTATATGTATATGTATATGTATATGTATATGTATATGTATATGTATATGTATATGTATATGTATATGTATATGCAGTGCTTTTTTTGTAAAAGAAAAAGGTGCCGGAACTCACACATGTCATACAAACCACCTTGCCTACCCTACAAGGTTCCATCCAAAAAAGGTGCCGGAACTCCATTCTGAGCGTTCTATGAGAAAAAAAACCCTGTGTATATGTATATGTATATGTATATGTATATGTATACATATATACATATACATATACATATACATATACATATACATAAAGGTAAAGGTTCCCCCGCACATGCGTGCTAGTTGTTTCCGACTCTAGGGGCCGGTGCTCATCTCCGTTTCAAAGCCGAAGTGCCGGCGCTTATCCGAGGACGTCTCCGCGCTCACGTGGCCGGCATGACTAGACGCCAAAGGCGCACGGAACGCTGTTACCTTCCCACCGGAGTGGTCCCTATTTTTCTACTTGCATTTTTACGTGCTTTCGAACTGCTAGGTTGGCAGAAGCTGGGACGAGTAACAGGCGCTCACTCTGCTACGCGGCACTCGGGATTCGACCCGCCAAACTGCCGACCTTCTGATCGACAAGCTCAGCGTCCTAACCCACTGAGCCACCGCGTCCCTATACATATATATATATACACACACATATATACACACACACACACACACACACACACACACATATAATGTTAAACGAGTCGTTTCTGATTTTGTGTCCTTGTCGGGCAAGGGCTGTTCAACGAATTGCTGTGGTCGTTGAACGGATTACGTGGTTGTTAAACGAATCTGACTTTCTTCATTGGCTTCACTTGTGGGAAGCTGGCTGGGAAGGTCAAAACTGATTAATCACATCACCCTGGGTGACATTGCACAAATACACAAATAGATTGTCACAAATACAGGCCAGTTGCCAAGCCGCTGCATTTTGATCGCGTGACCATGGGGATGCTACAAAGGTCGTAAAGTGTGAGAACTGGTCCCAACTTCCCTTTTTCCCAGTGCTGTTGTAAATTCAGCCGCTAAACAAATGCCTGTAGATCGAGGACTACATGAACAGCGTCCTCAATTCTTTGAGTGTTGTGGACTCAACATTTCCAGGCACAAATGACAGATCTCACGAGAGTTGGGGAGAAGGACTGCAGACCTGGAAATAATTGGAAGTTTCTACGACTTTATTTTCCCCCTCTATTTTCTCTATTTATCAGTCCAGCTCTCTCTCCAAACTGTTCTATCTTTTCCAATAATCTAGGAATCGTCTCTAAAGGTTCTTCTAGGATAAAAGCCAAGTCGCCTGGAAAAGCTTGCAGCTTATGCATTTCACCTTTTATTTCCATTCATTTAATTTCTGAATCCTATCTAGTGGTTCTATTGAGAACTTCCAAAGTTAAAATAAAGGGGATAGTGGAAGTTTCAATCCGAAGTAAGCTTAGGTTTCTTTTCAAATGCCTGGCGGGTGGAAGAGAAATTTGGGAAAGATGAAGAAAGGAATAAGAATGGAATAGAATAGAATTTATAAGAATAGAATAGAATAGAATAGAATAGAATAGAATAGAATAGAATAGAATAGAATAGAATAGAATAGAATAGAATAGAATATATATTAGAATAGAATAGAATAGAATAGAATAGAATAGAATAGAATAGAATAGAATAGAATAGAATAGAATAGAATAGAATATATAATATTAGAATAGAATAGAATAGAATAGAATAGAATAGAATAGAATAGAATAGAATAGAATAGAATAGAATAGAATAGAATAGAATAGAATAGAATAGAATAGAATAGAATATGGAATATGGAATATGGAATAAGGAAGAGAATAGAATAGAATAGAATAGAATAGAATAGAATAGAATAGAATAGAACAGAACAGAATAGAATAGAATAGAATATATAATATTAGAATAGAATAGAATAGAATATATAATATTAGAATAGAATAGAATAGAATAGAATATATAATATTAGAAGAGAAGAGAAGAGAATATATAATATTAGAATAGAATAGAATAGAATAGAATATATAATATTAGAATAGAATAGAATAGAATAGAATAGAATAGAATAGAATAGAATAGAATAGAATAGAATAGAATAGAATAGAATAGAATATATAATATTAGAATAGAATAGAATAGAATTTATAATAATAGAATAGAATAGAATAGAATAGAATAGAATAGAATAGAATAGAATAGAATAGAATAGAATAGAATAGAATAGAATATATAATATTGGAATAGAATAGAATAGAATAGAATATATAATATTAATAGAATAGAATAGAATAGAATAGAATAGAATAGAAAATATGGAATGGAATGGAATGGAATGGAATGGAATAGAATAGAATAGAATAGAATAGAATAGAATAGAATAGAATAGAATAGAATAGAATAGAATAGAATAGAATAGAATAGAACAGAACAGAACAGAACAGAACAGAACAGAATAGACTAGACCTTGGAGGCCATCTAGTCCAACCCCTTGCTCAGGCAGGAAACCCACTACCATTTCAAACAAATGTTTGTCCAATCTCTTCTTAACAACTTCCAGTGTTTTTGTAGATATCCTGCAAAAACCAGGAGATTTCCCCTTTTTTTCATCCTTCTTTGACTCCGTCTGCTCGTCCCACGACCCACAGATCCGTGTTTGGAAGAGGAAGATGCATGTCTGTTTTTATCAGCATGTATCCCTGCAGAGAGGAAAAGAAACACATGGAGGTAGCATTTAAGATTAGGGGGTTGGACTAGAAGACCTCTAAGGTCCCTTCCAACTCAGATATTCCATTATTCCTTTGTCTGGCCTTCGGGTGCTTTGGAGAGTAGGTGGACCTCCCCCCTCTTCTTTGGGGCAGCCCCTGAGATACTGGAAGGCTGCTATCCTGTCCCCCCCTTGTCCTTCTCTTCATTAAAGTAGATAAACCCAATTCCAGCAGCCGTTCCTTGTATGTTTTAGCCTCCGGTCCCCTGATCATCTCTGTTGCTCTTCTCTGTACTCTTTCCAGAGTCTCAACCTCTTTTTTATAGGGTGTATACAAAACTGGTTGCAGAAGTCTACCCCCCCCGCCCACCCGCCCCTGGCTGAGGTACCCACCTCGTGCATGGCGACTTCAGGATCCACGAGGCTGGCTCCGTAGAGGCTGGGAAGCAACTTTCCTTTTTGGAGTTTCTCTAAGGAAAGAGAAAGGACGGTCCTAAGAGGAGAAAAACAGTCGCCAAGACGCCGTGTGTGTGTGTGTGTGTGTGTGTGTGTGTGTGTGTGTGTGTGTTTGTGTGTGTGTGTGTCCCAGCTCCAGCCAAAGGGAGGGGTCCAACCCCTGGGGAAAACGGGGAGATGGCTCCGGACTCACTGTTAAGCCCTGATAAGGCCACGTGCCCGGCTATCTTCAAAAGAGTCTCCAGAGGGGACACCTGTGCAAGGAAAACAGCCCAGTTAGACCCAGAATTATGGGATTAGGGATTATTTCAATCTGAACAGAGCTGGAAGGGACCTCGGAGGTCTTCTAGTCCCACCCCCTGCTCAATCAATCAATCAATCAATCAATCAGAACAGAGCTGGAAGGGACCTTAGAGGTCTTCTAGTCCCACCCCCTGCTCAATCAATCAATCAATCAATCAATCAGAACAGAGCTGGAAGGGACCTCGGAGGTCTTCTAGTCCAACCCCCTGCTCAATCAATCAATCAATCAATCAATCAATCAGAACAGAGCTGGAAGGGACCTCGGAGGTCTTCTAGTCCAACCCCCTGCTCAATCAATCAATCAATCAATCAATCAATCAGAACAGAGCTGGAAGGGACCTTAGAGGTCTTCTAGTCCAACCCCCTGCTCAATCAATCAATCAATCAATCAATCAGAACAGAGCTGGAAGGGATCTTGGAGGTCTTCTAGTCCCACCCCCTGCTCAATCAATCAATCAATCAATCAATCAATCAATCAACCTGAACAGAGCTGGAAGGGACCTTAGAGGTCTTCTAGTCCAACCCCCTGCTCAATCAATCAATCAATCAATCAATCAATCAATCAGAACAGAGCTGGAAGGGACCTCGGAGGTCTTCTAGTCCAACCCCCTGCTCAATCAATCAATCAATCAATTAATCAATCAGAACAGAGCTGGAAGGGACCTTGGAGGTCTTCTAGTCCAACACCCTGCTCAATCAATCAATCAATCAATCAATCAATCAAACTGAACAGAGCTGGAAGGGACCTGGGAGGTCTTCTAGTCCAACCCCCTGCTCAGGCAGGAGAACCTATATACCATTCCAGATAGGTAGATGTCATTTCGTAATTATGAAATTATGAAACCAGAATTATGAAAACTGGAAATGATGAGGGTAGTCCATAGGAAGGAAAAATAACATGGCGGCAATCAAAGGCAGGCAGTCCTCGACTTAACAACCGTTCATTTACTGACTGTTTGAAGTTACACCGGAAAAAAGGGACCAGTGACCCTTTTTCCATTCTTATATGACCATTACGAAATCCCCAGGGTGGTCGGGGGATCCCATTTTCCAGGCAACTGGTTCACACGTTGCTAAGGGAGAGGGCGGTGAAGTGAGTTTCGCCCCATTTTTACGACCTTTCTTCCCGTGGTTGTTAACTGAGCAGATGGCCATGGTTAAGTAAGTAAAAAGGCTGCGAGACGTGAATTTATCTTCCCCTGTTGACTTGGCTGATCAGTCGGTCACCGAAGGGGATCACATGACGTGGCATGAGGACGAGGCAATCCTCAACTTAACAACGGTTCATTTTGTGACCGTTCAAAGTTACAACGGAAGTGTGTGTGGGGGGAAAAACGTCCCTTATGACCGTTTTTCACCTTTAACGACCATTGCAGCATCCCCTCGTGGTCGTGTGATCAAAATTCAGTTGCCTGGCAACTGGCATGGACATGACAGTGGCGGTGTCCTGGGGACACGTGATCCCCTTGTACGACTTTCTGGCAAGCCAAGCCGGATTTGTTCAACGACCGCGTTCGTAACTGAACTGCAAGGATTCACTTAACAACCGGGGCAAGGAAGGTTGCAAAACGGGAGGAAAACTCACTTAACACACGTCTCGTTTAGCAACATAAACGTTCGGCTCTAAGTCGAGGAGGACCTGTAATTTGCTTAACCACGCATCGTGGTTGTGAGGTGGGGTGTGTGTCTCAGTTAACGACCGCCTTGCTTAGCAAAGGGAGGACGGTCGTAAGTCGAGGACTACCCGTGTTTAAGAAGATCCAAATGGGCAGAGACCCTCACTCAATCAGGCGCCAGTCATTCCCCGCGGGTGAGGTTTTCTGCTCGCACTTTGACTCACTCACCTTGATCTCACCGATCCTGGACCACTCCTGAGACAAGCGCAAACTGCGGGGTGGGGGGGACACAAGAGGACAGAAGATCTTGACCAAAGCCTCTTTCTGTATTCTCAAGAGAGCCCACCGCCAACCCACAGCCCCCGCCCCACATTGAGCTGCCCCTGGGATTCCCACGGAGCACTGAGGCTAAAACATACAAGGAACGGCTGCTGGAATTGGGTCTGTCTAGTCCAGGGGTAGGCAACCTCGGCTCTTTTATGACTCGTGGACTTCAACTCCCAGAATTCCTGAGCCAGCCATGCTGAGGGGAACGGAGAGGCTTCCATGCTTAGCCATGCTGGCTCAGGAATTCTGGGAGTTGAAGTCCATGAGTCATAAAAGAGCCAAGGTTGCCTACCCCTGTCCTAGGCCTAGGCCGCTTTATGACTCGTGGACTTCAACTCCCAGAATTCCTGAGCCAGCCATGCTGAGGGGAAAGGGAGAGGTTTCCAAGCTGAGCCTCCGGCTCAGGAATTCTGGGAGTTGAAGTCTGCAAGTCATGAGGGGGCCATAGCTCCTTCATGCTGGCTCAGGAATTCTGGGAGTTGAAGTCCACCAGTCATAAAAGAGCCAAGGTTGCCTACCCCTGGTCTAGTCTAATGAAGAGAAGGACCAGGGGGGACATGACAGCTGTTTTCCAGTGTCTCAGGGGCTGCCCTAAAGAAGAGGGAGTCAAGCTATTCTCCAAAGCACCTGAAGGCAGGACAAGAAGCAACGGATGGAAACTCATCAAGGAGAGAAGCAACCTGGGACTAAGGAGAAACTTCCTGACAGTGAGGACAATTAACCAGTGGAACAACCTGCCTCCAGAAGCGGTGAATGCTCCAACACTGGAAGTTTTTAAGAAGAGACTGGACAGCCATTTGTCTGAAAGGGTGTAGGGTTTCCAGTCTCTTCTTAAAAGTTTCCAGTGTTGGACCATTCACAGCTTCTGGAGGCAGGTGATTCAGTGTCCCTGGAAGTTTGAACGGTCACTAAGTGAAGCGCTGCTAAGTCGAGGACTCTCTGTACCTGCTGGTTGGCCAGCACCTTATCACCTGAGCGAGGGAGGGAGGGAGGCTGCCTGGGTTTCTAAGCCTGGCTGCCTTAAGTCCCCGTTTTTCAGGGCCCTTCGTAACCTCTCCGCTAAAGGAACGGCCGTAAGTTGGAGGACTGCACGAAAGCAGAGGGGAAAGGCTGGGGGAAGGCGGGTGGGGAAGGGGCGCGAGGGGAGGGGGACTCACCCTTTGAGGGCCACCGAGCCCTTGACCTTGGCCAGGGAATCGCCCGAACGGACGGCTTCCAGGGAGATCTGCCCGGTGACGTCGCAGTCCTGGGAGAGTCGGAGGGAAACGTAGATCAGGCGCAGAAGAGCCCGGAGCGCCTACTCCACGGTGGCCAACCAAGAAGGAGGTGGAGCAGCCAGACGTGGGCCTGGGCTTGACCCCCGAGTAGTGGGGAAGGGTGTGTGTGTGTGTCTCGTGAAGCCACCTTCTGCAGGCCGCCAGACCTTCTGGAAATACTCGGAAGTGCACGGCATGGAGTAAGACCGAGCCTGATTTGCACGCGTGTTGCATGCGTGTTCACTGGTGCTTTCTGCGTTCCTCCTCCTCTTCCGACTTCTTCTTTTCTCCTGCTCCTTCCCCTTCCCCTCCTTCCTCCTCTTCCCTTCCTCCTCTTCCTCCTATTTCCTCCTCCACCTCTTCTCTTCTTCTCCTCCTCCTCCTCTTCCTCCTCCCTCTCCTCTCCTCTTCCTCTCCTCTTCCTCTTCTCTTGACTCCTTTCTCCTGTTTCCTACCTCTTCTCTTCCTCTCCTTCTCTTCTTCCTCCTCTCTATTTCCTCCTCCATCTCTTCTCTTCTTCTCCTCTCTTCCTCCTCCTCCTTCTTCTTTCTCCTCTTCCTCCTCTCTCCTTTCCTCCTCCATCTCTTCCTCTTCCCTCACTCCCCCTCCCTATTTCCTCTTTCTCCTCCTCCACCTCGTCTTCCTTTTTCTCTTCCTCCTATTTCTTCCTCCATCTCTTCCTCTTCTCTTCCTCCCCTACCCCTCCCTCCTATTTCCTCTTTCTCCTCCTCTCTCCTCTTTCCTCCTCCACCTCCTCTTCCTTTTTCTCTTCTCTCCCTCCTTCTTCTCTTCCTTCTCCTCCTCTATCCTATTTCCTCCTCCATCTCTTCCTCTTCTCTTCCTCCCCTACCCCTCCCTCCTAGTTCCTCCTCCTCCTCCTCCTCCTCCTCCTCCTCCTCCTCCTCCTCCTCCTCCTCCTCCTCCTCCTCCTCCTCCTCTCCTCACAGGCTTTTCAAAAGGGCCCAGAGCTGCTCAGCCGGGGCTGAGTTTCGGTCCACCCTTTCCCTGCCCCGATGATGCTTACGACGTGGAGGGCGAAGACCGGGACCAGGCTGCTGTTGGGCAGGACCACCAAGGCCTTCGCCCGGCCCAGGATGGTGGCATCCAGACCCCCCGGGTGGAAGTGCAGCTTCGGCTCCTTCCGAGCTTCCAGGTGCAACTCCATGGGCCTCCCCGGAAACTGCCTCTTCAGCTGGAGAGGAAGAAGAGCAGAGGCTGGAGACCCCAGCTGGAGATCCACCCGGAGATCCATGGATTCCCCCCCCCGCCGGCGATCTCGCCCTGCCCGATTTTTTTTTCCCCCTCCCTTCTCTCTCAACCCATCCATTTTGCTTACCTCGGGTAAAAGCGATCCAACGTTTTGGGTATTCAAGCGAAACGGGACCGCTTTGGGTATCTGAAAGGGGAATTAGATTCGTTGAGGACACAGAAGAGCAGAGCTGGAAGGGACCTCGGAGGTCATCTAGTCCAACCCCCTGCTCAGGTAGGAGACCCTATACCGTTTTGGACAAAGGGCTCTCCAATCTCTTCTTAAAAACCTCCCTTGATGGAGCATCCACCTTTGTTTTTTTGTTTTACGGTACAGATAGACTTCGACTTATGACCTTCGGTCGTAGGTCACAAGGCACCCAACCCAATCAGTCTTGGTTTGACGGCCTTTTTTTATTTTATTTTTTTTAGGGCCCTCGTTAAGTGAGCCGCTTGGTTGCAAGTCCAAATCACATGGCCTGTTAAGCGAGTCGGGCCGTCGTTAAGTGGCAACTGACTCATATTTATGACCATTGCAGTATCCTGGAGGGGGGGGGAGGAGGTTTTCACGTGATCTCCTTTTGCAACTTCCTGACAAGCAAAGTCAATGGGGGAAGCCGGATTCGCTGAACGACCACGTTGCTCACTGAACAACTGCAGTGATTCACTTAAGAACGGTAGCAAGAAAGGTGGTAAAACAGGGGCAAAGCTCGCTTAACAATTGTCTCGCTTAGCGACATAACTTTGGGGCTCAGTTATGGTAAGTTGAGGTCTAGCTGCATTAATTTGCAGGGTAAGATAATCAACCTGTTTATATAGGCGTTGGTCATCCCTTCCAAGAAGGAAGGTATGCTTGGATGACCAAAGAGGCCTCACCAGAGGGGCAGGGATACGACAAAATCTATCTCCAGTCTACCACACGGTCCTTTCAGCGGTTCCAAGAAGGCTCCACGCCCGTTTGCACCACTCAGGTGACCCTGAGGACACATAAACCTCCAGGTGGCCTCAACGATTCTCTAAAAGAATGCAAATGACCAGCTGTCTGCAAGGAGTATAAATCCTTCTATTCACCACCATTCAGTCAGACCCTGAGGAAGCTTCTTGGATGAGAAGCGAAATGTCTTCAGAGAAATACAAGCCAGTCCAGTTGCCTCTTGAAAAAGCCCCTTTGGGACAACCCTGAGCTGGATTGTAGTTATTCTAGACTCCCAAAGATTCCTATATTGAAAGTTATTGCCTTCCTGTCTCTAGTGATAAAACTTCTGCCTTCCCCCATTTACAATTATGAAGTTTTGCATTCCTGTGATAAACCTTTGTCTCCTGCTTCATTTATAATTGTATATAACAAGACTTGTCTTTTATAATTGTCCTTGCTTCAAGTTATGTTTCAAGTTATGTTTCAAGTTATGTTTCAAGCTATGCCTTTCAAGTCATGCCTTTCAAGTTATGCCTTTTAAGATATGCCTTCCTGTGATAAAGCTGTATCTTCTCTGTTAGCATTTGTATATGATAAGTTATGCTTTATTGCTTCCTTGTCCTTCTCTGTTAGCATTTGTATACGATAAGCTATGCTTTATTGTTTCCTGTGATGACCTTTGCCCTCTTCATTAGCATTTGTATGCTACGAGCTATGACCTCACATATGTTAATTCCTCATGTGTACTTCCCCCTCCCTGATGAAACTGCTGAATAAAAGAGTGATGTGCAAAGCTGTTCGGGGGAACAACATCTACCCCGGGCACTCTGTGCTCCCTCACCTTGAACAAACTTGTGTTGGTGCCTCAGTTTGTCCTAGGACTCTGTCCCTGCGCTATCGCAGTTCCCAAGTGTGACCGTTGGAACGTCCGGCACACTGGGTCGGTGGCAAAGGGCAAAATCCTTCCATATTCAAGGTGTTCACCCTTGCGAGGGTCCCTCTAAATTCTCACCCCTGCTACGGGGCTCTAAGAGTTGAGGCCGGAACCCTGACCGGTCGCTCATCGCAACAACTGGGGGCTCGTCCGTTGGATCGCGGCTTCAACTCCACAGTACGACTCCTGTCCAGGGGTGTACTGCCTGCACTCCTGTTACCACGCACCTCGGAGAAGGCTTTTAAACATGAGTAATGGGCTCCCCACTTTCCAAAGTTTCGTCAGGTCATAGGGACGAACTTTTTAATATAGTGCAGAAGGCTAATTTTGTTCAAAAATACAATGGCACCATGGTCCATCCTGTAGGAAAGAGACTTTTAACAAAACTTTTACAATATATTAACAACAATTGTCCGGCTTATCCGGAATCAGGCACTTTGTCTGTTATAACCTGGGAAAAGCTAGGTAAATATCTTCACAATCATCCCAGGGCGCCTGCTGACATTTTGCCCGCATGGCACGCAGTGATGGCAGCATTAAAACTTTTGCCATCTCCTTTAGATCTGACATCTTCTATCTCTAAACCTCTTGATCACTCTTCTGATCTTCCGCCTTCATCCGTGCCGCCCCCACCCTATGAAAAATCAGAGACACTTCCTCCTATTGCTGTGTCTGTCCCCCCCTCTGCTATGCCTCCGGAGAATCTTCCTTCTGCCTCTTCTCTTTGCCCTGCTGTGCCTGTCCCTCTCTCTGCTCCCGGCAAAGAGGAAAAAGCCTCTGAGCTTGTTGCCATTATTTCTACACCCCCTCCTCCCCCCTTCCCTCCTCCTCCTTCTCCAAATCTCTCTCCTCCGCCTCTCCGCCCCACTCAAGGGGCACCTTTTGTTCACTCTATGCTTGCAGCTCATGCCTCCGGGACATTTCTTTTCCTCTTAATGCTAACATGGTTTTGACTCTATCACAATATCTTGTTTGGGAGTCTAGAATAACTACAACTTTCAAGTTATGTTTCAAGTTATGTTTCAAGCTATGCCTTTCAAGTCATGCCTTTCAAGTTATGCCTTTTAAGATATGCCTTCCTGTGATAAAGCTGTATCTTCTCTGTTAGCATTTGTATATGATAAGTTATGCTTTATTGCTTCCTTGTCCTTCTCTGTTAGCATTTGTATACGATAAGCTATGCTTTATTGTTTCCTGTGATGACCTTTGCCCTCTTCATTAGCAGTTGTATGCTACGAGCTATGACCTCACATATGTTAATTCCTCATGTGTACTTCCCCCTCCCTGATGAAACTGCTGAATAAAAGAGTGATGTGCAAAGCTGTTCGGGGGAACAACATCTACCCCGGGCACTCTGTGCTCCCTCACCTTGAACAAACTTGTGTTGGTGCCTCAGTTTGTCCTAGGACTCTGTCCCTGCGCTATCGCAGTTCCCAAGTGTGACCGTTGGAACGTCCGGCACACTGGGTCGGTGGCAAAGGGCAAAATCCTTCCATATTCAAGGTGTTCACCCTTGCGAGGGTCCCTCTAAATTCTCACCCCTGCTACGGGGCTCTAAGAGTTGAGGCCGGAACCCTGACCGGTCGCTCATCGCAACACTGGATGGCTGAGAATCTCCATAGTTTGGGATGAACGCCCCTTCGAAGGGTGCGGGAGCAGGAACGGATGTCCACAAAAAAATATTGCAGACTACAGGAACCATTTGCGCTTCAGATGGAGATGCAGACAACGCAGACTCATCCCCATCATCCTGTGCCCGTCTCCAACCGCAAAGGGACCCAGGGCAGAAGAACATCCTGCAGCCAAGAAGGCTCCCCACCCATTTGCACCCCTCAGGTGACCCCGAGGACACAGGTAAGCCTCCAGGTGGCCTCAAGGACTCTACAAGGAGGCAAATGACCAGCTGTCTGCAAGGAGTGTAAATCTTCCCATTCCCCACCATCCGGTCCCAGAACCTGAGGAAGCTTCTTTGGATGAGAAGCGAAATGTCTTCGAAGAAAAACAGCCCAGTCACCTCCTGAAAAAGCAACAGTTTGGGACAACTGAGGACACAAAGAAACCTCCAGGTGGCCTCAACGGCTCTCTAAAGGAAGGCAAAGGACCAGCTGTCTGCAAGGAGTATAAATCCTTCCCTTCCCCCACCATCCAGTCAGAACCTGAGGAAGCTTCTGGGATGAGAAGCGAAAGGTCTTCAAAGAACAATCAAGAAAGGCCAGTTGCCTCCTGGGGAAAAAAAAGTGCTTTCCTCCTTCAAGCCAGGAGAATCCCCGGAGGAGCCTTACCGTCTGATCGGTGTATTTCACCCGTAGCGTATTTCTAGTGAAGTACACAAAGGCTGCAGAGTTGAGCAAAAAATCGGAGGCCCCTATTACAAACATGGAGGGTGACCGGTCAGGTAGGAGGACGGGGGTGGGGAGGAGGGGGCTTCTTTGACGCTGATGCACGGAGAAGAACTCCCCCTGGAAGGAAAGAGGAGAAATGGGGAGGTCAGGCCTTTCTCCTTCAACTGGGGGGAAAGTGGGTCAACTCCGTGGTGTGACCTTCTCCGTCTGGAGGAGGAGGAGGAGGAGGGGGAGGAGGAGGAGGAGGAGGAGAAGGAGGAGGAGGAGGAGGAGGAGGAGGAGAAGGAGGAGGAGGAGGAGGAGGAGGAGGAGGAGGAGGAGGAGGGAAGGAGTAACGACAACAACAACAATAACAACAATGTTGGAAGGGACCTTGGAGGTCATCTAGTCCAATCCCTGCTCAGGAAACCCGATGCCATTTCAGACTTCTTCAGGAGGAGAGGAGGGGGAGGGGGAGGGGAAGAAGAGAAAGAAGAAGAAGAAGAGGAGGAGGAGGAGGAGAAAAAGAAGAGGAGGAAGAAGAGAAGAGGAAGAAGAGGAGGAGATGAGGAAGAGAAGGAGGAGAAGGAGGAGAAAGAGAAAGAAAGAGGAGGAGGAGGAGGAAGAGGGGGAGGAGGAGAATGAGAAAGAAAGAGAAAGAGGAGAAGGAGGAGAAGGAGAAGGAGGAGGAGAAAGAAAAAGAAAAAGAGAAAAAAAGGAGAACGAGAAAGAAAGAGAAAGAGAAAGGAGAAGTTCAGTTGACTGAGTTTTGTGTTTTATTATTATTATTATTATTATTATTATTATTAATAATAATAATAATAATAATAATAATAATAATAATAATAATAATAATAATAATAATGGACCTTGGAGGTCATCTAGTCCAACCCCCTGCCCAGGCAGGAAACCTTATACCATTTCAGACAAATGGCTGTCCAGTCTCCTCTTAAAAACTTCCAGTGTTGGAGCATTCACAGCTTCTGGAGGCAGGTGGTTCCACTGGTTAATTGTTCTCACTGTCAGGAAGTTTCTCCTTAGTTCCAGGTTGCTTCTCTCCTTGACTAGTTTCCATCCATTGCTTCTTCTCCTGCCTTCGGGCGCTTTGGAGAATAGCTTGACTCCCTCTTCTTTGGGGCAGCCCCTGAGATACTGGAAGACTGCTATCCTGTCCCCTCTATTTCTTCTTTCTTCTTTTCCTTAGACCAGCCAAACCCAAGTCCCGCAGCCGTTCTTTGTATGTTTTAGTGTCCAGGCCTCTGATCATCTTAGTTGCTCTTCTCTGCCCTCTTTAGAGACTAAAAAATAATCACAGGGATCACATAACACGACAAAAAGCGACGGATGGAAACTCATCAAGGAGAGAAGAAGCAACCCGGAACTAAGGAGAAATTTCCTGACAGGGAGAACAATTAACCAGTGGAACCGCCTGCCTCCAGAAGTGGTGAATGCTCCAACACTGGAAGTTTTCAAGAAGAGACTGGACAGCCATTTGTCTGAAAGGGTATAGGGATTCCTGCCTGAGCAGGGGGTTGGACTAGATGACCTCCAAGGTCCCTTCCAACTTTGTTGTTGTTATTATTATTATTATCATCATCATCATCTGAGACCACGATGAATGCTGTGTGCCTCAGCCAGCGGATTTTACCTTGAAGTCCAGATTAACTTGACCAGGTGTGATCTCTGGTTTGCTCACCAAGGCGAAGTCGATCCCTGCTTCGGAGTCTATCTGGGCCCAAGCTAGAGAAGAACAAGAGGAAAGCAACGTTCAAGATCTCATAGGGCCTAGAGAGGAGAAGAAGCTGGTTTGAACTTGGCCGTGGTGGGCCTACTCACGCTCTGTGTTCCTCAAATGCTGTGAAAAGTGGTCAACGTATTTCTTGACTTCTGTGCACACCTGGAAGGGAAGGAAAAGCTAATCATGAAGAGATGGCCAGCATAGAAAAACCTTTTCAGCTCTCTAGTGTCCTTGCTTGGTCCTTTAAGCAAGAAAGACCTTCAACCTCCATTTGTATAGTAAAGGTATGGATCACTGAAGGTCAAGTGGATTACAGAATAGAACAGAACAGAACAGAACAGGGAATAGGGAATAGAATAGAATAGAACAGAAGAACAGAACAGAACAGGGAATAGAGAATAGGGAATAAGCAATAACGTATAGAATAGAATAGAATAGAATAGAATAGAATAGAATAGAATAGAATAGAATAGAATAGAATAGAATAGAATAGAATAGAGAATAGAATAGAATAGAATAGGGAATAAGGAATAGAGTAGAGTAGAGTAGAGTAGAGTAGAGTAGAGTAGAGTAGAGTAGAGTAGAGTAGGAAGGGACCTTGGAGGTCTTCTAGTCCAGCCCCCTGTTCAAGCAGGAGAACCTATACCATCTCAGACAAGTGACTGTTCAGTCTCTTCTTTAAATGGATTTCTGGAGACAAGGAGTTCCACTGGTTAATTGTCCTCACTGTCAGGAAGTTTCTCCTTAATTCCAGGTTGCTTCTCTCTGATCAGTTTCCATCCGTTGTTTCTCGTCCTTCCCTCTGGTGCTCTGGTGAACAAAGTGACCCCCTCCTCTTCTTTGTGGCAGCCCCTCAGATACTGGAACGCTGCTGCTATCGTGTCTCCCCTATTTCTTCTTTTTTTAAGACTGGCCAAACCCAAGTCCTGCAGCCATTCTTCGTATGTTTTTAGTCTCCAGGCCTTGGATCATCTCAGCTGCTCTTCTGTGAATTTTTTCCAAACTTTCAACATCTTTTCCGTGATATGGTGACCAAAATTGGCTGCAGTATCTGTCTTCCCCAGTGACTTTGCTTGTCGGAAAATGGCAAAAGGGGATCATAGGACACACACACACACACACACACACACACACACACACAGGAACACGGCGACCATCACAAATATGAGCCAGTGGCCAAATGTCTGAATTTGGATCACCTGCAACCACTGTAAGTGTGAAAAGTCACAAGTCATTTCTTCCGGTGTCATCGTAACTTCAGAAGCCACGAGTCACTTTTTTTTTTTTTTTTACAAATTTTATTATTTAAAACTTTGGACAAAGTGTTAACGGTCTGACATTCCTTCTTGTCTACATCATTTTTGTGTTTTATACACATATGTGCATTTTATGAACATATCATTTATATACAATTATACAACATTCAATCTTCCTGGTGACTTCGAACCAGTCCCTCAACAAAAGCTTGCAAGTGAAGGATTCCCGGTAGGTTGTCACTTCACCTCGGCACTTTTTTTACATCGTGCCGTTTTTCTTCACCCAGGCCTACACTGCAGGGAGGACAAAAGTGCCCTCCAGGCTAGCTTGAAATCATTGGGGAGGAAGGTGGGGGGGGGAGAAAAACGTGCAAACCAAACAGGTAAACAGGCAGGGCGAGGATGGTGGACGGACGGGCCGTTTCTAGGCCTTGCTACCCATCTGTCGCGGCACATCACCTGCTCACAGGTGAGTTCACCTGCTCACGGTGAAATCAGAGCCCTCGCTTCCTGCCTGCATCTGTCCATCTTCTCCGGGGACACATCCTGATAAGGTTGCAGGAGGTGGCTGGGAAAAACACGGACCGACACCTGTGCATTCCACCTTGCTGGGAAAAAGGGGGCCTCGGTTGAAAAAAAACCCCATCTCTACGCTAACAAGCTGAAAGATAAATTGAGCTTCTTTAATGAAAGC